>CAWVNO010002759.1:0-581000 GCA_963930645.1 Salticus scenicus
AAATTATAGGAAGCCATCAGATGACGCCGATATGATGTATCAATGACGAAAGTGTAAGAAGGGGGTAGATAAGGAATGGCAGCAAAGAAGGAAAATTGTTCACAAGCGTTCTGTGTTTTTCTCAGTGCCACAACCGAATAGTTATGACACAGATGACGCATGCAGATAATTTTTTACGTGGTAGAATTATCGGCCGACTAAAATGTGGGCGTACTCAGGTAGAAGTATCGGGGAAACTTAGAATCGTCCAAAGTGTCATCTCTAGGCTTTGGCAACGATTCCAAAATGATGGAAATGCCAGTCGACGTTACAGTACTGGTCGGCAACGAGTTACAATTCCGAATGACCACCGGTATTTGGTAGTAACTGTCAAAATAAGCAGATAAAGCACAGCATCAGACCTGTTTCGTCAGCTGTCTGCAGCCACGAAAGCCACAGTTTCAAGACAAACCGTGGATAGACGTTTGGGAGATATTGGTCTATATGCTCGCAGGCCTGTTAGATGTGTTCCACTCACGGCAATGCACTGTGCCAGCGGTTAACTTGGAGTAGAGAACATGCAATGTGGACAGCGGCACAGTGAGCTTGTGTGATGTTTTCCGACGAGTCCAGGTTTAGCTTGCAGTGTGATTCACGCCAGACTTTCATATGTAGAACGTCAGGTACCCGTTACCACCAAAAAAAGTCATTGAACGACACCGTGTGGGTCAGGAGTGCTCGTTTGAGGGGGGGGGGGGGATCATATTGGGCACCAGAACAGAACTGCATGCTCAAATCGGAAGAATGATAGGCCAATCTTATCGGGACATCAGTCGGGAACAACATGTACGTTTGTTTAGGGGTGCCATGAGCCCAGAATTTGTGTTTATGGATGACAATGCGCGTCCTCACGGTGCAAACGTTGTACACGGATGCCTACTATCTGAAGCTATCACTCGCATGGAATGGCCAGCATTCTCACCTGACTAGAATCCGATAGAGCATGTGTAGTACATGCTTTTCCGACGAGTTGTAGTCCGTCAACCACCTCCTACATGTGTACCAGAACTTTGGAGAGCATTGCTTACTGAGTAGAGTAAACTTCCCCAAGATAAGATCAATAATTTAATACTCAGCATTCCTAGGCGTTGTAAGGACTGTATTTCATTATCTGAGAGACATACAAAGTATTAACCATCATACCAACCCTGTAATGTTAAGTTTTTGTAAGGGAGATATTTTTTGTAATTGTTCAGGGAGCAAAAATCGTAGTTTTTATAAATGGTATCCTACATAAACCACCTTTTTTTGTTCGTGATCTTTTGTTTAATAAATGGACTTTATGAATAAATCATGTTTGTTTTGTTTCTGAACCTTTATTTGCCTCAGCTAGCATTATCCTTAATTTATGGACATGAGTGTAGTATACTGTCCCCTTGGCGAAATTTGAAATTTGGCTCCGAAGTAGTCGGACGATTCCCGCCAAGCTCTTTATTTACGCCGTTTTCATTCACTGACAAAATGGAAAAAGATATTAAAAATTGCCATTCTGAATGTTATATTAAAGCTGTACCCACATTACTCTGTGGCCGATGAAATCAAAAACATCTAAGACTATTTCATAACTTGAAATATTTTTAAAATAAATAAATAAATAAAGCTCTTATGACGTCAGTTTTATGAGAATTTTTTTATGATAGAGGTTTAATTTTAATTTATTATTGTTATTATTGTTATTATTATTATTTTGTCTAAAGAAATGTTTCTTTTTTGGTTAAAATACATATACACACACATATGTAAGTATTTATTTACTTGAAATTACAACTCAAAGAAAAAACTAGTATGCTGTGGCCACCACAAGACTTTCTTCTATATTTTCCTATACAAATTCACGCAGTAACAATATTAAAAAAAAAAAAATACGATTTTTTTTTCGAAGTTTTTTTCGTTAAAAAAAAAAAAAAAAAAAAAAAAAAAATTCGATAACTTTGTTTTAAATTATCACATATTTATAGTTCAACCATTCGTTTTAAAGATATTGACGAGACCTTTCGAAAGATACCCATCTTGAAAATTTACCTCCCCCCCCCCCCCCGCGGGGGGTACTTTCCCCTGGGAGGGGGGAGCGATGACCGAGATTTTTTTCTTGTTAACTACTACTATTATCAATAATTCATATTAATTTCACAATCACAGGTTAAGAATAACTCCCATTATGTACATTTATACGAAATTTCGTTCTATACTGCCATGTTAAAAATTTAGAAAAAATACGATCACAGCACCACCTGTTGAGTGATTGATCCCCAAATCTAATCAGCCCCAGTTTATGTCAGGGGCCAACTAAATACCAAGTCTGGTTAAATTTCGGTTTAAAAAAAAAAAAAAATTACGATTTTTTTTTCTAAGTTACTTTTTGTTAAAAGTAAAAAAAATCGATAACTTTGTTTTAAATTATCACAGATTTATAGTTCAACCATTCGTTTTAAAGGTATTGACGAGACCTTTCGAAAGATACCCATCTTGAAAATTTACTCCCCTCGAGGGGGGACTTCCCCCCCAGGGGGGTTCACGAGGCTCCTACGCATACAAATTTTTTCCCCAGTTGACTACCTCTAATGTAAATAATTCTTGTAAATTTCATAATGATTACTAAAAAATAATTCTCTTTATGCACATTTATACAAAATTTTGCCCTATATCACCATGTTAAAAATTTAGAAAAAGCGGGATGGCAACGCAACCTGTATGACAATTTTTACCAAAAGTTGATAGGCACTAATTTATGTCAAGGTGCAACTACATACTAATTTGTATGAAATTCTGTGCAGTAGTTCCTGAGATACAGTTGCCACAAAATTTTGTCACACACACACACACACACACACACACAGACAGACAGACAGACAGACAGACAGACAGACATTTTCTAAAAAGGGTCAAATCGTGTTCTACAGCTCTCAAAACGTGTAAATCCATCAAAAACCCGAGGTCGAAAATTTTTACGAATCCAATACTTTCTCTATATTACATATAGAAGAAAGTAAAAAAAAAGATATAAACTTTTTTTTTTAATTCAATCGTAAACCTAAAAGTATGTTGAAAATTTCACGCATCATTTATCTAGGATCCCCCCCCCCCCCCAGAAAACTTTACTTGTCATAATTTTTTTCTGGACGTCGCAGACAGAAAGACAAACAAACATTTCTTTCATTATTATTATTATTATTATTATTATTAATGTAGATATAAGGATGCTATGTTAAACATTTCATAGACATCAAAGAAATGGTTTGTATACAGGGACTTAACGATTTCAAAGCAGTTCCTTACCTTCTCTTACCGTATATGATCTGTTGAAATTTTTAATAGAAAACTACTGGTAATCATTTATCTTAAGACTTATGTAAAATGACAGAGAAAAATAAACAGAGATGTTAAAAAATCTATTTTACCATGTTTTTATTAACACCTTTCTTGTTCGTTTGTTTGTCCAGTACAAATCTTGTTACCAAGTTTTTATTAATTTGCTTTCTTGTTTTTAGTTCCCCATCATACTATAGGTATGGGGAATTTAGGTAATTGTCAAAATTTTCGACCTCGGTTTTTTGACTTATCTACAAGTTATCAGGTGTGAGGAATCCGAAAATGACAAAATTTCTATGGTGTCTGTCTGTAGGGTGTCTGTTAGTGTGTTAGTGGGTCAGTCCGTAAGTGTGTTAGTCCGTTAGTTTGTTAGTCTGTTAACACGATATCTCACGAACAAATAATCGCAGAGAGGTCAGATCAGTTTTAAAATATTACTTTCGATACTGGCAAGAACCCTATTTATTTGGAACATTCGAATTAAAAAATTTCGCAAGTTATTAGAAATTTACGATTTTCTTAACATGGGGGAATAGTACAAAAATTCACTTAAACGTGCATTAAATGGAAACTTTTTACTGTAAAAATGTCAGACCAGTTTTAAAATATCCGTTTTGATGCCGGAATGAACATCAGTAACTATAAATATGCTACTTGAAAATTCCGCAAGTTATTGGAAATTTACGAATTTCTTAACATGGCAGTATAAGGTAAAATTTCACATAAACGTCAGTTTTGAGCGATATTTTCATGGTAAAGATGTCAGACTACTTTTGAAATATTATTTAGGACACTGGCATGAACATTAATGACTATGAATTTTCCAATATTAAAATTTCGTTAGTTATTGGAAATTTACGAATTTCTTAACATGGCAGTATAGGGCAAAATTTCACATAAACGTCAATTTTGAGGGACATTTTCATCGTAAAGATGTCAAACCACTTTCGAAATATTATTTAGGATACTAGTATGAATATCATAGACTATGGTTTTTCCATTTAAAAAAATTCGTAAGTTATTTGGAATTTACGATTTACTTAACATGTCAGAATAAAGCAAAATTGAGCATAAATTTCCATTTTGAGGATCATAAATACATTAGACATCTTCAAAATTACATTTATGATATTTGTTTGAACATGATTGAATACAAATATTCTAATTGGAAAATTTCGTAAATTATTCGTAATTTACGATTTTATCAACATATCGAAATTGTAAATTTTTCATATAAATATGAATTTTGAGGATTATTGCATTGGAAACAGTAGCATGAAAACTAAACAACGGAATTGACCCTGATAAAATAAATTAATAGATTAGAATGAGACAAATATATCGAAGTGAACGGTGGATAGCCTATTAGGCGGGGATTTCATTCTGTCACAGTACCAAGCTTTGGTCAAATTCATTTCTTTTAACATGGTTATAATATGTCTCGCACTAGAAATTTATGAGAACATATACATGATGGGGAACTGAGCAGAGTCCACCTATGCCAACTAGTTTTGTCCGGTATAAATCTTGCAATAGGTTTTTATCATGAAGGTAGAAAGAGATTGTATAACCATGGTTTTAGTTCCCCATCATACTATAGGTATGGGGAACTTAGGTAATCGTGAAAATTTTCGACCTCGGTTTTTTGACTTTTTTACACGTTTTCAGGTGTGAGGAATCTGAAAATGACAAAATTTGTATGGTGTCTGACTGTAGGGTGCCTGTTAGTGTGTCAGTGTGTCAGTCCGTTAGTGAGTCAGTGTGTTAGTCCGTTAGTTTGTTAGTCTGTTAACACGATATCTCACGAACAAATGATCGCAGAGAGGTCAGATCAGCTTTAAAATATTACTTTCGATACTGGCAAGAACCCTATTCTTTTGCAACATTCGAATTTAAAAACTTCGTAAGTTATGATAAATTTACGATTTTCTTAACATGGGAGAATAGGACAAAAATTCACTTAAACGTGCATTAAATGGAAACTTTTTTCTGTAAAAATGTCAGACCAGTTTTAAAATATCAGGTTTGATGCCGGAATGAACATTAGTAACTATAAATATGCTACTTTGAAAATTTCGCAAGTTATTGGAAATTTAGGAATTTCTTAACATGGCAGTATAGGGCAATATTTCACATAAACGTCAATTTTGAGAGATATTTTCATCGTAAAGATATCAGACTACTTTTGAAATATTATTTAGAACACTGGCATGAATATTAATAACTATGAATTTTCGAATATAAAAATTTCGTAAGTTATTGGAAAATTACGAATTTTTTAACATGGCAGCATAGAGCCAAATTTCACATAAACGTCAATCTTGAGAGATATTTTCATCGTAAAGATGTCAAACCACTTTCGAAATGTTTTATAGGATACTGGCATGAATATCATAGACTATGATTTTTCCAATTTAAAAAATTCGTAAGTTATTTGGAATTTACGATTTACTTAACATGTGAGAATAAGGCAAAATTGAGCATAAATTTCCATTTTGGGGATCATAAATACATTAGACAACTTCAAAATTACATTTATGATATTTGTTTGAACATAATTGAATACAAATATTCTAATAGGAAAATTTCGTAAATCATTCGTAATTTATGATTTTATCAACATAGCGAAATTGTAAATTTTTCATATAAATATGAATTTTGAGGATTATTGCATTGGAAATAGTAGCATGAAAACTAAACAACGGAATTGACCCTGATAAAATAAATTAATAGATTAGAATAAGATATATATATCGAAGTTAACGGTGGATAGCCTATTAGGCGGGGATTTCATTCTGTCATTATATCAAGCTTTGGTCAAATTCATTTCTTTTAACATGATTATATTATGTCTCGCACTAGAAATTTATGAGAACATAAATATGATGGGGAACTGAGCAG
Source organism: Salticus scenicus (assembly GCA_963930645.1). NCBI lineage: Eukaryota > Metazoa > Arthropoda > Arachnida > Araneae > Salticidae > Salticus > Salticus scenicus. The sequence goes on from CAWVNO010002759.1 coordinate 6,250, forward strand.
AGTCCACCTATGCCAACTAGTTTATCTAACTTCCCTACTAGCTAGACATTTGAAACTTTCACAGTAGCTCAGAACCCGGTGACAAAAAATACTTCGAAGTCAGATTTTCGAATAGTTTTCTTATAATTAATTAAAATATGAAAATAATAAGCTAATAGCAATAAAAATAGCCATTAAAATATTAGCTATAATTTGATTGTTGTCAAAAAAAATTTACGAGTTCATTTTCTTTCGACATAAAAATAAATACATTTAATTAAACGTGAGCGTTAAAAAATTGTAAAAAGTGAAATGTTGCATCTGGCAAAAATTGAAGTCATTATCACTTTAAAGATTTTCTACACGTTGATAAAGTGCTAATGTAGTTCATGATAGAGGTCTGCACGGGCCGGGCTTTCAGCCCAAGCCCGAGCCCGGCCCGGCCCTCGGGTCGGGTTCGGGCCCATTTTTTTAATTTTCTCTCGGGTCAGGCCGGGCTCGGGTTTTAAATTTTTTTTGTAGGCTCGGGCCGGGCCGGGCTCGGGCTCAATATTTTAGTGTGTGCTCGGGTCGGGCTGGGCCTGGAGGATATTTTAAGCCCGAGCCCGGCCCGGCCCGAATCTTTTTCTAGATTCCTCGTTAATCAACGAAAAAGGAAAATGATAAAATACTTTTTAGTCATTTATTTTACATAATTTTACAGTCTGGTATGTCACATAAAATTTTATTTTGTTAAAATATGTCTGCAACTTCAATTTAATTGTCTATCAGGTTGTCTGTTTGCGATCTGATTTTCCGCAAATATTTTTATCATGTCTAGAAAATAATATATTTTATTAAAAGTAATATTAGATGGCTTCCAATTAAAAATAATATGCACGTTACTACCAATTTGCGCACATGTAACAAAGAAAAGAAATTAGATACGTTACTGTATATAAGGCTTTGTTATCTATGGTCTGTAGTGTTTAGGTGGTATGAAGGCTATAAAAATCTTTCCGCTGTAACTTTTCCTCTAAGGCTTCTTTTTCTTTTCTCCGGAGCACTGGATGTAAGTAGCATTATTTTTAGCACGTGCAAAAGCATCTTCTCTGTTGAATATGGTTGGATTAGCATTAAAGTTTTGTTTACCGGATCACATGAATGATTTCGATACATTACGGTATATAACAGGAAGTGGTTGAAAGTGTATTTTTAGTACTATTAACCATTTTAAATATCTTCCTATAGTGTTTGAAAAAAGCTAATATTTTCGATTTGACTTTCTGTCTGTCTTTTTGCCTTCTGTACGTCTGTAATAATGAAATACTGCTTATATATAAATATCTTGTAAACATTCAGCAGTTTTGTTAAAGAACATTCTATTGCTTAGCTATATAAAACCTCTGCAAAATACATATTAAAAATCTTTTTCGTAAAAAGGCTTTTTTTTTTTTTTTTTTTTTTTTGTAATTTTACATTTTTTTAAATCGGGCCGGGCCGGGTCGGGCAGTAAACTAGTAAAAAATAAACGGGCCGGGCCTGGGCCGAATTTTTCGATTTCATACCGGGCCGGGCCGGGTAAGCAAACCTTTCCAATGGGCCGGGCCCGGGCCTAGAAATTTCGGCCCGAGCAGACTTCTAGTTCATGATGCAAATATATATTGTTCTGAAAAGATTAATATTTTATTTTTAAAACCAACTTTTTTTTTAAATTCAAATTTCCCGTAACTCTTTAACCAATCACATTAGAACGTCCATCTTTGGAATATCGATAATAAGGATTTTCTCGCCAAAAGTCGCCAAGGGCAAAAAGTCGCCAAATCCATTACCTGCCTATTGGATCTTTTTAATGCGTTTTAAAGGGAATATTAAGCTATTTTAACTCTAAAAAGAGCTGAAAATGCAGAAAATTGACATTTTATCAACTTTCTAAGCCTCTTTGAAAGCATTTATACAAAAATAAATACAATTATTTACAATTTCGTAACAATACGCATAGATAAAGTGCTTATGTAGTTAGTTCTATATAGCTATGATTCAACAGAAAATTTAAAAACATGGTTTATAAAAAGTTTTTTATCTTATAATTATTTTCTTATAATTATTATATATACAATTTAATGAATAAAATTGATGTACTTTATTATTGGCGAGAGTATATTTATAACCAAGAATGCTTTTTCTCAAGTAGAAATAAATATTCTTTTTTAATTTTTATTGAGAAATTAAACAATATAAGATTGGATAAAAATACCGAATAAAGATTGATAGTCATGATTATTTATTTAAGAATTATTGTAAATCTACAGAAATTTTTTACAGTGGGGTAAATAAAGTATTCATTTTTACGACAAGTTTTAGAAATGGAGACTGTGCTATATTTACATGTTTTGAGATCCCCTGAATTGGAAAATCTATATTTTTAGCAGTTGGTTTGTGTGTCTTTCTGCGTGGGAGACTGTTATTAGCAAAACTCATAAACATGTATTAGCAGCAAGTTTATACATGGTATTCCAAATTGCTACTATAAGAGCTTTTTTAAAATATTTCTCACTAGCAGGCTACGCCCGCTTCGCTGGTTACTATATTTAAATGAATTTTCGAAAGAATTGAATTAATATTTTTTTAATATCACATTATGGACAAAAACTAAAAAAAAAAAAAGGAAAAGAAAAAGAAAGGATCTGAAATTGCTCCAAACCTCGCTTCTGGTACCCGCTATCTATGGCAGCTCTTTCCCGCCCGCACTGCATCAGGCGTAGGTTTCCCATGCCTGCAGAAAGATCTTTCCCGGGCACTTCAGTCTGGATATTTATCGACGACAGGCGGGGGGGGGGAGGGGGAATCTGCTACTATTTAAGAACCACGATTTTAAAGGCGGCTGTATCTCAGCATCTATTAAATATTTTAATTTTGAACCATGTATTTTATAGCCCATGCAATTTACACTATATAACGATTTGGTTCCGATCAATGTAATAAAATAAAAAAAAAAATAATAAAAAGTAGATTAATATACATATATATATAAACAAATAAATTTTAATCAATTTAATTCTTTTTACTATGTATATACTGCCATTTTTCCCGATAAATACTGTAAATAAAAATAATAATAATAAATAAAAGTTCTTTCTTTTAAAGGAATTAATTAAAAAATGAAAAATAAGAATTTGTCCTACTATAAAAAATTAAACATAACTGTTATAAATACGTTTTTTAATTTAAAAGTAATTTTTTCTACTGCATTACGATTTTATTTTCAATAAATATAACAAATAATAATATATATATAAAAAAAAAAAAAGAAATTCGCCTTGAAATGAATGCATTAAATAAAAATAAGTTGCGTAATAGCCGTTGCTAAGATACGCAGACGATTGAAGCAAAAGAATAAATCTATGAAAAATGAAACAAAGAAGCCAATATTTAAAATTGGAAATACATTAATTTAAAAAATTCAAATTCGAAATTCGAAAAAATCTCGATGAGGTGCACACCTGCATGGTCCCAGGTACCTATATGCCAAATTTGGAAGCTCTGCGATTAATAGTGTGGGTACCAGAGGAGCGCAGACAGACACACACAGAGACACACAGACACTTCTCTTTATTTATATAGAAGATTATGCACATTTATACGAAATTTTGTCCAACACTGCTACATTAAAAAATACGATAAAACCGGAACGTCAACGCTACCTGTTGGGTGAGTTTCACTAAAAAGTTGATAGACACTATAAATTTTTAATGACATGTATACGTTGTACTGTGCACATAGTGATTTTTATATACATTATAATGTATGTAAGGTGCAACTACATATAAATAATTATACGATAAAAAACTTTTTATATACCATGCTTTTAAACTTTCTGTTGAATCATAGCTATAGAATTACATTAGCACTTTATCAATGTGTATAAAATTTTTAAAGTGATAATGACATGCATTTTTGTGAGATGCATAATTTAACTTTTCGGAAATTTTTAACGTTCACGTTTAATTAAATGTATTTATTTTTATGCCGAAAGAAAATGAACTTGTTATTTTATTTATTTTATTTTATTTTATTTTACTTTTTGGGACAAGTAAATTATAGCTAATATTTTAATGGCTATTTTTAAAGCTATTAGGAAGTTATTATTTTCATATTTTAATTAATTTGAAGAAAACTAATCAAAAATTCGAAAATCGGACTACGAAATATTGTGTTGTCATTGGGTTCTGAGCTATTCTGAAAGATTCAAATGTCTAGCTAGTAAGGAAGTTAGTTAAAAATCGATTGCAAAATTTGCACCAGACAAACAAAAATAGAAGTTAATAAAACATGGTAATAGGGAAGAACCGTGTAATATGGACCATGAGGAAATTTATCTGTTCAACACTAGATGGTGACACCATCTCATTGCTTTTAGTGAATATAATTGTTATACAAAGCAGGAAGTGACTTGTACATGCGTAACTGTATTTGGACGATTATGAAATTGCGTTTTCGGTTTATATGATTATTGATGTAACAAGTATGTTAAAATGAAAGTATTACTTTCTGCTGTCAGGTAATCGTAAATAATTTTTGCGTTAAAAGTAGTAAATGTACTTATTTTCTGAACAATTTAGACATGTGTTTCATGGGTGCCAATTTGCATAGCAATATGTGATTGGAAACCACGTTGCTCTGTTTATGCGTGTAACATGAACCCTGCTCTGTTGTGTAATATGGACCAGTGATCCATGATAAAAACAGAGGTTTTGTTTATGCTCGGAGTACATATGTCGCACACTCAAAATCTTGAGGCTATAGAATTGGCCAGAGAAACAGGAGTAATCAAGCTATCACTTCCTTCGCATACTACCCACACTGTAAGAAATTTCAGTAAAATTCAGAGAATTGACCGTTTAATTATACGACCTGCTCCCTTCTTCAAGAAAAAAAGTCCAGTTATCGTATTTTTAAGAAAGTGCTGCAAAATCGAAAGTGTTGGACCACTTAAAAAAAGCCGCTTCCCTTCTTCGAGGGGAAAAAAAAATCATTAAAGCTATATATGGACGTGACATTAATTTTACGGTCAGTGACATGAACACATTTTGCCAGTCAGTGACCGTAATGTAGTGTGCGAATATTTTTACAGTATACAAGTTTTTAAAATAAACTGCTCCGAAATTCAGAATGTTTACCGTTTATTCAAACTCAATTACCTTTTATGCGAAAAAGTTCTGATAACTTTATGAGCATGGCTTTATTTTTACAGTCAGTGACTGTAAAATCTTTAACGGTCATTGCCCGGCAAAATGTGTTCAAATTTTTTACAGTGCATTGGATATAGCTTTTGAACCTCCCTTTTTCGTTCGTTAACGATTTTTTTTTTTTTTTCCGTCCATTTCTACTATTCCCAAGAGATGGAGAAGTGTATGGTGGAACATGCTGGACAGTTCATTTCACAATTCCAAGTGTGTCAACTCTTCGCGAAGGACCACTTCGGGAAAGACCACTATTTACCACTTGGTCCATATTACACGAACGTATGTGTAATATGGACCACCGATGCATAAATAAAATAATTATTTCCTGCAATTATTAATAGTTCCCAGAGTGCTTTACCAAGCTTGTACCATGCAACTATACAATTGTAATGAGCAACCAACAAATTAAATCTTTTTATTTAAATAATTTTAGTTTTATGAGCATTCTTGCTTAAGGGGTCCATATTGCACAGATCTCCCCTATATATGAAATTACGTCCATCTTGTTGTCCGTCTGTGTGACATCTAGTATACGTAAATATTTTCAGAATTTCTGCAGAAATATATATAAACTTAATCAAGTTCGTTTCAGCATGTTCTCTATTTTAAATGGTATAAATAGCACAGCTGGTTCATGTACAGGGAGATTCAAAAGAATGCCAATGCAATGTGTTTAATCAAAGGCGTTTTTATACATCATATTTAAATAAATTTATACTACGCAAATTATATTGAATATACATTTATCATTCATATGCTAAAAAAACGTTTTCTTATAGAATGTGGTGTGTTTAGCATTAAGATTTACAGGGTTACACTAAAATATTCAGATACATTAAAGGCTACAACTGGGAATTGCTGGAACTTCAGTTTCGTTTGTCTTCACACTGAGAAAAGATATATACCGCTTTCACCTAGAATGAATAAGTGGCCATTTTCTAAATCCCTTAACTAGAAATATAGATTTCCGAGCTATGCGCATAAGGCACGCCAATAAACTGAACAGACGAAATGATCGAGAATTTCTAGTGTACACATTTCTAGATGATAAAACAATATTCTGAATATTCTAAATCTTTTGTATGGCGAGAAATTATCTCTTGATTATCTAGAATTGGGTCATAAATCAAGATTATAGTTGCTGAAACCCGCTTCTTGTGTTCGCATTTTTTTTGGAGATATTTTCAAATAGGTTTGACCTCGATAATATAGACAAACTCTCGAGAATTCTAATAGGGGTCTCTAGTCGTATGACATAGATAAATAAAGAGCAGAGGAAGTCTTCAGCAGTGTGATTACAATTAAAGTTGCGATTTCAAAACGCTATAATTTTAAAACTACCCATCAGAGCGAGTTGATATTTCACCAGAGCAACCGTGAGGAAATGAAATTTTGTTTGGAGGGAGGAAGAAAGTAGTTCCAACATGTTCTTAGATGGCGGCTGTCAGGGTAATGTCAGGGAAAACGCCTAAATGGACTCATTAAATACAGGAATGTTGTTAGCAACACAATGGGATAGCAGGAAACAATATATTTAATAAAGAAGCACCACAAAACTAGCGTTGTAAAAAATATTACTTACAAACTTTGAATAAACACCATAAAATGCAATAAACTCGCAACAATTGTTTCGGGTCGAAAAACACACGACCCTTCATCAGGCGAATAAAGTAAGCACGAGTGCTGCAGTCAAAGCGGCAACGCGTTGCCGCTTTGACTGCAGCACTCGTGCTTACTTTATTCGCCTGATGAAGGGTCGTGTGTTTTTCGACCCGAAACAATTGTTGCGAGTTTATTGCATTTTATGGTGTTTATTCAAAGTTTGTAAGTAATATAGAAAACAATATACTTCAAGGATTTACTTTTTTTTTTTTTTTTTTTTTTTTTTTTTTTAAGGCAAAAAGATAAGAATAGGTGTTTAAAGCGGAAACAGTCACAGTGAAAAGAGAAGCTTTAAGAAATAAATACTTTACGGAAAATTAAAGACACATTTTGAAACTTTTTTTTTTTTTTTTTCCAAACAAAATGTTCATTGCCTCACGATTGCTCTGGTAAAATATCAAATTGCTCTGATGGGTAATTTTAAAATTATAGCGTTTTGAAATCGTAACATTAATTATAATCACCCTGTATATCTGTAGCGATTGCTAAAATAACACATTTTCTTTTCTTATTTTTGATCAATCCGATTTAATCTGGGTAATTTTTTATATATCACAATTTTTAATCCGTTTAATATCATTATTCATCATCTTTTTTCTTCTCTATATATTTACAATCATCATTTAGTTTATATTTGTTATTATAGTTGATGAAGAACATGTTAAGTACTCTGATTTTTGGTACTTAAATCATTAACAGTGCAACATTGTACGGTGTAAAGCCATTTCGTTGAGTAACTAAGTAAATTAACTTATTGTAACACTTTTACGCGATTAAATTTAACTTAAAACATTTTAAATTAATTTCAAGTTATAATCCATAAACATTCCACTATTTATTGCTAGATCAGTTAATGTAACAGTTACCACTACATCATAGAAAAATCGATTCTTACTTGTGAAAATAAACATATAAAGTGTTTTTTTTATTATTATTAAACTTACAAATATAATTATTCTACTGTTTACAAATGCATAATATTACTTTTATCTATATATATAAAATCGTTCTTCCTGACTGAGTGAGTGAGGGGGTGATTCATCATCGCCCAGACCAAACCCCTGGACCCAGAAGCATCAAATTTTGTGACAACGTTCTTTCTATGACGTAGTCATCTACTAAGAAGCAATTAAAAAAAATTCGCCCCCCAAGGGAGGGGGGGGGGGGCAAAACATGATTTCAGAAAATCCTTCATATCTCAAACAAAAAAACAGATATCAGTAAAATTTTTGCTTTAAAATATAGCTAATACAAATGTTTAAAAATCAATTTCTGAATTTTAAAAATTCGGTCCCCAAAGGGGGGGGGGGAGGAGGCGAAACGTGATTTCACATGCGTTAAACGTGATTTCACATAATCCTATATATCTCAAACAAAAAAACAGATATACGTGAAATTTTTGCTCTGTAATATAGCTAATGAAAATATCTAAAAACCAATTTCTGGAATTTTAGAAATTCAGCACCCAGGTGGGGCAGCCCCCATGGGGCAAAAACAAATAGGAATACAGTTAGGCCGTTCAAAATTGGTACAGATAGGTTTTAAAGGCCTACGAGTCGAATGGGTATATTTTCGAAAGTGTAAAGTTATTAGGAGGGCCGGGAAGGGGTGAGGGGTGAGGGGGGGGGCAAAAAAAATAAAAATAGAATTAGATCGTTTAAAATTGGTATATAGAGGTTTTCGATACTTACAAATCAATTGCGGTTATTTTCGAATTTGTAAAATTATTAGGAGGGGCGGGAAGCGTATCTCCGAAATGTTGGCGCTTACAGGCGAACCTGGCGAATTTTTGTAGCTCGTGCCAAAACCCTCTCTGCCGGCAAAGCAACCCTTCTTTCCACTTCATTCACGATTCGTTAAGGATTCGAGCAATCTTTTTTTTTTTCCCCCAAGAGAATAAACTATTAAAAATGTGCCAATGGAGTTTTAGTATCGTAATTCTTAAATAATATATTTAATGCAAAAATTTATTAGAAATCCTCCACCCTTTAAGTTTAATTTAGCAAGATTAATGAAGAAATAAAATTGTAATATTCTAATTTTAAAGCTTTTAAAATTGTTCTTGAAATACATTTATTTATTTATTTTACTTTCTCTTACCAACATATATGGTAGAGAAAGTATTGTTTTCGGGTCAAATTTTCGAAATTGAATTTTTATTATATATACACGTTTTGAGGCTCCCTGAATCATAATTGTTAAAAATGTGTCAATGGAGTCTTTGTATCGTTATTTTTAGATAATATAATTTAATACCAAAATTTATTAGAAAACCCTTTAAATTTATTTTATCAAGATTAATAAAGAAGTATATTTGTAATATTATGATTTTAAAGCTTTTAAAATTATCCTTGAAATACATTTATTTTATTTTATTTTATTCTGCTTTATTATTATTATTATTATTATTATTATTATTATTATTATTTACTTTCTCTTCGTCAAATAAAATTGTTTCTAAACTTATTTTAGATTATTTGAAAAGTACATTAAACTTTACATTCTTACGCTATTTATCTTAAGATTTAATGTGCAATCTGTCATTATAATATTGAAATGCAGGGTAAAAAGAAAGTCGTGTGAGTGAGACACCAGATTATCATTATTATGATCATTATTTAGTTTATTTTACCCATATATTGTAAGAAAAGTTTTATTTTTGATTCAGATTTTCGAAATTGAGTTTTTGCTACATTTGCTTAAATATCCTGAAACAAAAAATTAGGTTTTTAGCGGTTGCCTGAATGTGTCTGTGTGTTTGTTATCACCATACCTCAAGAATAGATATTGGGACTCGGATGAAATATTAAGTAATTCGTGTATAGTTACTAAGAAAAGAATTCAAATTCATTAAGTCTATGTGTGAATTTTCTGGTAAATACAATTTAATATTTTTGGATGAAACAAAATAAAATAAATTGAACTTATATTTTATGTGCATGAAAGAATGTTTCGTATACAATGTAGAATGTATATCCTTTATTAGAAGTTTACACAGAACCCCACAAAAGAATTCAGATATATTCATACAATGGAATTGCTGAAAGGTCATTTCATGTCGTGCTATGTGTTTTAAATTCTGTGCTAAATTAGTACACTACATTGTGTTTGTAAAATATATAGTAAATATACAGGGCTACCCTAAATTAAATGAAAGCATTTCTTTTTATAAATAAAAATCAATGTAATAAATGCAATTAAAGTTTAATTAATTTAAAATTATTCTCTTATTCTAATTTACTTTATCTTATCCGTAAAAGGTCGCGAAAGTATTGTTTTCGGATCAAGTTTTCGAAATTGAATTTTTGTTACATTTATATGTTTTGAGGTTTCCTGAATCCAAAAATTATGTTTTTAGTGGTTGGTTTATGTGACTTGTCTGTGTGTATTATAGATATTGAGTTTGTAAAATGGGTGCATCAGTTTTTAAATATCACTTATGGTATTGATATAAGGACAATATTGCATTGGAACAATGTAAGTTGTAAACTTCGCATGTTATTCAAAATTTACGTTTTCTTTTTAACATGGCAAAATAGAGCAAAATTTCGTTTAAACGTCCATTATGCCAATATTTTGTCGTAAACATGTCAGACTAATATTTTAAAATATATTTTTTAATACACTTCATTAAATATGAACATTTTAATTTGAAACTTTAGTAATTAAAAACTGTGTTTCCTTCATTTGACAAATTAGGCCAATACTTCCCACGAACTTGCAATATGGGGATCAGTTGTGTTGGAAATTAATGTACGAAAACAATCCTAATAAAATTAGTCATTTAATTACGATAAGTCAAATGTATAGAATCGGATAGAGGGTAGCCTATGAGGTGCGGCATTTCAGTCTGCGACTGTGTTGAGTGTTCTGTCATACTCATTCCTTTTAATATGAATACATTTCGCTCTCAATAGAAATTAGTAACAATAAATATAGGATGAGAATGGTTATGCGCATCATTATTACTTTGATTTGTATAACATATTAAGTTAGATTGTTTATGATTACTGAAAAACAAATAGAATAGCATTAATAAAATGTTTAACGTTTTATTTTATAACTTTGTATGTTGGGGTTGGGGGGGGGGGTAAAGAATGAGAAATGGACATGTCCGAGGAGGAAATTATACGTAGAAAATTTCATGAATTTCAACCATAAAATTTAACACGAAATATCTATTTTATTATGATTAAGATGTTCTTTAAAAATACATAATAGATAAATATAAGGTGATAATTTATGAAAATTCAAGCACTGCATCGTAAGAGAAATGTTTTATAAAGTCGTACATTTTAAAAATTTAAATATAAAATGATAATAAAAATAGTTGAAATATAAAATGGCGTACTACTGATTTGGACTTATGAACATTATTCATGCATTTTACTAAGAATTTGTAATTTGTTTGAAAAATTTTTACAAACTTTTTGGCCTTATACATGAAATCGGATCTCAATGCTAATATATTACCATTATTATTATCTACTTCTCTATTCGGAAATCTATTTCTTAATTTCAAGATATGTTTCGTTTTGCGATTTAAATCCTACATTAATCATCAGAAGAAAAAAAAATAATAAAAGAAAAAAGAAAGAAAGAAAAACGCCGGATGTTTATTTATACAGGTTAAGCGGCGTGAAGTTTCTCTTTGCACTTCCAGATTTGGCGAAAATCGCATTCTCTGGCGAAAAATTGTGAATTTGTTCTGCGTGCGCCAACATTTCGGAGATACGCGGGCGGGAAGAAGGGTGGGGCGGTAAGGGAGGGCTATGGGCAAAAACAAATAGAAATACAGTTAGGCTGTTCAAAATTGGTATAGATAGGTTTTAGAGGCCTGCAAGTCGAATGGGGATATTTTCGAAAGTGTAAAGTTATTATGAGGGCCGGGAAGGGGTGAGGGGTGAGGGGGGGGGGGGGCAAAAAAATAAAAATAGAGTTAGATCGTTCAAAATTGGTATATATAGGTTTTCGATACTTACAAATCGATTGCGGATATTTTTGAATTTTTAAAATTATTGGAAGGGGCGGGAAGGGGGTGGAGCGGAGGGGCAAAAAAATAGAAATAGAGATAGATCGTTCAAAACTGGTGCATAGAAGTTTTTGATACTTACAAATCGATTGCGGATATTTTCGAATTTGTAAAATTATTAGGATAGACGGAAGGGGGGGGGGCGAAGGGGGAAAATAATAGAAATAAGTGTTAGAGCATTTTGGGAAATTTTTCCGAAGGCAGTGAGAACCCGGTGCGACATTTTTCCTAATCAGATTTTTTTTTTTCTTTTTTTTTTCACGTGATAAAAATTAATGCAATTTTGAGAATTCAGTAATTACAGTGATTCATTTAAAAATAGGGACCAGCGAAGCGGGCATTGCATGCTAGTTTTATTATACATTAAATATCAATACTTTTGGTCTTAAGAACGATATTTAACTGAATTCGATTATCAGAATTCGATTCTTCGTTTTTTTATATCACGTGATTAAGCACGGAACAGGGGCTGGGAACAGAGGGGTGCCAAATAGGCTGCGCATACGACGTTGTATTCTATCCAACTGCGCATGACGTAGTTGTGGAATCAAATATGTTTGTTTACATTCTTTTTGTAGCACATGCACGTTTAGTTTCGTATTTTTATTAAGATAACAGCTTTTTTCAAAGCTTTATATATAATTATTTTCTTTTTAAATTTGATATTTTTTATTTTTTTTTATTTTTATGAAGTTTGTTGTTTTTCAATCTTTGCAATGCCTGGGTACTCAGTAGCCACTTGTAAGACATACAACAGAGATACTAATGATGTGAAAATAACTGAGTTGCCAAGCATACATTTTGACGATCCCTGCCTTTTACAGTAAGGTAATGTTATGTCAACTTTGGGCATATTTTCATCTCCGTACAGTCAAGGGCTAATAACTTTTCTATTGGTGCTTTTGTTGCTTTTTTATTTCCTAGTAATGTGAATCCAGAGTCTAGAAAATGGTTTCTAATCAATTTGAAAAGATGTGGTACATCAGTAAATACCCAGACCTTTCTTTTGGGATCATGAGGATTTTCAAAAGATGAATTCAGATGATCAACATTTAACTCAATCCACAGTTTCTTATTCTTTGGCCCAAGATCAGCTACAACTGCTACAACGTTAAATTCTATTCTTTCCAAACATAAAATGATGCCCTTCAAAGTATCAGCTGTCATAGGAACATCAAAATCAAAATATATTGGCTGCTTCCGGTTTGAAAAGAGGCCACGCACCATTGGTTCTTGCACATTGCTGCGAGGTCCAATAATTCTATATACTTCCTCATCATAAGTCATTCTTGCATCTAACATTCATTTCATCAAATGAAATTACACAGACTTTTTCGAAATCTTTGAATCTCTTTCCCTGTGTTTTCATGATATCAGTATGACATCATATAATATACCTGGACGACATTTAAATGACTGATTTATCCAACTTCTTAGTGTGTTAATTCCAGGTAAAGAAAATCCCATTTTATCCCTCAAAAAATTGTAGCACTTGGATGAAACTGAACGCAAAGTTGTTGTCTAACATATATCCGTCTTATACCATTTAACAGATTTTTTTCCTGTCAGCAAACAACGTATCTGATTTTTAGTAAAAACTTTACTGAGAATTCGATTTATTTTTTGTGATACCTCCAACTCACGATTTTTTGCACAAAATTTCGTAACTCTTTACGTGTCAATGCCAACTTCTTAGTACTTGATTCATACTGTGATTGTTTTCAAGAATTAATTTTTGAAATTAATTTTCTTAGTAGCGTATTAGTTTCTTTAATAAACTAATACGCTTCAGTAAATCTTGTACCTCAGTTGAACAATTTATCCAATTTTCTATTTTTGGGGTGACGCATTCTTTATGGACTCGAGCACTCGAGAACTCTTAATTCTAATTTCATATCTGTTGGCTGCAGGGCTGCAGTTTGTGGCATTACAGGGATCAGCAACATAATCTAACTCACAGATCTGGTTGTTCTTAGAACTGGGAAGGTTCAGTGTTGGTACAGCATCTGGTTTCAAACGTTTTTTCGGAGGTAAGCCGAGTAACTCAGACTTCAAATCTCGAATATATCTATCAGCACTGAAATGCTGCGAACAAATTCTTCCTGTTTTAGGATTGAAACCATCCTTCTTTTTAGACTTTTCAATCCACACCTTTTGCAATTTAATGCATCTACAACTTTTGAATGAAACCGCAAAAGCTGAGAAACAAAAATATCTCAAGTGGCAAGCTTTAAGAAAATGAATGCTGTTTAAACGGTATTTCCTTTAATAACTTTAACTGTATAAAATCTAACTTTTTGTTTAATTTTGAAAATAATGATTTTTTTTTTTTTTTTTAATTCTTTTCTTTTTTTCCCTATTTTATCCTCATTTGATATACTTTTCGATTGGAAATTTTATGAATTATGCAACAAGGAAATTTTGTGTTTAGTCAAAGTTTATATAACAGTTTTCACTTTTGTTGCACAAATTTACTTTAATATGTTTTACTTAAAGAACTTTGAAGTTGAATTTTCTATTAACATTCAGCTGTTTTTAGTGGTTACCTTGTAAAACATTTTGGTAATTAAAATAACTTTTTAGTATTAAATTATGCACTCATGACAGTGATCTTTATACCTCATAATAATTCAGTGTTAAAATTGTTTACCGCCCCAAATTTTAAATGGTTGATAAAAATTCAGTTGAACTTAATTTTTGATAATTACTTGTTTTTTCTTCTTTTACTTCGTAGCATTTAAATTTGATTACTTATGCAGCAAATATAAATATTGTCCAGAATTTAACTGGTGAGAAAATACTTTTATAAAGCTTTACTTATATAGTTTATAAGAATTTCATCATTGTTGTTTTGTTAACTAATAATTTTTATTAATGAACAAAATTACTACTTAAAAAAGAAAAATTGTACATATCAGTTTTTTTTTTTTTTTAATGCATTTATTTTATTTTGTCACACAGAATTTAATTTTAAGTCTAAAATGTGAAATAAATTCTAAATCCCCTATTTTACTTAAGTTTATATAAACTAATGTTTTTGTGCTTTCATATTTTCTGTATATAGTATTTCATCTTTTCTATATATTATACGTTTTTGTAGTCAAGAAAATCATTGTATAAAATGCATTTATTATTCTGCGTGTAATTTTTCTATAAAATGGCGTACTACTGATTTGGACTTATGAACATTATTCATGCATTTTACTAAGAATTTGTAATTTGTTTGAAAAATTTTTACAAACTTTTTGGCCTTATACATGAAATCGGATCTCAATGCTAATATATTACCATTATTATTATCTACTTCTCTATTCGGAAATCTATTTCTTAATTTCAAGATATGTTTCGTTTTGCGATTTAAATCCTACATTAATCATCATCAGAAAAAATAATAATAAAAGAAAAAAGAAAGAAAGAAAAACGCCGGATGTTTATTTATACAGGTTAAGCGGCGTGAAGTTTCTCTTTGCACTTCCAGATTTGGCGAAAATCGCATTCTCTGGCGAAAAATTGTGAATTTGTTCTGCGTGCGCCAACATTTCGGAGATACGCGGGCGGGAAGAAGGGTGGGGCGGTAAGGGAGGGCTATGGGCAAAAACAAATAGAAATACAGTTAGGCTGTTCAAAATTGGTATAGATAGGTTTTAGAGGCCTGCAAGTCGAATGGGGATATTTTCGAAAGTGTAAAGTTATTATGAGGGCCGGGAAGGGGTGAGGGGTGAGGGGGGGGGGGGGGCAAAAAAATAAAAATAGAGTTAGATCGTTCAAAATTGGTATATATAGGTTTTCGATACTTACAAATCGATTGCGGATATTTTTGAATTTTTTAAATTATTGGAAGGGGGTGGAGCGGAGGGGCAAAAAAATAGAAATAGAGGTAGATCGTTCAAAACTGGTGCATAGAAGTTTTTGATACTTAATAATCGATTGCGGATATTTTCGAATTTGTAAAATTATTAGGATAGACGGAAGGGGGGGCGAAGGGGGAAAATAATAGAAATAAGTGTTAGAGCATTTTGGGAAATTTTTCCGAAGGCAGTGAGAACCCGGTGCGACATTTTTCCTAATCAGATTTTTTTTTTCTTTTTTTTTTCACGTGATAAAAATTAATGCAATTTTGAGAATTCAGTAATTACAGTGATTCATTTAAAAATAGGGACCAGCGAAGCGGGCATTGCCTGCTAGTTTTATTATACATTAAATATCAATACTTTTGGTCTTAAGAACGATATTTAACTGAATTCGATTATCAGAATTCGATTCTTCGTTTTTTTATATCACGTGATTAAGCAGGGAACAGGAGCTGGGAACAGAGGGGTGCCAAATAGGCTGCGCATACGACGTTGTATTCTATCCAACTGCGCATGACGTAGTTGTGGAATCAAACATGTTTGTTTACATTCTTTTTGTAGCACATGCACGTTTGGTTTCATATTTTTATTAAGATAACAGCTTTTTTCAAAGCTTTATATATAATTATTTTCTTTTTAAATTTGATAGTTTTTATTTTTTTTTATTTTTATGAAGTTTGTTGTTTTTCAATCTTTGCAATGCCTGGGTACTCAGTAGCCACTTGTAAGACATACAACAGAGATACTAATGATGTGAAAATAACTGAGTTGCCAAGCATACATTTTGACGATCCCTGCCTTTTACAGTAAGGTAATGTTATGTCAACTTTGGGCATATTTTCATCTCCGTACAGTCAAGGGCTAATAACTTTTCTATTGGTGCTTTTGTTGCTTTTTTATTTCCTAGTAATGTGAATCCAGAGTCTAGAAAATGGTTTCTAATCAATTTGAAAAGATGTGGTACATCAGTAAATACCCAGACCTTTCTTTTGGGATCATGAGGATTTTCAAAAGATGAATTCAGATGATCAACATTTAACTCAATCCACAGTTTCTTATTCTTTGGCCCAAGATCAGCTACAACTGCTACAACGTTAAATTCTATTCTTTCCAAACATAAAATGATGCCCTTCAAAGTATCAGCTGTCATAGGAACATCAAAATCAAAATATATTGGCTGCTTCCGGTTTGAAAAGAGGCCACGCACCATTGGTTCTTGCACATTGCTGCGAGGTCCAATAATTCTATATACTTCCTCATCATAAGTCATTCTTGCATCTAACATTCATTTCATCAAATGAAATTACACAGACTTTTTCGAAATCTTTGAATCTCTTTCCCTGTGTTTTCATGATATCAGTATGACATCATATAATATACCTGGACGACATTTAAATGACTGATTTATCCAACTTCTTAGTGTGTTAATTCCAGGTAAAGAAAATCCCATTTTATCCCTCAAAAAATTGTAGCACTTGGATGAAACTGAACGCAAAGTTATTGTCTAACATATATCCGTCTTATACCATTTAACAGATTTTTTTCCTGTCAGCAAACAACGTATCTGATTTTTAGTAAAAACTTTACTGATAATTCGATTTATTTTTTGTGATACCTCCAACTCACGATTTTTTGCACAAAATTTCGTAACTCTTTACGTGTCAATGCCAACTTCTTAGTACTTGATTCATACTGTGATTGTTTTCAAGAATTAATTTTTGAAATTAATTTTCTTAGTAGCGTATTAGTTTCTTTAATAAACTAATACGCTTCAGTAAATCTTGTACCTCAGTTGAACAATTTATCCAATTTTCTATTTTTGGGGTGACGCATTCTTTATGGACTCGAGCACTCGAGAACTCTTAATTCTAATTTCATATCTGTTGGCTGCAGGGCTGCAGTTTGTGGCATTACAGGGATCAGCAACATAATCTAACTCACAGATCAGGTTGTTCTTAGAACTGGGAAGGTTCAGTGTTGGTACAGCATCTGGTTTCAAACGTTTTTTCGGAGGTAAGCCGAGTAACTCAGACTTCAAATCTCGAATATATCTATCAGCACTGAAATGCTGCGAACAAATTCTTCCTGTTTTAGGATTGAAACCATCCTTCTTTTTAGACTTTTCAATCCACACCTTTTGCAATTTAATGCATCTACAACTTTTGAATGAAACCGCAAAAGCTGAGAAACAAAAATATCTCAAGTGGCAAGCTTTAAGAAAATGAATGCTGTTTAAACGGTATTTCCTTTAATAACTTTAACTGTATAAAATCTAACTTTTTGTTTAATTTTGAAAATAATGATTTTTTTTTTTTTTTAATTCTTTTCTTTTTTTCCCTATTTTATCCTCATTTGATATACTTTTCGATTGGAAATTTTATGAATTATGCAACAAGGAAATTTTGTGTTTAGTCAAAGTTTATATAACAGTTTTCACTTTTGTTGCACAAATTTACTTTAATATGTTTTACTTAAAGAACTTTGAAGTTGAATTTTCTATTAACATTCAGCTGTTTTTAGTGGTTACCTTGTAAAACATTTTGGTAATTAAAATAACTTTTTAGTATTAAATTATGCACTCATGACAGTGATCTTTATACCTCATAATAATTCAGTGTTAAAATTGTTTACCTCCCCAAATTTTAAATGGTTGATAAAAATTCAGTTGAACTTAATTTTTGATAATTACTTGTTTTTTCTTCTTTTACTTCGTAGCATTTAAATTTGATTACTTACGCAGCAAATATAAACATTGTCCAGAATTTAACTGGTGAGAAAATACTTTTATAAAGCTTTACTTATATAATTTATAAGAATTTCATCATTGTTGTTATGTTAACTAATAATTTTTATTAATGAACAAAATTACTACTTAAAAATGAAAAATTGTACATATCAGTTTTTTTTTTTTTTTTTTTTTTAATGCATTTATTTTATTTTGTCACACAGAATTTAATTTTAAGTCTAAAATGTGAAATAAATTCTAAATCCCCTATTTTACTTAAGTTTATATAAACTAATGTTTTTGTGCTTTCATATTTTCTGTATATAGTATTTCATCTTTTCTATATATTATACGTTTTTGTAGTCAAGAAAATCATTGTATAAAATGCATTTATTATTCTGCGTGTAATTTTTCTAGTTACAGAAATTGAAGTACATTCAATTATAAATATATCTGTATCAAAAAATAAATGTCTAAATGTAATCTGTGCTAAAAGTAGCATCTTGTCAATTTAATATTAAAATACACTGAATCAAATTTCAGATTAAAACTTTTAATTTCATCTTCAGCAATCATTTCGTGCTTAAGTTAATGGTTTTAAAACGAAATGTAATAAACTTTTTCTTTTTTTAAGAAATAATAAAATGGGATGAATGCAAATATTCTTTCAAATATATACGAATTCGTATCCTAATTTGTTCTTATATAAACAATGACAAACTATAACGATACGATAATATATAAATTTATTCACTGGTTCAGAGGTAATGAATCTTAAAAATAATGTGTTATCATCTTGTTAAATGATATAAAAAATATTTTTAATCTCTTTGACGTCGATTTCTTTTTTTTTTTTTCTTTTTTCGTGATTAATATACGCGAATACGCGTAGACAGAGTTGATCCCACGATGACGTCATGACTTTAACCAATAGCAGAGCGTCTTCGGTCTGGCTCAACCTTATAGTAAGTAATCAAGAGACTTTGGCTGGGAAGAGCCCATTTTTAGTATTGAGTCACGACTAAAAAAAAGTTTGAAAACCCCTTCTCTAATTTAATAATTTCTTTGTTTTACTTTAAGCAGGTACGTTTGGTAAAGAGCAGAATCATCAGAAAGCTCCCGAAGGCGACGAATTTATGCCGTTTAGTTGCACGGAA
This sequence comes from Salticus scenicus, assembly GCA_963930645.1. NCBI lineage: Eukaryota > Metazoa > Arthropoda > Arachnida > Araneae > Salticidae > Salticus > Salticus scenicus. Next base: position 25,881 of record CAWVNO010002759.1, read on the forward strand.
CTGAATGAAGAACTTATCGAGTATGCAAGAATCAATCTCAATGAAACGGAAGAGACGAAGAGAAAAGCTATAGAAGAAGTAAAGGAGTTCGTCAAAAGTAAGTTTCTTTTATATAATTATTATAGAAAACCATAGATATAGTAATTCCTATAGATCTATCATCTTCTAGCTAACAAGCAAACATTTTTGATGCCGAAAAATATTTTTGACTGTCATGATGCAGTGATGCCAGATTTTGTCCCCATTTTGGTAATTTTTGAGGCTTCTGGGGACAATTTTGGGGACCAAATGTTTGTGGGGACTTTTTTGGGGAATTCTAAAATTTTTGGGAACAAATCTGGGGAGTTCAACTTTCTGTCAATGTTGGCAACGTAATGATTTATCCCTAAGACTAGAGACTTTCAATAGCTCTATTGTTATTTGGGGATTTTTTTTTTTCAAAAATTGCTTTCATTTGGGGAAAAATCTGAGCTTAAATCTGCTTGATAATTTGTTTATGAAAAAACTTTTATTTTCCCTTTTTAGTAGAAATCAAGTTGGGGATTTTTTCGAAAAAAAAAAAAAAAAACCCTGATTTGGGGAAATTTGAAGACCTGTTTGGGGAAATAATTTTCGAGCATCTAGCATCACTGTCATGATGTCTAGTTGTACACCCCCAACTTTGATTTAAACAAGAGCTCCCCCATTTACAGATATCGACTACTTTACACGAATTTTCGTGATGTACCTACGTGTATCCGTGCGCGAGTGAGCAAGATAGCGTCTAAACGCTTTATTCGAATGATCTGAAAGTTGGTACATATGTTAAACGGCACCGTAGCACTAACTGTATGGCTTTTGGTAAATCTAGGAACAATTCTTTATCAATAGGGCCTACGGGCTAAAATTATTTAAAGTGTGATAGCGTCTAAATACCTTATCCTATTCAGCTGAAAATTCATATGATGTTATAGGACACCGTCGCATGAACTACTATATAGATTTTGGTGAATCTAGCACTTGTAGATTTGTTCACGGACGCAATGAAAAATTCTTTATCGTTAAGACGTATGGGCTCAAATTATTTGAAGTGCAATAGTTTTACAAGATTGAGCTGATTGATTTGAAATTTCTCTTAGTCCAATTTATTTAAATAACCATTAATTATTTAATGTTCAAAAAGAGAAGTGTAGTCATTCCAGATTTTTACCACGTTTTTTTTTTTTTTCAATTCCTGCTAATAGTTCACATTCTCCCTATATATATTTTTATCTTGTTCAAATTTTCAATCATTAAAAAGATACTTTTTATTCATCCACTCAAGTTCAAATACATTTTTACTTTCCGAAGGTGAGGAAAGTATTGTAATCATGTCAAAAATCTTAATTTGAGATTCTGATGTTTCTATACGTTTCGGGTTCCTCTGAGTCCGTTTCGACTATTTTTACGATGATGTATGTATGTGTGTGTGTATGTCTGTGAGTGAATACACTAGCGTCTAAACGCTTTGTTCGAATAAGCTGAAAGTTAGTACGTATATTGTAAGTCACCATAGTACGAACCCTATTGATTTTGGTGAATCTAGCCCTTATAGTTTTTTTACAGGGACACCAGGAAACATTCTTTATCATTATGGCCTATCGGGCCAAATTTTTAAAAGTGTGATAGCGTCTAAACGCCTTATTAACCTGAGAAAAAAAATTGTACACATGTTAAAGGCCCCACTTGCACCAGCTGTATAGATTTTGGTGAATTTAGCACTTACAGTTTTTTTACAGGGACACAAAGAAAAATTCTTTATCATTATGGCCTATGGGACCAAATTTTTAAAATCTAAACGCCTTATTCAATTGAGCTGAAAATTTATATGAATATTATAAATCACTGTTGCACTAAATATAAGCATTTTCGTGAATCTAGCATTTATAGGTTTTTACAGGGACACAACGAAAAATTCTTTATCATTGTGATCTAAGGGCTCAAAGTTCAGTAGCGTTCAATAAAACTAAACATCCTGTAATATATAGTGAAAAATAGTTACACTCTATTATGGTTTTCTCTCTTTTGTTTGTTTAACAACTCCTCTTTCTTTACTTTATTTACAAAACTGTTAATTACTCAATGTTCGGAAAGTCGAGTGGAGTCACTCCAGATTATTTTTAACATGTAGTGGATGACACGTGATGTTAATACAGTTTTGTGCATGTGGGAGGATCGCTTCCTCCCCTGGGGAGGGGGGCGGAAAAAAAATCGCGAGGACAAAATATCGCTTACGTAAATGAATAAATGGAAAAATGAGTTGGTAATTATTAGAAATGTTGCATAAAATTTCATGACAACGCATACCTTAGTCAGAGCGCTGACATACTGACAAACCTACAACAAAATTGTTATAAATTGTACTTAAAATTGTTTAAAGACAATGTTTAATAACTTTTGCCAAGATTAGTCATAATGAATTGAATCGTGCTTATCAATTTTTAAATTTTAAATTCAAGTTTGTGAATAGTGATCGGCTTTGATGTCAGCAGGGATGTACACTATTTTTAAAATGTATTTTGAATAGTGAAAAACAAAATATAAAACTACTTAAAAACTAGTATGTTGTGGCCACCACAAGACTTTCTTCTATATTTTCCTATACAAATTCACGCAGTAACAATATTTAAAAAAAAAAAAAAAAAAAAAGATTTTTTTTTTCATTTTTTTTTTTCGTTAAAAGTAAAAAAAATCGATAACTTTGTTTTAAATTACCACATATTTATAGTTCAACCATTCGTTTTAAAGGTATTGACGAGACCTTTCGAAAGATACCGATCTTGAAAATTTACACCCCCCCGGGGGGGGGGGTACTTCCCCCTATGGGGGGGGAAGCGATGCCCCAAATTTTTTCCCTAATTAACTACTACTATTATCAATAATTCATATTAATTTCACAATCACAGGTTAAGAATAACTCTCATTATGTACATTTATACGAAATTTTTTCCTATACTGCCATGTTTAAAATTTAGAAAAAATACGATCACAGCGCCACCTGTTGAGCGATTGATCCCCAAATCTAATCAGCCTCAGTTTATGTCAGGGGCCAACTAAATACCAAGTCTGGTTAAATTTCGCTTTAAAAAAAAAAAAAAAAAAAAAAAAAAAAAACGATTTTTTTCTAAGTTTTTTTTTTTTTGTTAAAAGTAAAAAAAATCGATAACTTTGTTTTAAATTATCACAGATTTATAGTTCAACCATTCGTTTTAAAGGTATTGACAAGACCTTTCGAAAGATACCCATCTTGAAAATTTACTCCCCTCGAGGGGGGACTTCCCCCCCACGGGGGGTGGCGAGGCTATTACGCATACAAAATTTTTTTCCCAGTTGACTATCTCTATTTTAAATAATTCTTGTAAATTTCATAATGACTACTAAAAAATAATTCTCTGTATGCACATTTATACAAAATTTTGTCCTATATCACCATGTTAAAAATTTAGAAAAAGCGGGATGGCAACGCAACCTGTAAGACAATTTTTACCAAAAGTTGATAGGCACTAATTTATGTCAAGGTACAACTACATACCAATTTGTATGAAATTCTGTGCAGTAGTTCTTGAGATACAGTTGCCACAAAATTTTGTCACACACACACACACACACACACACACAGACAGACAGACAGACAGACAGACAGACAGACAGACATTTTCTAAAAATGGTCAAATCGTGTTCTACAGCTCTCAAAACGTGTAGATTCATCAAAAACCCGAGGTCGAAAATTTTTACGAATCCAATACTTTCTCTATATTACATATAGAAGAAAGTAATAATCATAGATAAAATAATGAAATTCAACTCTATAATTTATTTATTTATTTATTTTAATTAATTAATTAATATTTATAAGGCCCTGCGACATCCATCAGAGATCACACGTGACACAAAATCAAATTTTCAAATAGATCATACTAATTTAATTTAGAAATTTATTCATCAACCTTGAAAGTTAATTTCAGAAAATTTTTGGAGTGGAAGGCTGATTTTTTATACCAAATATGTGAAAAATACCAGAGCCGGGAATCGAACCCGGGCCTTCCGCTTTACGTGCGGATGCTCAAACCATTGAGCTACCCTGGCTGATTACCAGCCAGGCATTTCTCACATAGCATTCGTTGGCAAAGTCACTGAGTCTGTAAACACAGCTATATGAAGTGACATTAATATTCATGGCACAATGTGCCAGAATATTAATGTCACTTGATATAGCCGTGTTAATGTTATGTGAGAAATGCCTGGCTGGTAATCACCCAGGGTAGCTCAATGATTTGAGCATCCGCACGTAAAGCGGAAAGCCCGGGTTCGATTCCCGGTTCTGGTATTTTTCACATAGTTGGTATAAAAAATCAGCCTTCCACTCCAAAAATTTTCCGAAATTAGATCATACTAATTTTTTGACGCGAGATTTTATCCGGCGAGATTTTGTCCCGCGATATTATGTCCGGATCCCCCTCTCGAGTAAATTTTCAATATGGGCATCTTTTGGAAGATCTCGTCAGTACCTTTAAAATGAATGGTTGAACTATAAATCTGTGATCATTTAAAATAAAGTTATCGATTTTTTTATCTTTTATTGAAAAAAACTTGGAAAAAATATTTCTGCTGATTTGCAAAAAATTGACCTCTTTCAGCATTTCGTAATAATATAATTCTGTCAGATAAAAATCGTCCGCATTTATAATGGGAAAAAAATTTATATAATGCAGTAATCTCGCAACAATCGTTTCGGGTCGAAAGAGCACACGACCCTTCGTCAGGCGAACAAAGTAGGCACGAGTTCTGCAGTCAAAGCAGCAACGACTGACGTTGTATTTGTGCTGAAATAATAAAGTAAATTGTAATTATTTAATAAAAAGTAACTAAAATAAAATTTTTCTTTGTTGACCTAAGTAGGAATTGACTTATTTATATATGTATATATATTACTTGTTATTAACTTTGATTCTTGTTTGTTTGCCTAATACAAATCTTGCAATCGATTTTTAACACAGTGCTCTGCTAGCTAGACATTTGAAACTTCCAGAATAGCTCAGAACCCGATGAAAACACAATACATCGAAGCCCAGTTTTCGAATTTCTCATTAGTTTTCTTTTAATTAATTAAAATATAAAAATAATAATATCCTAATAGCTTAAAAAATAGCCATTAAAATATTAGCTATAATTTAATTGTTACCAAAAAAAAAAACTAGTATGTTGTGGCCACCACGAGACTTTCTTTTATATTTTCCTATACAAATTCACTCAGTAACAATAATAAGAAAAAAAAAAAAAAAAAAAAAAGTGGGACTTTGACAAAATTTTGGGTAAAATGTGAAAATTTGTTTAAGTTTGTCAGAACACGGAAACCGTGGGAGTTTGATAAAATTAAGGGGAGAGAGAAAAAAAAAAGATTTTTTTTCTAAGTTTTTTTTCGTAAAAAGTAAAAAAAATCCATAACTTTGTTTTAAATTATCACAGATTTATATTTCAACCATTCGTTTTAAAGGTACTGACGAGACCTTTCGAAAGATACCCATCTTGAAAATTTTTGCCCTATATCACCCTGTTAAAAATTTAGAAAAAGCGGGATGGCAACGCAACCTGTAAGACGATTTTTACCAAAAGTTGATAGGCACTAATTTATGTCAAGGTGCAACTACATACCAATTTGTATGAAATTCTGTGCAGTAGTTCCAGAGATACAGTTGCCACAAAATTTTGTCACACACACACAGACAGACAGACAGACATATTCTAAAAATGGTAAAATCGTGTTCTACAGCTCTCAAAACGTGTAAATCCATCAAAAACCCGAAATCGAAAATTTTTACGAATCCAATACTTTCTTCTATTGAAGATAGAAGAAAGTAAAAAATAAATAAATAAATAAATAAAATAAGAGTTCATTTTCTTTTGACCTAAAAATAAATACATTTATTTAATTAAACGTGAACATTAAACAACTATAAAATTTAAATTATTCACCTCACAAAAACTGACGTCATAACTTTAAAATTTTTCTACATATTGATAAAGTGCTAATGTAGTTCATGATGCTAATATATGTTGTTCTAAAAGGAGATTCTTTAGATAAACAACTGGAAGATGTTCACTCTTATGTTTTTTACTTTCTTCTATATGTAATAAAGAGAAAGTATTGGATACGCGAAAATTTTCGACCTCCGTTTTTTGACGGAACTACACGTTTTGGGATGTCCTGAACACGAATTGATAGTTTTTAAAAAATGTCTGTGTGTCTGTGTGTCTGTCTGTCTGTATCATTTTTTTGTGGACGCTGTATCTCACGAACCAATGAATGAAATTTAACCAAACTTGGTATTTAGTTGCACCCTGACATGAACTGGTGCTTATCAGATTTGGGGATCAATAGCTCAACAGATTGCGCTGTAATCGCATTTTATGCAAATTTTTAACATGGCAGAATAGGACAAAATTCCGTATAAATGGGCATAATGAGAGTTATTTTAAACTTGTGATTGTAAAATAAATATGAATTATTGATAATAGTAGTAGTTAACTAGGATAAAATTTTTGTGCATGGGGGGGGGCATCGTTTCCCCCCCTGGGGGGGAAGTACCCCCCCGGGGTGGGGGTACATTTTGAAGATGGGTATCATTCGAAAGATCTCGTCAATACCTTTAAAACGAATGGTTGAACCATAAATCTGTGATAATTTAAAACAAAGTTATCGATTTTTTTTACTTTTAACGAAAAAAAAAACTTTTTTTTTTTTTTTTTTTTTTTTTTAACGAAATTTTACCAAACTTGGTATTTAGTTGGTCCCCGACATAAACTGGTTCTGATTATATTTGGGGATCAATAGCTCAGCAGGTGGCGCTGTGATAGCATTTTATGTAAATTTTTAACATGGCAGTATAGGACAAAAATTCGTATAAATGTGCATAATAAGAGTTATTTTAAACTTGTGATGGTAAAATTAATATGAATTATTGATAATAGTAGTATATGTAACTAGGAAAAAAATTTTGTGCATGGAGGGGCATCGCTTCCCCCCCGTAGGGGGGAAATACCCCCCCAGGGGGGGTTAATTTTCACAATGGGTATCTTTCGCAAGATCTCGTTGATAATAGTAGTAGTTAACTAGGAAAAAATTTTTGTGCATGTGGGGGCTTCGGTTCCCCCCCTGGGGGGTGGGGGGCAAAGTTTCAAAATGGGTATCTTTCGAAAGGTCTCGTCAATACCTTTAAAACGAATGGTTGAACCATAAATCTGTGATAATTTAAAACAAAGTTATCGATTTTTTTTACTTTTAACAAAAAAAACTTGGATTTTTTTTTTTTTTTTTTTTTAATATAGTTATTGAGTGAATTTGTATAGGAAAATATAGAAGAAAGTCTTGTGGTGGCCACAACATACTAGTTTTATTTGTGTTTCTGACATGTGCAAACGTGAAAATACGAAAAAAGTGTTTTTTTAATTTTAGTATGTACATTAATAACCGTAAATTAATAAAAGAGGACCTTTTATTACTGTGAATTTCGGCTATGTTTTTTGGAATCGAAAAAGTTATTTTGTTTCCGTGTCCTCTTAACATTGTAATAGTAAATATTCATTTTCTTTTAATTACATTTTAAACTACATTTGTTTAAATATATTTCTTTAACGTTTGGTTGATATAAATGAAAAGTACATGCTAGAAATTTTACAGAAAATAAATAAAAAGAAAAGCTTTGCATTTGTAATCGTTTTTTTTTTTTTTTTTTTTTTTTTTTTTTAGTACGGAGGGCTATTTGTCTCAATCTATGGATTTTTTACGATAGTTGGACATTTATCGAAATTGAAAATTTATCAAAAATATAATTGAATAATTTAAAAGCAATTTTATAATTTAAAATAATAATAATAATAGTCCTTCATACTAAACTAAATTCTGCTTTTGCCAGAATTTCATCTTTTTTTTTTTTTTTTTTTTTTTTTCAAGAAAAAGAAAAGAAAAGAAAATTATTAATAATCAGTATCAAAATGGACAGTAATGAATATTTTTTTTTTTTGAGGGGGAAAGGGTGAGAATTGTCTGTTTTTGATTTTGTTATTTTTTATACATAAAAATAAATATTCTGTTAAAATATTAAAACTTTTTTAATACTTTCATTTTTTAAAGTTTTCTTTCAAAATAAAATATTTCATCTAGTTTGCTATTAAGTAATATATTTTCAAAGTTGACATTTGCTACATTTTACAGTTACATAGAAATTTCCCTCCGTTCTAATCCGGCTCTATTGTCAAATAAAAATGTAGGAGAGTAATTTGACAGTTTCTACTACTACACCTTCCTCTTTTAGAAAATTCTTAGTAATAGAGAAGAAACTAGACGAGTCGAAGTTCTTTTTTTTTTTTTTTTTTTGCAAAAGTTATAAATTGTGTTAGAAACACAATTTTGCGTATCATTCTTGACCGATCGTAGCTAACTACAGATAATCATTTCTTAAAATCGCCAGTGAAACAATAAAGACGCCAAATTAGAACGCTGTCCTCTACTAACAAGGGAAGTGTGAATCAGTAAAATTGCTATTGAAACCAAACCAAGCCTAAATTAAAGAACATGGTCGAAAACATTTGGTACAGTACAAATATGCTGCAACAACCTCCATGGGGGCGAGATATACCCCTTAATAGTTTTAGTTATTTCTATAAAAGCTAACAAAACACAAGTCGTAGCGAAAACGAATGGTGTGGTTGCGTGCTTGACTTCTAATGCGAAGGTCCTAGGATCGAGTCCCCGTAAGGGCGTTTTGTATTTCAATTTTTTATTTCAACTAAAATATTTGTTTTTTACATTTTTAATTAAATTAAATCATTATTTTAATTGAAAATATTAATTATATTAAAACAAGCAAAATTTTTTTTTTTTTTTTTTTTTTTTTTCAGCGCGGGCAATTTAATATTTTTACTTTCCGAACACTATAGTGAGGAAAGTATTGTAATCATGTCAAAAATCCGAATTTCATATTTTGATGTTTCTATACGTTTCGAGGTCCCCTGAGTCCGTTTCGACTATTTTTACGATGATGTTTGTATGTGTGTGTCTATGTGTGTATGTATGCGTGTATGTGCGTGTGTAAGTCTGTGAGTGAACACGCTAGCGTCTAAACGCTTTGTTCGAATAAGCTGAAAGTTGGTACGTATATTGTAAGTCACCATAGTACGAACCCTATAGATTTTGGTGAATTTAGCACTTACAGTTTTTTTACAGGGGCACAAAGAAAAATTCTTTATCATTATGGCCTATGGGGCCAGATTTTTAAAAGTGCGATAGCGTCTAAACGCCTCATTAATCTGAGCAATAAATTTGTATACATGTTATAGGACAAGGTTGTACCAACTGTACAGATTTTGGTGAATTTAGCTTTTTACAGTTTTTTTTACAGGGACACAAAGAAAAATTCTTTATCATTATGGCCTACGGGATCAAATTTTTAAAAGTGCGATAGCATCTAAACGCCCTATTCAATTGAGCTGAAAATTTATATGAATATTATAAATCACTGTTGCACTAAATATAAACATTTTCGTGAATCTAGCATTTATAGGTTTTTACAGGGACACAACGAAAAATTCTTTATCATTATGATCTAAGGGCTCAAAGTTCAGTTGCATTAAATAAAATTAAACATCGTGTAATATATGGAGAAAAATATTTACACTCTATTATGGTTTTCTCACTTTTGTTTGTTTAACAACTCCTCTTTCTTTACTTTATCTACAAAACTGTTAATGACTCAATGTTCGGAAAGTCTAGTGGAGTCACTCCAGATTTTATTAATTTTTAACCTATTTATTTATTTATTTATTACATTTAAAGAAATTAATAATTTAACGGGAAATTCTTTTATATTTCATTTAGATAAGATTTTGTTAATGATTATGTTTTATGTAAATTTCTAATTACTAATTGCCGAAACGTCAGTGGAGGCCCTCTGTTGAGACTCACAACGGTTTTGGGCTGTGTCTGTGTGTCTGTCGCGCGATAGCGGCCGCAAGAATCCCGCTATTGACTTGTAATTTGGAACACATGTTCGTGTGCCCCACGGAATCATCAGCTATATAGTTTTGGGTGTGTATTCCATTTATAGTTCGTGTACAGGGACACGCCAAAGTTTTTCTTATGATTACGGCCTATGGGAGGAATTTGTATGTACCGCGATAGCGGCCACAAAAAACACGCTATTGATTTGCAATTTGGTACACATATTCATGAGCCCAACAAAATTAGCTGTATAGTTTTAGGTGTGTATTCCATTTGTAGTTCGTGTACAGGGACACGCCAAAGTTTTTCCTATCATTACGGCCTATGGGAAGAATCTGTATGTACCGCGATAGCCACCGCAAAAATCTAGCTATATACTTCTAATTTTTGCCGAAGCGTCAGTGGAGGCCCTTTGTTGAGACTCAAAAGGATTTTGGGTTCCGTCTGTCTGTCTGTCGTGCAATAGCGGCCGCAAAAATCACGCTATTGACTTGAAATTTGTTACACATGTTCATGATCCCCACGAAATTAGCTGTATAGTTTTGGGTGTGCATTCCATTTGTAGTTCGTGTACAGAGACACGCCAAAGTTTTTTTTATCATTACGGCCTATGGGAAGAATTTGTATGTATCGCGATAGCGGCCCCAAAAATCACGCTATTGACTTGCAATTCGGTACACATATTCATGAGCCCAACGGAATTAGTTATATAGTGTTAGGTGTGTATTGCATTTGTCGTTCGTGTACAGGGATACACTAAAGTGTTTCTTATCCTTACGGCCTATGGGAAGAATTTGTATGTACCGCAATATCGGCCGCAAAAATCCTTCGATTGACTTGCAAATTGGCGTACACGTTCCAGCTTTGCATATACGTAGCTGTATAATTTTTATTGCTATATTTTTTACTAGCAGGCTTTGCCCGCTTCGCTGGACATTAAACTTAAATGAGTTGTCAAAATCCCATAATTTTATTAATAACCTAAGTTCTCGTTGTGATTGGTAGAGGTTTAATCGCTCGCAACGTGAGGAGTCTGGGTCCCCACTGTCTTCGGCACAACTTACCCACCTTTTACTTCCCCACCCTCAGCGGGTGAGCTCGAAGTTTTGCAAAATCCCACTAATGTGCATAATGCGTACACTTAATCAATATCCACACACGAAAATTCGTCATTCTAAGATAATTCAAAGCGAATTCAAACTGAAAAACACGTTTTTACACATGTTTATTGCCCTCCGACTCCGAGAAGGTGTGTGTGTGGGGGGGGGGGATTTCGAAATTTCGTGAAATCCAGTTACAATAAGTGCCGGATGCATACAAACAATTTACGCACCAAATTTCGTGACCATAGAAGTCTTTAATAGAAAATATTATAAATAAATAAATACAAAAAGCACAGCTTTAGTATGGGAACCCTTTGGTGACTTTAAATATTTTAAGCCATTTTTGCGATGAACTGAATTGGCTATCTCAACTGTGTAATTAAAGATTTTGGCGAGAAACGTCCGAGCTACTTCGGTGCCGAATTTCAAATTTTGCCAAAGGGATACAATACTAAAGCTGCTCCATATCGAATGTGGGTTGGAAACGGAAAAAGGGTAAAATAAATTAGAAATATCATACCTATATTTATAAATTTGATACCGAATGAAAGGGGCGATTTTGCTGAATCCAGGGGTGCAAACAGTTTTTCGATGGGACAATTAGATTTTAAAAAAATAACTAAAGTATGAAATTTAAGTGGCAACGGAAAAACGGAAAAAGGGAAAAATAAATTAGAAATATCGGACCTATCATTACAAATTCAGTACCAAATGAAAGAGGTGATTTTTCTGAATACTGGAGTGTAAACAGTTTTTCGATACGAGAATTAGATTTTTTAAAATTAACTAAAGTATGAAACTTAGATGGCAACACTTCATTTCAATCTTTTCATAATTTGTAGTGCGAATCACGCGAATACAAAAGTCTTTAACTTAAAAATTTATTTATTTTTTTTTTTTTTTCCATTCAAAGCATTTTAGTGAAAAAATATTTATGGCGCATGCGCAGGCGTTTTTTACCCACAATTTAAACACTAATCATAATTTTGAGAATTTCTATAGATATAATTTCAAGTTGGGTGAATACCTAAGTTTCTGCCAAGCGCCGTTGAATTCCGTCCAGCCGTTCTCAAGTGATGCCCGGACAAAAAAAGCGGCATTCGGACACGATGACACACACACACACACACACAGGCAAAATTTTCTGAAGTCATTTTCGGCTTTCATGGGGTGTGAAACGTGAAGATATCGCAAAATTTTTCGATTCCGACAAATTTACAGACAAAAGTCTGATTTTATTAATATAGATAAACTGTGTACAGGGACACGCCAAAATTCTTAGCATTACGGCATATGGGGTGAATTTCGTTTAAACACATTTTAATATCATTACTTTGAAATGAAGAAAATGAAACTAGCATACGTGAGTAAGATGCTTAAATTTATGTTGTTTGAAGAAAATATGTGCTCTTAAGCTGTCTAATTAATGTACAGGACCTCACAAAAATGTTCTGACAATGTCACTTAGTCATCCAAACGATGTTAAATTTGGAACAATTATTAATTTTAAACGCAAAATAAGATGAAAAAGTTTTACTGGTGTATACAATGTTTATGGTTTGTTTACAGAGACACAGGAAAGAATTTCGTAACATTAGAGCCTATGGACAAATTTTTATTTAAGCGCGCACTTTAAATCGTTTATGCTGAATTGAACTTAATAAAATTAACATACATTATAAAGATGCTTGAAATCATGTTTACTCTTAAAAAAGGTTATGTATAAACTAAATAATTTACGGGACTACACAAAATAATTCCGAGTATGTACTGTAATCATCCAAATGATGTCAAATTAGTTTGAAAAAATAATGAACTATAATTAATTAGGTTTATTCATATTATTGGTGTTAATAATGGCTGTGGCTACTTTTCCAGGATACATAAAAGAATTTCGTACTATTACGGTCTATAGTCGGTATTTTTTAAAATTTTATTTTAACATGGTTACACCCCATCAAATATAATGAAATTTTATTAGAATTTTAAAAGCATGTTTTCCTGTTGAAAATTGTGGGCATAGAATTGGAAATTAGTTTAAAGGTTACGCATAATATTTCCGATATGCTATGTAATTTTTTTTTGTAGGAAATTTGGCAGTTGTGAAATTTGGTATTTATGAATTTCAGGGAAATAATACAAGACTGTCGTTTATCAAGAACGCATTTTGTTGCGTACTTGGGGGTTCGTGAGTTGTCCGAGAATGAAATGCGAAACTTGCAAAAATTCAGTGATTTATTCACAGAAAGTTCCAGAAAAATACAGGTCTATAAACCAAGTATCAGCTTCAATTCAATTAGTAAAGACAGCTTAAACAACAGCCGTTAACAGCAAAACAACAGTACAAACTGTTTAGCAATAACACATAAAGCAAGTCTCATCCAAAGAGGCTCAAAGCAAAGCAAGCATTTAACGAAACTGACACAGATCTGAGACTGACCGCCTTGGCGAAAATAATGCTCCTTTTATACTTTTCTATCGAACACAGACTGTTCTGGAAAATTCTCGTATCACATCAGTCAATGAGATTAGAGCTTCCATATTTGGTATATCCCTAATAAGGATTTTCTCGCCAAGGTCACCAAAAAAATCGCCAAGGAGGGAAACAGTCGCCAAATTTGGCGCCAAATCCATTTCTTCCCTTATTGGAGCTTTTTAATGCATTTTCAAAGGAAAATTAGACTATTTTAACGCTAAAAGGACTAGAAATGCACAAAATTAGCCTTTTATCAACTTACTAAACCTCTTTGAAAGAAATTATGCATAAATAAATGCAATTATTTACGATTCCGTAACACTTTATATGATATACAAATAGGTATATAAAGAGAGATACAGCGGGGGGTTGAGGGGAATGTATCTGATTATGGCAACAAGTCGATCGAATCTACATATACTATTATATAATAAGGAATAAATAAAAATGGTCTATTGAATAATGTCTGATGCAAATAGGACGTTTAGGCTCCTGATCTGCAGATCCACTAGTTTTTAACGACGACATTAGTATCAAGAGTTAATCGTCTGCTCTCAGTTGTATTATTTATTCATGCAACTTTTTGGATGAAAACTCCTGAATGAACAACAGCTGTTGTTTAACTATTCGATGTCGCATTTAACTTTTATATCAAATGTTTCATTAAACAACTGTCAAATTTAGTGGTGTCGGAAGAACTGTTAATAATATTGAACACGATGACAAATTTTCTCAAAATGATTTTACTAATTCATAATTAGTTTACATCTCAAAAAATTCAAAATCTGGGTAAATATGGATTTTAGAAATCTAGTAATCTCGACGAAAAAGCCAAATATTTAACAAAATGTTCATGATGAACAATAATTGACGGTGAACAAAATTGCAATTCAAATATTTGTGATCAATCTTTTTGTATTTCTTGTTCTAATTGTGAAAAATACTTATGGTTTCATGATTTTTCTACTTTTAATCATAACTGTTATAAATTAGAAACTATATTCGTAGCTTTAACTGTTATTTTCTTTTTTATAAATATATATATATATATATATATATATATATATATATGTTTCATAAATTCATGGTCAATACTTTATTAACTAGAATACTTAAAAAAAAAAAAAAATTCTTCTTAACATAATCAATATTTTCTCTTAAAGTAATGATTTAATTTAATTAAAAATGTAAAAAATAGATATGTCTGTTGAAATAAAAAATTAAAATACAAAACGCCTTTGCGTGGACTCAATCCAAGGACCTCCGTTTCAGAAATTAAGCACGCTACCACACCACCGTTCGTTCTTATTACGATTTGTGTTTTGTTGGCTTTTATAGAAATAACTAAAACTAATAGAGGGTCATATGTCGCCCCCATGGAGGTTGTCTCAGCAAATTTCTACTGCACCCTATGTTTCCGACCATGCTCTTTAATTTATGCTTGGTTTGGTTTCAATAGCAATTTTACTGATTCATACTTCCCTTGTAAGGCAACAAAATGGCGGCGATGCATCGGCCTATATAATTTATTTAAGAGGCTCAAACTTCACTCAAGGTAAGCTACTGAAAATTTCCACAAAAATGCTGCAAATTTCCACGATAAAACCGTTATCTTAAAACAATAATTCTGTCGTACTAAGAAGAAGAAGAAACTTTACTTGTATTGCACTGATTTGGTGAAATATAGGGTAGTTAATTGAGGAAATAATTGTCATTTGTTTTCCCTTTAAATAATATAATTATTTATAATGGGAGAATGGATTTTATATCGGTAAGCATCAACTAGAAACTGAGACAAAAAAATAAGGCTAATACTCTCTATTACGCACTCACTACGTGACGATCATACGAAATAAAGTGCCTACTTAAATAGTAAACAATATGCCACTTCATTTTTCCGCGTATCGTTAATTAAGCTCAAAAATGAAAAATTGCGTATTTATGCATGTTCTAATCATCTGAATAAATATGATCATAAATCTGTCATTTTCTCACCCACTCAAACATCAAAACCGTAATCAAATAGTACATTATCTAATAAATTATAGAGTAAACACTACAAATCAACTCTTCTTCTAAAACCTAAATTGCACATCATTTGTTACTTCCTTCTACATTCAATAGAAGAAAGTATTGGATTCGTAAACATTTTTGACCTCGGGTTTTTGATGGATTTACACGTTTTGAGAGCTGTAGAACACGATTTGACCATTTTTAGAAAATGTCTGTCTGTCAGTCTGTGTGTGTGTGTGTGTGTGACAAAATTTTGTGGCAACTGTACCTCAGGAACTACTGCACAGAATTTCATACAAATTGGAATGTTGTTGCACCTTGACATAAATTAGTGCCTGTCAACTTTTGGTAAAAATTGTTTTACAGGTTGCGTTGCCATCCCGCTTTTTCTGAATTTTTAACATGGTGATATATAATAGGACAAAATTTTGTATAAATGTGCATAAAGAGAATTATTTTTTAGTAATCATTATGAAATTTAGAAGAATTTTTTATAATAGAGATAGTCAACTGGGAAAATTTTTTTGTATCTGTAGGAGCCTCGCCCCACCCCCTGGGGGGAGAAGCCCCCCCTCGAGGGGAGTAAATTTTCATGATGGGTATCTTTCAAAAGAGCTCGCCAATACCTTTAAAACGAATGGTTGAATCATCGATCTGCGATAATTTAAAATATAGTTATCGATTTTTTTTTCATTTTTAACATTTTTTTTTTTTTTTTAATGAAATATTGACAATAAGATTGACTTTTTTTTTATATTTAGTGTTATACTACTTCTCTAATATGGAAATCGTCTGCATTATCATGGAAGATAATTTTTTTAAATAATAATTTTAGTAAATTATTTTTACTGAGTGAATTTGTATAGGAAAATATAGAAGAAAGTCATGTGGTGGCCCCTACATATTTACTAGTTTTTTCAAGGTCACGTAATAAAGAATTACAGAAGTCGTATCCATATCGAAAGAAGAAAACTATTGACACTAATGTGTGACTTGAAATTTATTTTATAGACTAGGGGAAACTATGGTGGTTTGACCCATAGGGAGACATGACCCATGTTATTTTTCCTAAGAAAGGAAAATTTCAGGGAACTGTCAGTGACTGTACGTATTGACCAATCATACAACTGCATTTTGCAGGTAACAGCCATTCCAAAATTATCCGTAGTTTTCTTGCAATTTAGTGTTGATTGATACAGCTTCTTTCAAGTAACTTGCAGTCTGTTAAATTTGAACTTCCAGTTTTGAGGTAAGTCAATTTCAGAAGTATGCTCGTTTTAGTCACTCTTTTAGCTATAGGTTATTATATAGTAGTTTTGTATAACTGTAATGCAAGTTGTAAAAAAGTTAGGACTAACAAAGCAAAGCTACTTAAGGAGACTTGACCCAAGCTAACTAGGGAGACTTGACCCAGTGATTAATTTAATGTTCTTTGTTTTATTTAATGGATTTTTATTTTATGAATAACTAAAATAGTGTAATTTAAGGGTTCAAACGGATAACGTAGGCTCACTTTGTTTTTGACGAAATTTTATGGCAAGAAACTATCAAGTCCGTGCTATGGTGACCTATAACATACGTACCAACTTTCAGCTCATTCCAACAAAGTGTTTAGACGCTGCCATGTTCACTCCCTCTCTCACACACACATACAAGATCGCAAATCAGTCAAAATGAATTCAGGAAACCGCAAAACGTATAGAAACACCAAAATCTCAAATTCGGATTTTTGACATGATTACAATACTTTCCTTACATATGTAAGTTTTAGAAAGTAATAAAGAAAAGAAAAGTTATTTTTCGTAAATTATTCATCCAAAAGCTGAAAGTTCGTTGAATTACCGCGAAACCGAAACAATCACGTATTTGGAGAATCAGCTTAGAAATAATAATAATAATAACAATAATAATCTGGTGTGTCACTCAAACAACTTTCTCTTACCCTGCATTTCACTACTACAAAGATCGATTGCAGATTAAGTTATAAGATCAATAAGGTAATATAATAAAGTGTAATTTTACTTTAAAAAATACACTCTAAGGGCCTTATTCACCAACTTCTTAACACTGGGATTAAACCGTGGATCCGCAAATCCGAGAATTAAAGTAGCCGGTGAACAGCGGATTTGGTTGATCCGTAGAACAGAGGTTCACTTTCTGCTTGGCGAACTTCCGTAGCGAGAAACTGCCTATTCTTGCAAACATAACTTAACATTTCTATTATGACGCAGTATGGAGAGATTTGATTGGTTCATTTGTTTTTTATTGATTTGAGTGTATTTTACATCGCACTAGAGCTACATTATGGGTAATTAGGCTATATTTAATTAGTTCATTTGTTTTGAGTATATTTTACGTTGCACTAGAGCTACATTACAGGAAATTAGGCGATATTTGATTGGTTCATTTGTTTTGAATGTATTTTACGTTGCACTAGAGCTACATTATGGGAAATTAGGCGATATTTGATTGGTTCATTTGTTTTTTATTGATTTGAGTGTATTTTACATTGCACTAGAGCTACATTATGGGTAATTAGGCTATATTTAATTGGTTCATTTGTTTTGAGTATATTTTACGTTGCACTAGAGCTACATTATGGGAAATTAGGCGATATTTGATTGGTTCATTTGTTTCGAGCGCATTTTACGTTGCACTAGAGCTACATTATGGGAAATTTTGGTCTTAATATGCGCGACAGTGATTGCCGCGGAGCCGAGTTACGTGCGTTTTCAGATTCATAGCTTTATACAGCCATGTTTCTTTGTTGGTTCATATACCTTAGGGGTATGTCCCAATTCATCCTCCGTCGTTACAGTGGCCGGATCCGTGAACTTTTAAAACAGAGAAGCTTTAAATTGCTACAATTAACTAATTATGCATGTTTTTTTTTTTTTTTTCAAATTTAATTTATAAGCACTAAAAATAAAATTTGAATATTAAATAGTTTACTTTGTATAATGTTTTAAAAAATTATAATAATGCGAATAAAGTAAACGTTGTCTGTAGAAAATGGGGATATTTGGTTGCCGTACTCATTGCCCACAACGTAGCACTAGTTCGACGTAAAACTCACTTACTCAATCACTTGTTGGTCAAGTTTATGAAAACTAGGGAATTTTCCCCTCCGCTGAAATGTAAGTGCTAATGAAAAATTCGAAACGATATGTGTCTGGAGAAATAAAAGCGTATCATTTGATAACTTGAAAGTATGTTTTTTATTTTATTTGTATATTCTCATAATTTTTATACCGATGTGTTTCGATTCATTTGAATGCGGTTTTAGAATCCTCGAATGTTACGAATTAACTGAGCCCGAAGTGAAATATTTGATATGTAATTTACGTATTATGGAGTCAACAGAAATTTCAAAATGAAAAAATAAATAAATAAATAAAATTCATGTTGCATATATTGTAAGTTTTCATGCTTTTTTAATTACTTTTAAAGTTATATATTTATTCTGAATTTTCATTTATTTAATTACATTTATTGTGTTGTTGAAATTAATTTGCTCTTAAAACTTCGATGACAAAACGTGCATTTTGTTAAGTATTTGCTTATTTATTAAAATATTGTAGTTAAAAGGTTAATTAACCATCGCCATTTTATGAAATTTCTTCGATAATTTTATTTAATTACGTTAAATAATCGTCTGCATTAATATTTCTTTCATTTCGAACGTAAACAAACGTTTTGTAAGGTTGCCATAAGATAAATTCATTTCCTTGGTTCGTTGGCGCACGGATGATATCGCCAAAATGTAAACAAACACCAGTGAACCTCTGTTCTACAGATCTGCCGCGGATTTTTGTTGGAGAATACCAATTTTTGTATGATCGAGCGATTACCACTGATCCGAGGTTTAATCCGAGTGTTAAGAAGTTGGTGAATAAGGCCCTAAGACAACAACAGCAAAAAAAAAAAAAAAAAAAAGACGCACCAAGAAAGAGTTATCCAAATTGGACGAAAGTTGGTAGATGTGATGTATATGTGGAGGAAAACAAATGATTACAGTTTCATAAAATTTGGATGATTTAATGAAAAGAAAGGGCATCACAAAGTAAACAAGTCAATAACATGTTGGTTCACTTCTGGCTCTTATGTAATCAGTTGTTTGACTTGGCCTTGGCATTAATTGATAAATTTGGTAGATGTTCTCCTGCAAGATATCGTGCAAAATTCTTAGGTCTTATTTTAAAAACTATTACACAAAGCTACAAAGG
This sequence comes from Salticus scenicus, assembly GCA_963930645.1. Taxonomy (NCBI): domain Eukaryota; kingdom Metazoa; phylum Arthropoda; class Arachnida; order Araneae; family Salticidae; genus Salticus; species Salticus scenicus. Next base: position 45,714 of record CAWVNO010002759.1, read on the forward strand.
CATATTTTAGCTGCTACAGTTAGCAAAGCGAAATCATAACTACTGACTGAACAAAACATATCTTCTTTTTATGTAGAAATAAAGAACAACATAAAATGTTCGTTGAATCATCGACTCACACTAATTTAGAAGTCTGGTTCCAGATGATGCAATCTCTTCTGATCAATTATAGTTGATTAGGGGTTTTTTTTTTTTCTTTTCTTTCTTTTTTATATATATAATATATATTTTCTGATTTTCATACAAAAAATTCGATTTATTAGTTTTGTTTGTTTGTTTATTGATAACATATTCATCAGACTTGTATGCTTGACTCAAAATCCGCTAATAAATCTTCGTCGACATTAGGTAAATAGCACACGACATGATTACAATACGAAGAATCAGAAAAAAATACCCAAGGCCATCGCGAGAATCAAACCCACTCTCCTACACTTGAAGGTGGTTAGCGGTGTGGTGACATAACTACTCGGCTACAGCAACGCTGTTTATTATAATGCCTCCGAACTGAGCTCTACGTCCCAGAAGATCGGCCGATTACATCCAATTCACATCATCCTACAGATATTATATTAAATGTTGAATGGATGCAATCGGACGATCTTCTGTGACGTTAAGCTCAGTTTCGAGGCTTTATTATAGGAGGTCTTGGCTACGGATAATCCACAAAAAGCTTGGTATGAAAAAAGAAGTGCTAAGTAACAGCGTAAAAATGTACGATTCCGTGACTGAGAGGTAACATCGTCACGTACATGTGGTGAACCCCGTCTCGAACTGGTAAATTTTATTTAATGGAGTATTTTTAATTTATTTAATTTATTTATTTATTTATTTTACAGTGCACCCTACGGAAAAAAATCTGTTTTGTACAAATATATTCTGTATTGTTCTGTTAGAGAAAATTTAAGTCAACACATTTTTTCCATACTGTACGGATGCTGCCAGAAATTTTCTGTAAAAATAACAGGATTTTTTGTTGCTTATTCCTGTCTTTCTTTTTACAGTGTACACTTCTTTACTTTTTTTTTTTTTTTTTTTTAGGGGAATTAAATATACATATTAAAGTTCCAGACATCCTTTGCTTGTGCTTTTTAAGATCCAGAAAATTTGATGTGAAAAGAGCCTGTTCGATGATGAAAAGAGCTGCCGACTTCGTTGATTCTCACCGAGATCTGTTCGACCGGAGCGATTTGGATAATGTCCGTCGAGTTGTACAATCACAAATAGCCGGCTTCCTCCCTTACAGAGACGAAAAAGGGCGAGCCATACTATTAGTACAAGTAGGTAAGTAAGTGGAAAGGTTAAATAAAAATTAGTATATTGTGGCCATCACAAAACTTTCTTCTACACTATCTACCAATAAGTATTCGTACACTTTCGAGTTTGGATGTTTTGTAAAACATCTAGAACAGTTCTTGAGAAATTATCTTGAAACATAGGGTGTGTTAAAAACATGTTATACCATATATTTCAACAAAAGTTTTGTCCGGTAGAGGAAAAGGGACCAGTAAAAAATTAAACAAAAGTCAAAATGTTTCGCATCATCTGTAAAAAAGTAAAGCTTCAAATGCATGTTTGCTGAAGCGTGTGATTTTGAGAATTGTTCTAATTACTTGTGTATATTTTTATGAGGCTACCACATACATTCATGGAGGTATAATGGTTTCTTTAAAAAATTTCAAAAGAAATTGCCACTTTTTTATTATTATTATAAGACGTTGGATATTAAACCTCAGTGCAAAACTATTTCCAGGAAATCTGGACTACATTAGGCACAGCATACTGCAATCAGAATGCAAAAATAATAAATATCTTGCGAAATATAAACATTTTTGCTAAATAATTTTTAACAACGCATGCACAAGCTTTAGCGGAATTTCATTTGCATAACTTAGTAGCCAGATATATTGAGGTACTTATATGAAAGCCTCAAACAAATATCGTGTAAACTAAAAAAAGTTACGAGCGTTAAAATGAACAGAATTTCAGTTTCTCTCGGTAAAAGTTAAACTATATGCGATTTTACTCCCATTTTTATATTGATTTATCAATGCCCAATTGCAATACACTGTTCCTGGATTATAAATAATCTATTTAAAAAAACTTTTAAAACCCAAATTCTCAATGTATCGTATCACATAAATCTTTTCGAGGTTAGAAGAAAATTTAATTTGATCTGGTGTGTCACTCACACGACTTTCTCTTACCCTGAAATTTAATACTATAAATACAGGTTGCAGATTAAGAGGTAAGATAACGAGTACTCTCATGTAAACCTATGTTAAACAATTCATATTAGGCTTCTGAAGAGTTTTATATGATAATTAATTCTGTGTGAGGAGGGGCTACCGCCCCCCTCAACCCCCCGTTTCATTAATGCACCTACATTTATATAGAATTTTATTCGGTTATTAAAAAATAATTCTCTTTTTAAAAAATAATTTATTAAAATTATTATTCAAAAATATTATCTTTTATGATAAGGCAGACGATTTCCATATTAGAGAAGTAGTATAACACCAAATATCCAAAAAAAGTCCATTTTATTCTCAATATAAAAAAAAAAAAAAAAAAAAAGTACGATTTTTTTTTGTAAGTTTTTTTTTTTTTATTTCGTTAAAAGTAAAAAAAATCGATAACTATGTTTTAAATTATCGCAGATCGATGGTACAACCATTCGTTTTAAAGGTATTGACGAGCTCTTTTCAAAGATACCCATCATGAAAATTAACTCCCCTCGAGGGGGGAGGCGAGACTCCTACATACACAAAAAAAATTTCCCAGTTAACTATCTCTATTACAAAAAATATATATTCGTTTCATTTGGTTTAGTGCAGTCTATAGACGTTCATCTCCGCTGATGCCCTCACCGTTATCACTGGGATTCCCCATGCCCACTTGCAGGTCGCCCAAACCTATACTAAAACTAAAATCCTACAACTAAACGACCAAGAGCTCACTAACATAGTCTTTCCCCAAACTCCCATCCAGCCCCTGACCTGCAGTTGGGCAATTCACCCAGGTTTGGATGTAGCTCCTCTAATAACAAACTGTTCAAAAAATAGCTTCTCACCTTCTGTCCCGGTGGCGATCTACACGGATGGCTCTAAGACCGAGGCTGGAGTTGCCTCAGCTTTCTGTGTTCTTGAAGGCGACAGCGAAGCCTATCGGTGGACGGGTAGGCTCGAGGACTACAACTCAGTATTCCAAGCAGAACTCTACGCAATTAAAAAAGCCCTTGACTGGGCGGTCGTAAATCATAATCAACAACAACAACTAAGTGTTTATAGTGATAGTCTTTCGAGCCTGCTCGCCATTGCTCGCCATCGGAACAGACACCCACAAGTTCTGGAAATAAAAGAAATTCTAATGAACCCTAACCTTAACTGTACCCTGGCACACGTTTCTGCCCACAGGGGAGTAGTCGGTAATGAACTTGCTGATTCCCTGGCCAAAGAAGCCACAGAATTCTCAGTAAAAGAACCATCTCCTCCTGCCCCTCCCTCCTACGTAAAATCAAAACTGAAACAAATCTTCATTTTAAAATGGCAAGACCTGTGGCGAAATTCCGAGAAGGGTAGATATACCTTCTCCCTAATCCCACAGGTTTCAACAAATTCATGGACTCTAACTCCTCCCATAACGGCTTTCTTAACAGGCCATGGCCCCTTTCAATCTTACCTCTTCAAGTTTCATCGCCGACGCTCTCCCCTGTGTCCCTGCGGTGAGGAGGGAACTCCCGAACATTATTATTTCTCTTGCCCCCTAACTCAACAGTTCCATTTCAGAAATCCCTCTCCAAGACCAAATAATTGGCTTGAAAATATCTTAACCAGAAAACTGTTAATTAAAAAACTAAACAATATTTACTCTCTCTTAATGGACATAACCAATTTGACTGATTAATAACTATTCCACTGGCAGCTAATCTTCTTCCCAAATGAAGCTACTTATCCTCCCACCCTTTTTCAAAATACCCTTCACCAAAACAAAAACCTGTTTGCAAGGAAGCCTCTTACTAAAACCTCTCTTAAAAACTAAATAAACTCTATAGTTTAAATTATCAACAATCCTAACTCTCTCATTCTCTCCTCTGTTACCCAAATTACCCTGCAAAATCAGTTTTCTGCACAGTTGTTCTGCAATACTGTCACCCATGTTGTCATCCAATTGTATCATCTGGACTATTCTAGTCAAACTTGAACTCTCTAGTACACATCAAGAGTTGTGAAAACTCATCTAGTGCCGTCTGTCGCGAGAGGCCTAAAGGGCCTGGCACAATCCATCTAAAATTATCATCGCCCAATGTCGCGAGGTGGCTTTCAGCCAAGCGATGACCATGTACTCTTTCTATGTTGTTTTCCATCGCCCCTTGTCGCGGTAAGGCTTCATGCCTGGCGATGCCTATGTAAAACCCTCTTGCTTTTTAAATAAACGTCAGGCAGGTCTGTAGGGGTTCTTCTCGGGACAGCCCACGTGAACCTCGGTTCTGGAAGCGCTCAACACCGCTCTTCGAGCGGTGAGCGTGGGCTGCTCCCCTGTTCAGTCTATAGACGTTAAACTCTACTTTTTCTCTTGATTATCCCTGTACACGAACCATTTGCTTGATCTTAACGAAAAGCTTACTGTAGCATCCCTATATGATACACATTTAGAATACCAAGTTTGAACTTTCTACCATAATTTGTTTTTGAGATATGTTGATAACAGACAGACAGACACACACACACACAGACCATTTGCTAAAAACATGATTTTCGTATTCAGGGGACCTCAAAACGTGTAAATATAACAAAATCTCGCGTTCGTAAATTTGACCCAAAAACAATACTTTCTCTACCTTATGGGTAAGAGAAAGTAAAAAAATAGCTTTTTTGTTTATTAACCAAAAAAATTAATGAAATTTGAAATGCAAGTTGGTCTTGTGAGGTACAAACTGTATATTATATGTTTGTGTTCGTGAGAGAAAAAAGAAAAAAAAAATATATAAACTTGCAATTTTTAATCCCGCATGAAAAACATGTGACTTAATGTGAAGCAGATTTTTTTTTTAATTTCTCCTAACGGTTTCCATACAATCTTCTGCTGTTGCCACCTAAAATTTATACTTTAGTTAATTAAAAAAAAAATCTAATTATCCGATCGATAAGCTGTTTAATCCATCGGATTCACAAAATTTTTCCCTTTCATTTGGTACCTTATTTGTAACGATACGACTGATATTTCTAATTTATTTTCTAATTTTTCTAATTAATTTTTCTCATTTTAAATAAATGTACTTTTTTTTTCTGTCGAAAAAAAATATTGTCAACAATTAAATTATGTTGATGAGATTCGCAAACATACCGTAGTTAATGACGGTAAATACATAAGAATTTGGGGATAAATATTGATAAAACCTCTAACATCTCCTCCCCCCTTTTTTTTTTTTTTGAGAGAGAGACAACTGAAATTCTGTTCATTCTACCACGCATAACTTTTGAATTTACACTATATTTGTTTGGGGTGTTCATATAAGTAATCATATAGCTTTGACTATTAAATTATGCAAATGATTTTTTTGTTTAGTTTGTACATGCGTAATTAAAAGTTATTTAGTAGAAATGTTTATATTTCGTAGATATTTATCACTTTGGACCCCATTTTACCCATATTCCCATCATCCTAGAAAATAGAAATTAAGTGTACATTATTCAGTTCAAAGTCCAGTTTAATCAAACAAATGGTGGCAAATATATTCGCATAGACCACTTCCTATAAAGATCTCAGTAGATTTTTTTTAAATCAATTTCCTGTAATCAATGCACTATGTATAACATTTCTTTCTTGTTTATTGAAATTTTATTTTTCCGACTAAGTGAAAATAATGTCTGGGCCGGGAGTCGAAGAGGTCCTGGGCCCAGAGCTTTGACTTACAACGTCAAGGCTCTACCAGTTGAGCTATTCAGGCCGACAACCGATCAGCATTATTCACTGAGACAACCTTTAGGCAGAAACTCTGTGGTTCGACTCCCGGTCCAGGCATTATTTTCACTCAGTCGGAAAAATAAAATTTCAATAAATATGATTTTCTTCCACAGTTGATTGTGTGATTTTATAAAAAAATTGTATTTCTTTCCTGCTTTAGATTCTTGTCAGTCTCTTTTGGTAAGCCTTCTAGAATCACGTTTCCTTCTTGCTTTAGATTTTTGGTAGTCTCTTTTGCTAAGTCTTGTAGAATCTATGCATGACGCATGTTTCTTTTTTGTTTGAGATTCTTGGTAGTCTCTTTTGGTAAGTCTTGTAGAATCTATACATGACGCATAATGTTTCTTTCTTGCTTAAGATTCTTGGTAGTCTCATTTTGGTAAGTCTTCTAGAACCTATGCATGACACATAATGTTTCTTTCTTGTTTAAGTTTCTTGGTAGTCTGTTTTGGTATGTATTTATGTATTCTAGAATCTATGCATGGAGCGTAATGGTTCTTTCTCGTTTAAGATTCTTGGTTGTCTCTTTTGGTAAGTCTTCTAGAATCTATGAATGACACACAAAGTTTCTTTCTTGTTTAAAATAGTAGTATCTTCTAGTAAGTATTTTAGAATCTATGGATGACGCATAATGTTTCTTCTTGTTTAAGATTCTTGGTAGTCTCTTTTGGAAAATTTCTAGAATCTATGCATGACACATAATGTTTTTTTCTTCTATAAGATTCTTGGTAGTCTCTTTTAGCACGTTTCTTAGAACCTATGCATGACACATAATGTTTCGTTCTTGTTTTAAAATCTTAGTAGTCTCTTTTGATAAGTCTTCTCGAATTTATGCATGACGCATAACGTTTCTTTCTTGTTTAAAATTCTCGGTAATCTCTTTTAATAAGTTTTCTCGAATCTATGTATGACGCATAATGTTTCTTTCTTGTTTTAGAATCATAGTAGTGTCTTTAGGTTAAGTCTTCTCGAATCTTTCCACGACTCATAATGTTGCTTTCTTGTTTAAGATTTTTGCTAGTCTCTTTTGGTAAGTCTTTTAGAATCTATGAATGACACATAAAGTTTCTTTCTTGTTTAAGATAGTAGTATCTTCTGGTAAGTATTTTAGAATCTATGGATGACGCATAATGTTTCTTCTTGTTTAAGATTCTTGGTAGTCTCTTTTGGTAAGTCTTGTAGAATTTATTCACAAAGCATAATGTTTATTTGTTTCAGATTCTTGGTAGTCTCTTTTGGAAAGTTTCTAGAGTCTATGCATGACACATAATGTTTTTTTCTTCTTTAAGATTCTTGGTAGTCTCTTTTAGCACGTTTCTTAGAACCTATGCATGACACATAATGTTTCGTTCTTGTTTTAAAATCTTAGTAGTCTCTTTTGATAAGTCTTCTCGAATTTATGCATAACGTTTCTTTCTTGTTTAAAATTCTCGGTAATCTCTTTTAATAAGTTTTTTCGAATCTATGTATGACGCATGACGTTTCTTTCTTGTTTTAAAATCATAGTAGTGTCTTTTGGTTAAGTCTTCTCGAATCTATCAACGACTCATAATGTTGCTTTCTTGTTTAAGATTTTTGCTAGTCTCTTTTGGTAAGTCTTGTAGAATCTATGCACGACGCACGATGTTTCGTTCTTGCTTTAGATTCTTGAGAGCCTCCTTTTGTAAGTCTTGTTGAAGCAATGCATGATGCACGATGTTTTCTTCTTGCTTCAGATTCTTGGTAGTTTTTTTGATATATATTCTAGAATCTATGCCAGTCGAAATAATGTTTCTTATTTGATTTAGACTTTTACTAATCTTTTTTTTTTATCAGTCTTCTAGAATCTACGCATGGCGGTTAACGTTTCTTTATTATTATAGATCGCTGGAATCCAAAGGAAATATCAATGGAAGACCTCGTATTTGGTACTATCGTCTCACTTCATATAGCTGCCACAAATTGTGTTAACCAAGTGGCCGGATTCATAGTCATCTTTGACGGCAAAAATTTTACAGTTGATCATGCCATCGCAAGTAGCAGCTGGATAATGTTTTCAGCACAAGCTTTGCAGGTAAGTAGTTTGCCATTATCAGTAAATTCGTGGTAAAATGTTCTTGAGTCATAAAAACTCCCTCATTTTTTACTAAATGCATTTCATAAAATATATTATGTTTGAAGACTGGCAAAGCACATTATAAAAATACTAGTATGATGTGGCCATCACAAAGCTTTCTTTTATATCATTCTGTGCAGGGTGATTAATAAAGAAGTATACAGTTTCTATGCACTATAAATTAAGAACAATGTAAGATATTATATGTAACTTGTAACAGAATTCGATGATATTATTTTAAGTTTTGTTAGGAACAGTCACAGATGTTCTATATGTGACTTAGTCACACAACACACATCGAGCCGGTAATCCATTTCCGCAGAATGCATGTTAGGGTATCTGAATCAAGTCCATCAGTAGTACTGTGATACGCAGTTTCAGCTCCGCCAGATTAACAGGAAGGGGATGGGTGAATACCTTGTTCTTTACATACCCTCACAAGCCGTTAGAGATCCAATTATAGAATAAAGTTGTCAATCTCGTCCTGCAACTGTGACATCAACCAAAGAGTTAACATATCCAAAAAAGTGGCTCCCGTGATAGTTTGTTCGTGAAAAAAAAAGGGGCCGTACACTCTTTTTGTCTGGACACTGTACAGAACGCATTTACCTTTCGGGAGCACATTCACTTTCTCTGTTCCCCAGAAGCAAACATTAAGCTTGTGTATTTTCCCACTGACTTGAAATGTTGCTTCATCGAAGAAAACTAACCGATTGGCAAAATCGTCATTTTCAAAAAGAAGCTGCGTATCGGCACAAAATTCAAAGCGCTTTTGTTTGTCAAAGTCACTCAGATTTTGCAACACCTGACCTTCGTATCTAATCATTTTCAGCTTCTTTCTCGAAATTCTCCAGACAGTGGGCTGACAAGTCTGCACTTCACGACCCACTTTCCGAGTTCATTTTCCCGGCCTTCGTTTAATGGCGGTGCAAACTCTCTTGTCGACTTCTTGCGATACAGTCGGTTGTCCAAAACGCTTACCTATGTACAAACAGCCCGTAGTTTTAAATCTTTCATGCCATTGATAAATGGATCTTCTAGTTGGAGCTTCTTTTCCGAATCGTGATCGAAAATGCCGTTGCACAACAGTTGTGGATTCCGTTTCGCTAAATATGAGGACACAAAAAGCCTTCTCCAGTCTCCACTGCAGATGCCGCTATTTCAACCGACTAGTCCATAACACGCACGCTATTACCTACGTCTCTTCAGTCAGGGGCGAGACACAAACTTTAAGAGTACATCTACCCTACGGTTCGCTGAGGTGGTGCGTGTCTTTGACTGTTACTGCTTTACAGCATCTGGAAAGTGTATACTATTTTAAATTACGCAGTACAGTACGATGTATTTAATATATCTTAATATTTAATAACGATGTCTCAAATAATTAATAATCGAATTCAACATTAATGTTTATTATTTATTACTGTTTAAGGAATATAGGTTGAATTATCTTACCTGTAATAATTATATCTGATATCTGATCTTTTTATTAAATATCGTAGTTAACCTTTTGCTTTGCACATTCTCGGTAGAGCCTTTGTAAGGGTATCAGCAGTCATTTCCTTACTCGGAATGTATTTCAATTTAATCCTTTCTTGTTCATATAGTTGTTTAATCGAATGAAATTTTACATAAATATGATTTGTTCGATTCTGATATTTTTTAGATTCAACAAATTTTATACATACTTGATTGTCCTCAAAAATATATGTCGACTGATACATCTACATTTATGACAAAACACATCAGAAGTGGTTAAGTTGCGCAAAAGTCAGTTTTAGACAGCATACGCTGATGCTGGGTTTTCTTACTGAGAGATCTTTGGGAAAAAATAAGAGTTCTAAATATTAAATTTGTATATATTGAGCAGAGAATAAGTTCGGATCGCAAATTATGCAACATATACTTCTTTATGAATCACACTGTATAATAGTGCCACTTTCTATTTAACATTCACAAAAGTTGAATCATATCTTCTCACTATAAGAATTTTACATATGGAGGTTGATGCAATTTTAACACACAGACACTGAGTTGTAGCTATATGAAAAATCCCACATGGTGAGTAATTACAGCGCCATCTGTCGATCGATATGCACGCGAACTGAATAAACATAGTGTTTCAGAAGGCCCTTGTCACATACCAAGATTTGTGCAATTATATACAATAGAATCCGATATATATAGCCTTCCCATTCACGAAGAAAATTGCAACATAGAAGTATCACCTTTCGGCCGATTTGCACCCAAATTGAATGAGCGTTATGTTTCCTAACGACCCTGTTATGTATCAAGTTTTGTTCGTTTATAGACAATCGAACCTGAAATATAGCTTTACCTTAAATGGGAGAAATTACAGTATTCAACGTCACCTTCTGAGCGATTTGCGTTAAAAGTTGGTGGGAACTAATTTATGTCTAGATACAACTACTACAGTGAAACCCCGATCTATCGTTCCAGCATCTATATTTTTCCCGATATTGATCGTTTTATTTATATCCGCGATTGTAATGAAATGCTCGCCCTCTGGTGGGCTAAGGTGAAATTAACATACCACTGATAGCTTTCACGTTGAAACAATGATAGAACAACCAGAAAAAACAATACACGTGGCTATTATATTTACTAACAACTGCAGTTGAGAAAGAGCCATCTATCGATCATTACAAACGCGGATAGTCCCTGCACAAATTGTATTTAAATATTTATTACTAGTTTGTTGTAGGGCGACTAAGGCGCCCGTTGGAAAATAATCGTTTCATTTTATTTATTTTTATTTTATTATTATTATTATTATTATTATTATTATTATTATTCAAAGCATATTTCATTTTATGCTGAAAAAAAATGGCAACAATTAAAAATTTAAAAAGTATTTTAAAGTTTTTATTTTCATATTTTAATTAATTTAAAAAAAATGTAATTATATATTCGTTACAAAGAACGAGATATATAAATTAGAGTGCTGATTCAATGGATGAAGGATTAGCTTTCCGGGGTTCAAGATGAATCACGTGACATGCTCCAATAGGTTGCTGTGTTTGGCCCTTTATCGCTATTTTGGCATTTAAAATATCAGATCGACAAATTATCATTATTATTAGGTAACATGACAGCCCTATGACCGAAATAAATTGTTTTTAAAATAATTTTACACATATTTCACATTTTAATAAATAATAAAATACCTTTTTTTTTCATCGTTTCCCAGCAAAGTTTAAAAGTGTTTATAAAAGAAAATTTAAACTTTTAAAGAGCTAAATTTAACAACAAATAATAATTTTTCAACTATTTTTAAGCATTTTGTCGGTTGAAGTTCAACTACACGAAATAAAAAAGAAGTAAAATCAAAATCAAAATGGTTTAGAACAAAAGAATATTAAACTACGTATAGTAAACAAAAACATTGAAACCGTTGCCATAGAAATTTACTGAAAATGAGCTATTACCAAGGAAACCACCGAATAAGCAGGTGCAAGGAGAGCATGTCACATGACTCCTCTTGGACCTTCTCAAGGGTTACCATTTATCACTCTACTTCATATATCTCGTTGGTTAGAAATAATGTACCGAATGAAAGGCGCAATTTTTCTGAATACGTCTGTTTAAACAGCTTATCGATCGGACAATTACATTTTTTTTAATTGACTAAAGTATGAAAATTAAGAGACAGAGTCCAAGGAAATCTCTTAAGCCTATCTCTTAAGCCTAAAGTGTGACAGAATCAGTGACGGATGAGGGTAACTATATATGCTGATAATGAAACCCGCATGTATCGTGCTTCAAAAAGTCGTTTTCTCGCATTCATCGTTGTAAAAGTTTTCTCCTAACCTTGGAAAAATTTTCTCCTGAAGGTCAAGCGGTTCTATACCACTGTTGCCAGACTTTGCGACTTTTTTTTTATTCAGTAGTCACCAGTGATTCTGAGATGTGATATTTCAAATATAAAATGGACGATTCTTCGAATCAAATCGCTTTTTATGTATATCAAATATCACTTCTCAAAATTATTGGTGACTATTGAATAAAAAAGTCTGGCAGCATTGTTCTATATGGCATACAAACTGGAATTGCTTCTTTTATGCTAAAGTAACCAACGAGATATATAAAGTAGAGTGATAAATGGTAACCCTTGAGAAGGTATGAGATGAGTCATGTGACATGCTCCCCTTGCTACCTGCGTATTCGGTGGTTTCCTTGGTTACAGTTACCTTATTTCAAAACATTCTATGGAAGAATACAGTTTTTAAAGTCGTGAAACTCTTTCGAAAAGAATTTATTTTGTTATAAAAATAAATGGGTAGGCGCTGACCAGTAACTTTTCACAGGTAAATTATAATTGTTGTATTTTGTATGTTTTAATACATAATATTCGTTATTTTTCTTTTAACTATTCGACGAAGGCTATGAAATTAAATCATGTGCTTAAAGTAATGCATTTTATGAAAGATCGTACACTTTAATTATTTATTTATTGCTTAAATAACATTTTTATTATTCATTCGAAACAATTTTTCTGACTATTTGCATTCATGGTAGCATATTTCGCATAATTCGAAATAATATTGTAAATTGTTTGGCAAACCCAGCCAAACATTGTCGCCAAAGCTTTTGCTTGTTACGTTCTATGACTTATACGCCTGCTTTTAGTTTTATTTTCAAGTTCACTTGTGTCCTTATTTTATGTAATTTTTTAATTGAGCGTAGCAAATGTATCACATATTTATTATTATTATAGTCATCATATCAATTTCAAATCATTCTGTAGTTAGATAAATTAGTTTTTCACGGACAGTCGCCAAAAAAGCGATAAACAGTCAAACATAGCAACCTATTGGTTCATGTCACGTGATTCATCTTGAACCACGGAAAGTTAATCCTTCATCCATTCAATCAGCACTCTAATTCATATATCTCGTTGAAAGTAACTCTTTTCCAACGAGATATATAAAGTAGAGTGATAAATGGTAACCCTTAAGAAGGTCCAAGATGAGTCATGTGACATGCTCTCCTTGCATCTGCGTATTCGGTGGTTCCCTTGGTAAGAGCTTATTTTCAGTAAATTTCTATGGCAACGGTTTGGAGATTGTTCTTGGCAAAGCTCATAACTGCCAATGTTTATGTTTACTTACGTAGTTTAATATTCTTTTGTTCTAAATCATTTTGATTTTGATTTTACTTCTGTTTCATTTCGTGTAGTCGAAATTTAACCGACAAAATGCTTAAAAATAGTTGAAAAATTATCAATACAAAAAACCCTTAACTGGTTAAAAGTTTGCGATGCAGCACTGTACTTTATGGCTATAAGAATTAGAAATACGGGTCTTAAAAATAATGATATCAAATTTTCAGTGACGCTTTGATATTAATTAAATTATACATAGATTTTCTTATTTCAATTTGCTTTTTCCTTTTATTTATATTTACAGTGTAAACGTTATTTTCAACATAAAATAATATATAGCATTTACTCATTGATACCTTTCCATTCACATCTCTTATACTATGAAAGCATGTGTTTGAAAAGAAATTATATGAAATTCCAGTAACGCAGTGGTGTTACATTAAGTGATTTGTTTTTAAATTTCTCTGCAATTATTTTGTTTTGCATATTAAAGTATATGTGCACATTGAAATATTGCTTTTAATTTTCAAATACGCTGTCAAATATATCACTTTCATTAAGCTTATATTATGTACTGAAATATATTTATTTCAATGAATTATTCTATCTTTTGCGTCACGCCATCCAAAACTGAAAAAAATTTCACAGTTTTTTTCTTTGCATCACGATATCTATTTGCATGCATTTTCAATTTATTTTCCTCTATTATTATTCTATGGTCACAATATTGTTTTATTGCAATTATTTGTTAATTATAGACCTTTATTAAAGTTGCTCCAAAATATCTGTGAGTTCCATTAATTTAATTGTTGCCAAAAAAAAAAAAAAAAAAAAAATACGAGTTCATTTTCTTTCGACATAAAAATAAATACATTTAATCAAACGTGAACGTTAAAAAATTATAAAAAGTTAAATTATGCATCTCACGAAAATTGACGTCATAATCAATTTAAAGATTTTATACACATTGATAAAGTACTAATGTAGTTCTATCATAGATATAGTAATATATATAGATCTCTCATCCCCATGTTATCGTACAAAGATTTTTGATGCCGAAAAAAAAAAAAAAAATAAAAGCTTTGGAAACAGCTATTAAGTGGTATTGAAAAAGAAAGAAAAGAAAGAAAGAAATATGAATTTGAAACTGTATCTGGAGTCTTCCATTCCCCTTTAGCAAATAAATTATTCATAAATTTTATTTGCTAAAATATTAGTATGTATTCCCGTGTGTATTCACTCGGGGAAAGACGGCCATATTTTGGTAAAAACGTCGTCTTTTCCCAAATGAAAAGGAATAACTTTTTTCTCCCCAATGATCACTCTATTCTATATATGCTATACTATATCTATGAGTTCTATACGTAGGCGAAGTGTGACTCACTGACCGTCTGTGCAGCCAAGAAAAAGATTTCCAATGTTAATTGCCCACTGGATTTTTTGTAAAAAATTATTAAAAATCGAGGAAATTTATTTCCCGATTTTAATCCTTATATTTGGGTATAGATATGTATTAGTTATCGCGGGTGTTAGATTGAATTATTTTGCTGTCAAATTGACAACATTTTAATTTTAAATTTCAAAACTATGTCGCCCTTGGCTTTTTTTATTATTATTATTATTATTTGGCGATCAAAAGCGTAACACGAAAATATACATGCCAGATGTATTCATTGTGCGAAATGTAATATATATTATTCATTGTACGTATGTATGACATGTAATATGTATTGTACGAAATATTGTTTCATATTATTCATTACTCTTTTAATATAAGTTGTTAAAATAACCATGATTTTTGAAAGGAATTAAATATTTTCGCCAGATAATTTGGCGATATTCTTTTTTTTTTCGCCAAGGATGACAGAAATGAAATCTATTCCGCTGCAAAATATTAGTATCTTACATCAGATATTTTATTTAAACATTTGAAAACAAATTTGACTTCAAACTATGATAGAATATTTACCATTTTCCTTTTAATTAGTATATTATTAGTATATTAAAATTTAAAAGCATGGTATATAAAAAGTTTTTTTTTTTTTTTTTTTTTTTTTAAATCTTATAATTATTCCTACCTTAATCCTCAATGTTTCCCATCTTTATTAACTTGAATTTACTATTAAAATTTTAACATACTCAAAAACTTCTCATCACTTCGTTAAAATACACTAAACTTTTCCAAAATCTTTTTCTATTTAAAATGATACATGTATTTACTTTAAATGTCCAATATTTCATAAGATTTCCAATTTTAAAGTTTTAAAATATTTATCAAATTTACTTATTTTTCTGGTTTAGCCTTATTATTTTCCTTTTTATAACTACAGCTGTTGCTCTCTTTAAAATATTTAAAATGATGAGGTCATTTTATAGTAAAATTATCCATTATAGCATATATTATATTTCACTCCTCCATAAAAATTGATTTTAAAATCGTCTGTTTCTTTTAAACTTTTATTTTAATAGAATTTTAATAGAATTTAATTTATATATTAGTCATTTTAGCAATTTTATCCAAAGTAGCATTAGAAATAATATATATCACTTCTCCATTAAAATTTATAGGACCCTACAATGAAATTAATTTTTGCTTAATATCAACACTACGAAAATTTTTATCAATCGCTTCCAAATTTTGACCTAAGTTTCAAATCTCAACCCTGTGGGTTTTTACATCGGCTACAACGTTTTCGTCTTTGTTCGTAAATAATAATTTGACTGTACTAAATAGTTTACAGCCGTATAATTCAACGTATAACTTAGTCACAGCAACGCGTGGCCGGGTCTGCTAGTATATATATATATATATGTATCTATAAATGTGTACTTACTATATTGAAGAAAACTTCATTTCTAAAAAGTGGCTATCCAAAAATATAAAAATAATCACTGACTTAATGTATTTAATTTTCTCTTGCTGCATGGTTTACTTTCATCAAATTTTGTATTAGCATAATTTTTTAAAAACACATTGCCACAAGTTGTTATTATTTTGTTCAATAATTTGTTTTTTGAATCGTCACATTCACAGCTTAATTCAGTTTCTTGAATCAAGTTGTCATTGCTTACAAAATACTTTGCAATATCACAAAAAACTTTTAATTGGTTATTACACTTTTTGAATAAATATTCTGTGTCCTTTAAAATTAATGTTTGGAAAACAGTAAGGCAGATTATCCCAGTTGTAATAGAAATTTGTGTCGAATATGTCACTCCTCCATGATCATGCACTTCAATTAGCACATACGGAGAATCAAACTGAAAATCAACAGTGAAATTATCTTTAGTAGTGATAAAATGAATACAATTATTACAATGGATTTTCTTTTTTAATATTTCTGCAAGCCTATCCCCCGATAAACACAATATTGTATAAATCATCATTCTCAATATCAAGAGAAATATCTGCATTAATTATAGATGAAACAAACTCTTTAACTCCCTCTGAAATATTTTCTTCAATTGCAAAACAGTCACTTAATTGTCTTATTGATATCGTACCGTATTTCGTAGAATTTAATTGTAATAAATTCGAAATTTTCAACTTTTTTTCAGATTCAATTATTTGCTGTAAGGAAATGTTATAATTGCATCCACTCATTTGCCTGTACTGACCAAATCTTGCCTCTAATTTGTCAGTCTGAAATTTTCCGAGTAGCACATATTTCCACTGCAGTTTATTTATTGCATAATCAATTAACGCAATATGTGATTTTGTGGTGTGAATAAGCGATTTGAATGTTTCTGCACTCAAGCCTTTTTTCAATTTATTTGATGTCACAAATTCTTGCCATTCTTCAATCCAAATAAGAATTTTTTTTTTTCTTTTTTAATTGCACTTGCAATCCATCCATAGAATATATTGGGTTCATTTTCTCATTTCTCTTTCTGATGCCTTTTCCAGAAGATTTCACATTAACAATTTCCCACCAATCTTTCCCATCCAGTTAAAATATCCTGTTTAGGTCCAAGCATTTTAAGACCCGTAATAGTTGAATCCTGAAATATCTTAATAGCAAAATTTACATTTTGTTTTTGTAAATTATTGGGATATAAAACATTTTGATTTAACTGATAACTAGTATCGCCCAGTGGTCGAAACTCGACCATTTTTTTTGCAAAGCGAGGCAAAGCAAAGTTATTGCCTTGTCCTAAACGGAATGCACTTGCAACACAGCTGCGGCAATTGTTTGCCGATATTCACTCTAACTGAATCAGCAGAGTTTTACTTAATATAACTATTTCTCTCTGTAGATGGTAGCATTTCCTGAAATGAGAGAAAATCGCAACGTGAAAACGCCCCTTGTTGTGTGATACAGCCCAGAAGCTAATAGGTACCATGTCAAATCAAGGCCCAACCAAGTATCAAATTCTGTTAAATTAATGCGATTGGTTCATAAAGTACAGTGTTTAAAAAAAAAAAGATATTTTTCAAAAATGGTCGAATTGAGTTCGGGAAATTTCAAAACGTGTAACTTTATCGAAAACCGAAAATCTAAAACTTTTCTGAATCTTATATTTTCTACTTATATATGCAGAGGAAAGAATAATAAATCCACTTTTTAAAAAATAAAAATAAGTAGTCTATTTCACTTAATTAAAATGCAAGGAAATCTCAAAACGTGTAAATTCATCGAAAACCGGAAATCAAAAGTTTTTATGTATCTCTACTTGCTTCTTCTACCCACAAAAGCTAGCAATAAAGACACTTTTTTTAAAAAAAAGTAGCCAATTTCATTTAATTAAAACGTAAAGAAAGCTCAAAACATGTAAATTCAGCAAAACGTATCGTCTACTTATACATGCAGCAGTTAGTAACAAATCCATTTTCCTTTTATTTAGTATATTAGTTGAATATTTATTGTTTAAATATCACCCTTTGAAATGAAATGTTTATGTTTACATTCGAAACTGGAAGTTTGCCTTTTTTTCTGGAGTTTTGTGATTTTAAACTAAAATTTTATCAATTTTACAGAAAAAATAACTCCATTAACACAGAAAATCTTTTTCATGGCTCCATGGACAGACAGTGACGTCATCACTTCGCTTGCGTATAGTGATGCTACATTATACAAATTACTGTGTCTATGGTTTTATTTGAGCTTTATGAAATTGCCAGATTTAACAACTTTCTCCTTTTAGGTATTTTTTAATGTAAAGGAATACGTGTATAAAAGGGAAAAATGGGGGAAAATGCATAAAAAATAAACGTATTTTTAAATACCTTCTTGACATCGTAAGAAAATAATATTTGTATTCGCACCTTCCGGCTAACCATACCTTTCGAATGATACCATTTTCAATCCTCTACTCCCATAATTAATGTGTTAAAAAGGGACAACATATTTTATGCTTGCCTATTAATATATAGATAATGTTTGACAGCACTGCATTTTTCTAAACGATAAACATCAATCAAATGTTGCTGCTTTGCTATCACTTCGCCGGATCCACTAAAAGAAGGAAAAGCAAATTCTGTTTTTGAAAACCAATTATTTCTGAATGATTTCAGTAAATGCACTGTGTCAAATAATAGAAATAAGGGTTTATCAGGGAAACTGGGATTCATAGCTAAAGGAAATTGAAATGAGGAATTTTTCAAAAATAAATCAAACATTTTTCTGTTAATAGCATTATTATCAGTGATTATTAAGTATGTGATAACCAGTATTTTGCAAATTTAATATGCACTTTTTCGCGTGATTATAAAGCTCTTCAGCTTTAATACTTTTAACTGGTAAAAAAGAAATAACATCTTTATTATCAGAAAAAACAGAGGCCAACATGAAGTATGAATTGATTTAGCAATATTTTCAGAGGCATTGAAGGATGTATCTGTTATTTTCCCACCGTTATAATTCAAATCTTGGTTTGACATGAATTTCGTCAATTAAAATATTGACTACCTTTTCAGGCTCACTTAATATTAAGTTTTTTTTTTTTTTTGTAAATAAAGATTGATTTCCTTTTCTGAATTCGAAGATAAAAATCCTTCAGAAAGACGTCTAAGGGTTTTTGAATGCAGAAGAATTAAAAAATTACTATTTCGAATGAATTCGTAAGCTGCGCGAGATTTTATAAAAAGTCTGTAAGCGAATATTAATGTATCGGAACTATATGAGTAATTATTTGGCATTTGTGTTAACAAAATGAGTTGATCTAATAAGAAAATTAATGATTCAGATTTGTCTTCATTATCAATATCGAAATCTTCATATTCACTCAAAAATTGCTTAAATGTCTGAACAAATGATTTGATTAAAATTTTAAAATCATTTTGTGGACACATGTTTTTTATGGTAATTAATATGTTGTTTAATTCGGGTATCGTTTTGATATATTTCTCTGGACAATTGAATTTTACTAAATCTTGATTTTTAATTTGAATACTTGATACATAAGCTGTATAGGAAATGTAAACATTTATAAACATAACGTCAAAAAAAAAAAAAAAAGTCATTATAAACAACTAAATACGCCTTTATTTCAGATGGAGATTTTTCACTGTTAATATAAAAAAATTCCACTTTTTCGGAACATGCTCTAAAAGTGCTACCACACAAATTTTCTGGAACACTGCAAAAATTTAATATATCAGTTAAAGACTTTACCTCATTTCAGGGCGCGAAATTTCCGCTCTCCAGCTCACCATTGGCGAGTGGAATTTTTACTCTAACGAGTAAAAATTTGGTCTCGTTATAGATAGAATTCTTACACGATACGGTGATAGAAAACATTATTTTCATAGATTTAAATATGGCAAAATATTGTCATCTTATAACCTCATATTTAATCTCTCCTTTTTAGATTCTCGGAGAGCCGAGTCTGTGTGGGCGTTGCCCGAGATCATTCCAGCATGGTAAAAGAAAAAAGGATAGTGCATACCATTGAGTACATACATAAAAGTTTTGATATCTTCGGCAGTTTCGTTTTTCAAACTGTTATTTCTCCAAGCAGAGTGACAATAGACGAGCAGAGAGCATCTTTGCCCGTCGCCCACTATCCGAGAGAAGAGACACGCGAAAGTTTGCCTATGCGATATTGTCACATGAGAATGAGCCCGAGCCCTTTTAAGGATACTGCCTATGTTTATTTTGTTAAATAACGATAAAAAAAAAAAAAAAAAAAAAAGTTCATATTTTCCAGTTTTTTACTGAAACGCCAATGATTTGCGCTTGTAATGATTTGTAAGCAATGATTTTATCGAAAAAGTTATTCCGAAATGGCTATTTCAAATGACAACGATGAACAGGTTATACACATCGACATTCCGTCTGATTACAAAAATAAAATGGACAAAAAAGACATTTCTAATATAAAAAGTTAAGTAAATAAGTAGATAAATAAGGAAGTTTAATCTTTTATAATAAAAAGATTTTCACAGGATAGTATTTGACAAAGAATTTTTTTTCTTTAACGACTCTTTGCATTTATGTTATTAGATATTTTAATATTTTTCAAATCTCAAATACAATACATTATAATGATTTTTAATTATAGATGATTATGAAACATGGGGTTATATGACACACTTTTAATATATAAAATTTTAGACACATTTGTAAAAACTTTTCAAATAGTTAGGAAAAATAAAAAACCCAAAATGCGTTAAAAAAAAAAAAAAAAAAAAAAAAAAAAAAAAAAAAAAATGACAACTTTATTTTGTGGCGAGTAAAACTTTTTTTCGGCGAGTGTAACCTAAGTTGAAATTTCGGCCCCTGCCTCATTTAATTCTTTCAGTTTTTGAACATCAGCCTGATATGCAGCTTCATATTTATTATCCAATGTTTCTCTTCATATATCAGGATTTTTCCTTGATGGAGGTTTATCACTCGTAAAATATGCCGGTAATCCTTTGAATATAAGTGGCACAGAATTTTCCTTTAACTTAACATAATTTTCATTTTTAATAAGATCGCTGTCACAAAAATGATGAACACATACGACGGAATTCTTATTAGGGACGAAGTCATCAGCAGGAGGAATCTTCCTTGTCCATTCTTCTTTTAATTTTTCGCACTTGGGAAAACGAAATGAAGAAACATATTTAGTTCCTCGATAATTACTGCGGCAACCTGGTACGCAGCACTTTCTTGCCATTTCATAATATATCAAAATAATCCGTTAAACAAAATTATACTTGTAACGAGACGAGAAATACAACAGATCAATATCAATGGCGTTACTAATGTTTTGAAAGTTAACGAACGACTAGGCCAGTATCCACTTTGGCTCAAGATCAACGCTCAAAATGTCATTAATCACGCTTCCGACACAAAGAGCCAACTGTCTTGTCATCAGTTGTAGCCCTTTTTTATCAGATTGGGCAGTTACCTCAAAGGAAAGCATGCAAAATTGACAAAGATATCTACCCCCAGCCCCGCAATTATCTCAGCAGGGGACCCCGTTCCAGGGTTTTGAGCTGGAGTGAGCTAGAGTGAGCTGGCTTGGCCACATCAAAGGATTCTGAATAGAAAGCGCCCAATGAGCCCAAGTGGAAACCGGACTTATATGACTGGACACTGGACAGGAAGTAGAAGGAAGGGAAAGAATGTGGGCCCCCGCTTCCTACCCCCCTTTTCTTCGCGCCCAAGCTTTCTATGTAGAGAGCTTTGGTTAAACGCATGTTTCGGTACCCCCAGAGGTATAATTTTTGATGGGAACTTGGAGGACTTTGCGACCACGAAGGAATTTAACGTGTACCAGTCGCCATTAGCATACAAGACGATCTTCGGCCAGCTCGAGGACCGAACCCGCAATCTTTCGATCACGAATTCGCTGCTCTTACCGACCAGGCTACCGCGATCTAACTACAAATATCTATATAATATATATAGTGTATAATGAATATACAGTCGGCTGCAAAATTATTCGAGCACTAGCCAATAATTCCTATATTTAAAAAGTACACTTAAGACTGTTTTGCTAAGTAAATCCTTGTCGAATCATGTTCTTAGACTGATTAAGAGCATGACTCGACAAGGATTTATTTAACAAAGCTGTATTAAGTGTACTTTTTTTTGGCAAGGATTATTGCTAGTGCTCGAAGAATTTTGCAGCCGACTGTATATATGTGACGAATATTAGTTGCTATCACATATAATCCAAGATGAAGAGAGCCTTTTCATTCAATAACGAGACCAGATGTTTTATACAGTCGTTTATTCGAGGCACTTGGACATTTTACAGGTTATTTCAAAGTCACTAGGTCCAAGCACGTTAAAGTATATCATCGGTGGCCGAGTCCAGCCAGTTCCGTTACTTTGACGATCACTTTTCGGAACCCCAGCTCGTACCCTCTCCTGGGGCCGTTAATTTGACGTAGATTAATCAATCAAGACAACACATGGAAAGGGCACCGATTTCCGCTCATTTCTGGAGTGGATCTAAACTCCTCCTATGATTTATCATTGGACAGTTAGCTGAGTTAGTTCCCACATGCCCTTTCTCATTGGCCAGCTTAGCTGAAACGTGGGAATCTGGGGTTAAGTAGTCTGCTGCATTGTGTTCTCAAATCTGACTCCCGCATTATAACGTGTTTTGCTGCAAAAACTAATTTTACATGGGCTCTAGAATAGAATTCAAGTTAAGAATTTTTAATGGGATGTTCTTTAAGTTATCACTTAGATAATAATTTAAAATTTTAATTTTTTTTTTCCCTTCATATCCCTCCTCCAAGACGACATTCCCCCAGGCTGCAAGTCTGTGGGAATTCTCCCAGAGGTGGAAGATATTTCTGGAAAAATTTTGTTTGTTTTATCGTTTACAAAGAGGAGTGATAGCATTTTCCTTTATTTAATTATTTATTCCATTTTATTCATTTCTTTGTTCTTTTTGTAGGTTTGAATGTTCAAAGTGCTTAGCCTGATACGTACAGTACTGTTAGTAGCAATAGTAGAAAAGCATAGGAAAATGTATAACATAATGTGCCACTACTATAAAAGTTAACATAATGTGGCACTACTATAAAAGATTTTATCAACATAAAGGAACATTTTTTTCCCCTCGCGAAATAGCTTGTGTAGAAGAAAGTCTCTCAAAAGTTCTTGTTGACAATAAAAAGTCTAACATTATTATGAAAATGTCTCTAAATAAGAAAAGTCTCTATATTTTTTGTTAAAAGTCTATTTTTTCTTGTTTAACTAGTCCAAAGAAAATATATAGAATATATTGTGAACATCAAAATAACTATAACACTGCAGTGAATCTTTGAAAAACACATTGGGCGCATTCGAAAGTATTTCCCGGTCACTTCCCGAGTTGGGAAATGACGTCACGCGGAAAGTTCGGGAAATTAAAACTAACCATATATAAGCCATGTTCGTTTATATATTTGTTTCCCGGGAAGATGAGATGTGTATGGAAGTAGTTATATCTCGGTCATTTTTCATAAGGCTCCTATATGGTAGTTCTAATTTCCCGAACTTCCCGCGTGACGTCATTTCCCAACTCGGGAAGTGACCGGGAAATACTTTCGAATGCGCCCATTGTAACCAAATTGCATTTTTCTGGAAAATCTAGAAAAGTTTAAAAAAAAAAAATGCAAATAATTTTCAATGCTACACGAAAAATGTAAGATACTGAATACTAACTTTTTCAGTGTGTGTACATTTTTTTTTTCCTTTTTATTAGTACAAAGAACTTTTAATATAATGCAGTATATAAACTCTATAACAAAAAAAAAAAAAAAAAAAACAAGAAGAAGGGGGGACAAAAATTGGTAGATGGGGTGGAATGGGTGGTCCGAATGGGACAAAAATTGGTAGATGTGATGTACATGTGGAGAAAAACAATTGATTGCAGTTTCAGAAAATTTGAATGATTTAATCAAAAGAAAGGGTCTCACAAAGTTAACAAGTCAATAAGGCGTTGGTCCACTTCTGGCCTTTATGTACGCAGTTATTCGGCTTGATATTAATTTATAGAGTTGGTAGTTGTGCTCCTGTGAAGTATCGTGCCAAATTCTGTCCAATTGTTGCGTTAGATTGGTAAAATCCCGAGCTGGTTGTAGGACCCTTTTTATGATGCTCCAAACGTCCTTAGTGGAAGAGAAATTCGGGGACTGAACTCAACCCCATTTCACTGAGCCACCTCTTAAGGGTATTTGAAGTCACTGAAGTACCAGTTGCACGTAGAATCGACGATAATGATGAATTGGTGCTTGATTCCATCAAAACCTGCATGTATGTCAATTTGTGTCCAGTTTGCATTACTCCTTCTTGATGTGTCACTTTTTTTGCTATAGAGTATATTTAAAACAATTATATCACAACAGGTTCATAAAAAATTATAGACGAAAACAAATCAGTTTTCTCGTTTTCTCCGAACACTTTACAAAGGTGAAGGTTAAGAGACCACGAGTAAACAGATTGCTTATAGAAGGTGGTTTAGGAGTGGAGGATCCTTGTTTACCTCATTCATCTACTTGAGATTTGTAACTAAATTAATAAACCTAAAAGATATATTTAACAAAAAAAAAAAAAAAAAAAAGATAAGAAAAAGAGTCATGTGCTCGCTGGTGTTACTGAGTCAAAGAAAGGAAGCTACACCTACCGACATCCCTCCGATGGAGATAGGAAAGCAAAAATCAAGGAAAAAAAAATACATGGGGCATGGAGTTGATCCCTAATCAAATTATTCATGACTTAATTTGAAATTTTGAGGATTATTATAGTATCTTAACTTAGATGAATAGACAATTTCTGAATTTCTCTTAAAATGGGGACTGGGTTTGCCAATTTCAAAATTAACTTCAGATACTTCTCATAAAATTTTACATGGGCTTGAATAAGGTGAACATAATTTACGTGTATTTGGATACAGGAATTCTTCCTAAACCACTTCATCACCAACCTTAAATTTAACAAAGAGAAATCGAGCATCATATCGGAATTTGTTCTTATTGTGAAACAGTATTGTTTTTTCTTTTGCTATTTTTCTTGCTTCATCAACTGAAGGATAGTAATTATTATTTACTAATAATAGACCATATGGGAATTCCCCTATTAATAAATAGGTAGGTGGAAACTGAATTACAGAATGAAGTGTTAAGTTATACTGATTTAAAACTTCATCAAGTAATTTAATCCAGTGAATTTTATTTGAAGAGGAATTAACTTTACATTTTTAACGCGTAACAACAGTCTGATTTAGCCTCTCGATTTTCCCGTTTGTCTCCAGGTGGTGGCTGCTAGTCAATAAATGCTTTACATCATAATTTGAAGAAATTTTTTGAAATAGGATGAAGTCAATGCTGCCTTTCTATCTGTCATCATTTTTTAGGTACTTGAATGTGAAATATTTGCTTTAAAAAGATTTTATAAGTTTCAGTGGTAACGCTTTTTTGGTGGAAATCTTCGCACATAACGGAATTGCATGGGCCACGACCAAATTAAAATACTTTTTTGTAGAATTATAGTAATTAAACCCAACAACACTGTCTAAAAGCAAACATTCAAAAGGTTTATTATATTGAAAACACTTTAAATACATATAAAATTAAATTTTACGTGTGTTTAACGTGCTTTTAATATAATTAACAAATGACACGTATTCAATTTAACTCTTTTTTTAGAGATAATTTATTCAAAAGGTTTATCTGTTGGCGTACCTGCTGTAACAAACCAGATCGTTTTTGTTTTACGTGTATAGGGCTATGGGAAATATCCTAATTCCCATATCATGTAAAGTGCCACAAATAGCAACTTACCAACATAAAGAATTATTTAGATGTATAAATAAAAGAGATGCGTTTGTGATAAAGCTTTTCTTCCTTCCGTTATTTTTTTTATGTGGATGGGAAAATGGACGCTTTTAAACCATAAAGCAATAAAACTAACACTACAATAAAAAGGGAGAAACAAGAGGTTTGGATCACCCCACGGACAGAGCAGACGTTTCTAAAGAGAAGAAATTGAAATGATGTTCCAGGGATGCTATGCTGTAAAACCATCGTGCGGACCTTGCAGGTGCGGACAGAAAATTCAAAGAAAAGAGCACGGGAAATTTCTAATGAGATTCTTAGCTATTGATGAAGCTACCAATAAAAATAAAAAAGAAAGGTTCAGCCCCTCGCAATGAGTCTAAAAAAAAGGTGGTTATAAGATCTCTCGGAGATATTTGGATGAGTCAAAAATATTATTAAAAAATCCCTCGGAATCTCTTTCGCTAAGCAGTTTTGAAGAATGTTAAAAAAGAAGAAGAAATATGAAATTTCATCTTAGTCGAATTTGATAATTATTTGCTTTTGATAAATATGCTCCTTGAAATATAATATTAACATTCTTCATATATTCGAAGAGACTATTTTCGGGATGATCCCTCATACCTCGAAATGGAGCAAAAAATTAGTTTATTTTATGAAGTATGTTATATGAACTATAATACAAAAAAAAAAAAAAAAAAAAAAATCTGTGAAAATTTTTCATATGTGTGGACTCAACGATCTTCGCGTGTTATAATTAGATTCTTCAGACAAAATAAATATTGTATGTGCACTCAACGGTCTTAGTGCGTTTGTTTCTATTGTCGAAAGAAAATAATTTTATGATGAACTTCATATGTGTATATTTCCTTGAATAACGTATGTGGACTCAACGATCTTCGTGTGTAATAATTATATTTCATAACAATTTTCATAAGTGTGGACTTCGTAAATTCCGTATGTGATCTCTTTATGTGTGTGGACAGTGTTAATACAAACTATGGACTATACGCAGTTGTCTAGTAATAATAATTTTCGGAAATGCCGCATTCGTTTAAGGGTAAGTGGATATTCAATTTTATTTTGTGGCAAACATCCTCTTTAAATTGATAAAATATAAATTGAGTAATAATGAATATATCCCAGCATTTTTTTACCAATTGATAAATAAATGGTATATTTGATAATTAATACTATATATATTAATTTTAGATAAATGTGTATATATTTCATTAATGTTTTTCATAGGTTGAAGGATAAGATTTGAAAAGTTAATAAAAAATAAAATAAATAAATAAAAGAATAAAGATATAATAATGATAATAAAATTGATATAAAAGTAAGATTGATAGATTTGGAAGTTATTTAAAAATAAATTGGGTTATTGCAGATATTTTAGTATTTGAATAAGGCATTTTTTTTAATGGGATCATGTGGTCGGATTATAAAAAAAAGTTTATAATAAGTTTTAACTAACCACCACAAGGGCCATACAAGAGAATTAAAATACATTACGTCTACGGGGAAAATTTCTGGTTAAGTACATCTGTAGGCTGCCCAAAATGAGATGAAATTAGCACATTTTTTTTATATGCATAAAATTGTGTGGATTGTGGCATAGAAATCTTTCATTATTCGTTAAGCGGACTACTGAAAGTATTTGGATATACTTGAGATATATTTGAAAATTGCTGGAAGTGTATTTCATTTTGTGTTATGTGATTTTCACACAAAACTCAATTTAAGCACACAGTTTGATGAGCATAAGTTTACAGACAATATATAGAGCTACTCAAAATGAAATTAAACACTCTTTTTTACTTCCATTACGCTACTGCCGTACGTAATGGAAGTATTGTATTTGGTCCAAAAATTCGATATCGAGATTTCACCTGATTTACACGTTTTAAGGTTTCCTATGTCCAAAAAAGTGGTTTTTGGCAATTGGTCAGTGTGTGTGTAAGTGTGTATATATGTGTGAGATCTTCTGCCTATCATATCTCCGAAACTAATAAAGATAGAGCTACAAAACTCCAGAATTAAGACAGGTCTAGTGTACGGATGAATTTTCCACATTTTGGTGAAAATTAAAAAACCGGAAGTATGACATCGGAGATCGGAAGTGGGACCGTAAGTCCGTATCTCAAAAACGGCTCTAACGATTTTCTTCAAATTAGCAATATAAACACTCTATTAGATGTCCTTTCGATTGATATAGTTGGTTAGTTCAGGAAAATTGATGGACGTCCTGTACAAATAGCTCAATTTCAGGTCTCGCAAGCGCGTTCCTTTAAAAACGGCTGTATGGATTTTCTTCAAACTTGCCATATTAACTCACTTTTAAATATACTTTTGTATGTAATTATTGTTTTACGGTCAATAATTGATTTTTTGTAAAAGTTGGTACCTTAAAAACAGCTCTAACGATTTTCTCTTTAGGTCACTTTTATGTTTTCTGATCACATTATCTCTCAAAAAGTGCATATAATGCGTGTAATAGTGGGTAATGGAAGTCGTGTGGTTGTTTCACACCAGATTTTTATTGAATGTAATTGATGGAAGTACTTTGCTACATTTTACTATGTCGACGAATGCTGCTCAAGAATGAAAATTTTTGCCACCCATACTGTAAACAAAGTATTTTGAAGTTCGACTTTCAACTCTTTTTTATTTTAATAATACCACGTTTTTAGGTGCCCTGAATGTAAAAGTGCAATTTTTAGCGGACTGATTTGTATGTATATCTGCTATTAGCATAAAATTAAGAACAAATAACTGCAGAAAATTCAAATTTGATATTTTGAAGTTCGTATTAGATTGTCACTAAAAAATTTGATCAGACTGGCAAATTTAAAAACAAATCAATAACACCTTTTATTTTTTATTTTTATTTTTATTTTTATTTTTTATAATTGTAGGCACTATATTTATTAAAGGTTAAGGGGGGCTGAAGGGTGTGGTAGCCCACTTACACAGAATTATATGTTAATTAAAACTCTTCCTAAACCTATTTTAGATTATTTTAAAAGAACACTGAACTTTATTATCTTACGCTATTGATCTTAAGACTTAAAATTAGGGCTGTGCCGATTAATCGATCAATCCTTAAGCCCGACCAATTTTTTTAATCGAGTTAATCGGCTCGATTAATTCGAATAAAATTTTTAAAAATTCGATTAAAATTTTCGAACTACGAATTAAAGTAAAACGGCTGTTCTGTCTACAAAATATTTTTTCACATATTTTGCTAACAAACAGTCTAAGAAGCTTCCATGAAATAATGAAAAAGAAAAAAAAAATTATATATATATATATATATATATATATATATATAATAAAAAATAAATAAATAAAAATAAAAATAAAACTTCTCAAAAGGAGTTGTTGCACTTTCATTGATAGAGAAAAGGGGGAAGATAGTTATTAAACAAAATGCTGTTTTACGTTCGTGTTGGGGTAACATCACCTATAGTCTTCTACAGGGAGAGCAATAGGTTTCTCAGAAACATGAAGCTTCCAAAAAATTGAAATTCTCAAGGTAACGAAAAGAAAAGAAAGAATTGTGATTTTCACCATCCTATTGATGAGGGAAATGTCAACAGAGTTTCGCAGTACCTGTGTTTATTGTCTTTTCAGAATTCCTGATAATAACTATTGCAGTAGAAACAGAAAATAATATTCTGTTTTCTAGTCTGAAGTGCCGAAGAAGAGCTGAAATATTAAAACAATGAAGAATTTGAGATTTTTGTAATAATCATATGGAATTTTGAGAATTCATTTAAGAAAAGGGACAAGCGACAAGGCCTGCAAATATAAAACTAAAATATGTATAAATTCATCTAATTTTTCTTTCCAAATGAATTGAAAATGAATTTATTAAAATAAAAATTGAATAAGTGAAAATATTTATATAAAATTAACACTTAAAGTTACCAATTATTACTCTGAAAATTGATTTAAATTTCAGTTATGAAATAGATATAGCCAATTAGACAAAAATTATTATTATTATTTTATTATTATTATTATTTATTTTTTAAGTCAAACTTATGATTAAAATAGTATTATAGGGAATTTAATTTTTAAATATGAAAGTAATAAAAAATATAAGTTATTTCTCAGCTGTATTTCCGACCAAAAATTTGATTTAGGAGTATATTAGGAATATATTTTTTCATTATTTATTTGCATGTTTATTATTATTATTATTATCATTCATTGTTTAAGGAACTAGTTAAATTAACATCTATATCATTTTTATGGTTTGTTGTGTACTATCCATCTAATTATATAACTAACTATATGTATATATATATATATAGCAGTGTTTTATTCATCATTCAACCAAAATTATATAAAAGAAAAATGAAAATCGATTAAAAATCCGAATTATTGACCGATTAATCTATTAATGAACTACGATTAACCCAGTTAAAACTCTTAATCAATTCCCATCCCTACTTAAAATGCAATCTTTCTTTATAATATTGAAATGTTGGTTAAGAGAAAGTCATGAGAATGACTAGTCAGATTATCTAACATGTGTTTGTTTATTTCTTTAGAGATGCTGTCCGTGTCTAGTGAAGGAATTCCATGTGGTCCACACACCAGCAGTTATAAAAGCTTTATGGAAGATAGCAAAGCCGATTACCAGCGAGAAAATTAGACAGAGAGTAAGAAAATTCATATATTTGTTCCTCAAAATTGTCAAGATATTTTTTTACTTTATTTTAGCCATATATATGGTAGAGAAAGTATTGTTTTCGGACCAAATTTTCGAAACTAAGTTTTTGTTACATTTATACGATTTGAGGTCCCCTGAATCCGAAAATCATTGTTTGTCTGTGTGTTTGTCTGTTATCAGCATATCTGAAGAACAATTAGCAGATAGTGCAAACTTGGTATTCTATACATGTATCATATAGCGATGCTACACTAAACTTTTCGTTGAGGTCAAGCAAATGGTATGTGTACAGGGCCATCCCAGAAAATTCAAATACATCTGTAGACTGGTCTAAACAAAATAAAATAATCCTTTTTTTTTTCTTTAAATGTATATATGCATAAAAGCATGTTTTTTGCAGATTGTGGTATGGAAATCACTTAACATTCGTTTACAGGTCTACCCAAAGTATTTGGATATAAGGTTGGTGCTCCAGTGATTGGCATCTATCTCGAAATAATTAATAAATAAGAAAAATAATAAAATCACATATTTTGCATATAAGAATTCTAACATTTTATGTCAAACACTGGAGCATAGGGTGCTAATAACTGGTAAAATGAATAACTAGCAGTGTCAATGACTGGAACATTGAGTGGGTGTCAAATAAAAATCCATAAAAAAAAATAATTGTTATCAAATGTATAAATTTTAACATATATGTGGTTCTGGATGTCTTTCATGCCATATGTACTAACTTAAGATTTTTAAAAATATTTCCTGGTGACTAGGACATTAAAAACGTCAGAGATTGCTCTAAAAGTGTCAATCACTGGTGCTTTTACCCTACTAGGGCTATGCTTAGAAATTGCTGGAAGGGTATTTCATCTTGTGTTAGGTGTTTATCATATAAAACTAAATGTATTTAAATAATGTGATGTGCACATAGTTTATAGAAATTTTTTATTGCTAAACCAAAAATTAAGCTAAGCGTTCTTTTCTATTGAATGTAATTGATGGAAGTGCTTTATTACATTTTACTATGTCGACAATCACTGCTTAGGAAGGAAAATTAATTTTTTACACCCATTCTGTAAACAAAGTATTTTTTAAAGTTCTATTTTCAACTTTGGTTCTTGTATAATATTACGTTTGGAGTTCCTTTGAATATGAAAGTCCTATTTTCAACTTTGGTTTTTGTAGAATATTACGTTAGAAGTTGCTTTGAATATGAAAGTCCTATTTTCGACTTTGGTTTTTGTATAATATTACGTTAGAAGTTGCTTTGAATATGAAAGTCCTATTTTCAACTTTGGTTTTTGTATGATATTACGTTAGAAGTTGCTTCGAATATCAAAGTCCTATTTTTAGCGGTTGGTCTGTACGTCTGTTTATTATCAGCATAACTTAAAAACAAATAAGTGCAGGAAATCCAAATTTGGTATTTGAAAGTTCGTATTAGATTTCCATTTGAAAAATTTGATTAAGATTGGGGGGCGATAGCCCTGTTGTCACGGGCGTCGGCACAATGGGACAAGGGCGGCATTTGCCCCCCCCCCCCCTGAAAATTCTAATAAGAATTTTTTTTCTTTAACTTTAAATCTATGCTATCAGAATTTTATTTAAAAACATCTTTTATTTTTCAGGTTGTGCGCCCTTGAAATTTTTTCTAACGATGCCACTGTCTGTTGTGCTAATTAAAGCGAAAAGAAAATCCAGATAAATAGAAAAAAATTGTTCCTTGTAGACTCATCAAACATTAGTGCATAAACCGCGCTCCCAACTGCCTTAAAGTGGTCATTCGAAAATGAGTGTTTCATCCAACAGCATATAAATATGTTCTATTGTGTTTTAATAAGTTGATGGATCCATCATATATTATTTTTCTTTTGGAAAGTTGTTTAACGCTATGGGGTCAATCTTATTTTGGGAAAATGACTTTCACCTTCTGCGCACTCGCATAAAGCACTTTCTACCCACATGGTGGTTAAAGAAAAATGTTCCTTTCTTTATAAAGGCAACCGAATGGCTCCCCATAAGCGCGTATCAGACACGACCTTTTTTTTTTCCCCAGTTGACTATCTCTATTATAAAAAATATATATTCGTTTCATTTGGTTTAGTGCAGTGTATAGATGTTAAACTCTACTTATCAGCACTTTCCTCCATAGACGTAATGTATTTGAATTTTCTTGGGCGTCCCTGTACACGAACCATTTTACTCATCTCAACGAAAATTTTAGTGTAGCATCCTTATATCATACACATTTAGAATACAGAGTTTGGACTTTCTGCTACTATTTGTTCTTTAGCTATGCTGATAACCACACACACAAGCAGACACACAGACCATTCGCTAAAAACATAATGTTCGAATTCAGTAGACCTCAAAATGTGTAAATAAAACAAAAACTCACCTTCGAAAATTTGACCATAAAACAATACTTCCTCTAAATTATGGGTAAGAGAAAGTAAAAATCCCACTACAAAATATATCGCAAGGGGGATTACCCCCCAATTTTTTCAAGTTGTTTATTTTGTTTTTTCAAGTTGAATATTTCGTCCATTTTTTAGTTACACTGGATAATATATTAGTTTCCTTGATCCCTGTCATCCCTTATATTTCACTTCTCTAAAAATTCTCGATTAAAAAAAAAAAAAAAAAAAAAAAAAAGTAGAAAAATTAAGTAATGATTTTAGAACACTTCTTAAATATAAAGATTTGTTAAGAGAGTATGTGAAGATGTGTTTATACCATTAACAAACAGCACTGTAAAAAAAAAAAAAAAAAAAAGGTAGATTTACAGCATAATATGCTGGCAATATGGGGGCATGGAAGGGGGAGAGTAAAAAAGAAGTAATTTACAGTAGAAACAGCCGTAACAGAGTCTTGTTTTACAGATGTTTCCGCTGTAACTTGCCTTATTTAACAGCAAAATGTGCTGGCAATATGGGTGCCAGCACATTTTGCTGTAAAAACTTCCTTTTTTTTTTTTTTTTTTTTTTTTACAGTGAGCTACAAAGTGTGGACGCTAAATTCTGCAGTCATATATGAAATAACTTTGGTTATTCCAGTCACTGCACTCCTGTTCTGCATTATTTGACTACTCAAAATCAAATTAAAATTAAATTTTGAAACAGAATAGATGATGTTACTTTTTCATAGGAAAATAGAGTTTTAGAGTTTTAGAGTTTTATAAATATTTTTTGGCGAAGAGACAATGTAGTTTTGCCCTGAACACAATTTATGGCGGATGAAACTACACTGGTGTGCGAAATTTAAGCAACAACCTGTTTTCTCGTTTTTTTCTTTTGCGCATAATTTTTAAAAATTAAACATTATGAACATAAAGTTTAGATGGCCTGATCGTTATCATAACATTAATCGAATATTTTATCATGAGTAATAATTTTTAAACAAATAATAATAATAATTTTTTTTTTCTTCGAAAGTATGCTTTGGAAAATAGGTAATCTTTCAGAAATTTTAGAAAAGGAAACTTAATGAAAAGTGGTGTTAAGGATGCATTACAAATAGATAAAGACACACATGCCTTGAAATGTTACTCTAAATCTCGATTTTTCTTTCTGTATTAACTTTTCTTTTACTTTTATAATAGACTTTTTAAAATATATATATATAATTAATTATTTGTAAACTATGAGCATCACCAGAATACAGTGCGTTGCACGAATATAAACGCACCTTAGCTTTAAGAATAGAATGGTATAAAAGTGTAATAAAAAATATGAATAGGTGACACTTGATGCAAACTGTATGTGTATGATTCAAGAAATGAAAATACAAGTCAAAACAATGAAAAACCAATATAATTTTTTAGAAAATAATTTTATTGAATTTATGACAAAAATGCATGTTGCATGAATTTAAACGCACATGTAAAAAATAAATAATTGAGTAACAAATATTGTATCTAATACTTTGTAAAGCCACCATGGGCTTCTAGAACAGCCAGTAAACGCTTTGGCATTGACTGATATAGTGACATGAGGTCATTCAAGCTGATTGTCTTCCAAGCTAAGAGAATGGCCGATTTTAGTTCATCTTTCGTGTTAAACTGCCTTCCGTTTACGTAAACACGGCGAACCAGAATACCCCATACGTTCTCCATTATGTTTAAATCAGGGCTTTTTGAGGGCCAATCTAGAACTTTAATTTTATTGTCAAGGAACCATTTTTTCACGATATGTGCAGTATGTACAGATGCACAATCTTGCTGAAAAATATAATTTCTTCCAGCTTTATTGACTGCTTGACGGCGGAGGTTCCTTGTGAGCATCTGGACATAATCTACAGAGTTCATAGTGTTCTCCACAAACTCTAATTCTCCATAAACTCTAATTTTTTAATTTCGTGCAACAAACGAAAAACAGTAAAAAATAAGAAAATGCTTAAACACTCATTTACATAAGCTTGCATGAGCCTAAACATACGTGCTCAAAGCACCTTATTCAGTTGTTAGTCATATGCAATAACTGTAAGTCACATTCCTTCTTTTAAAATTTTAAAATTTATATTTCTGTTTATTGGAAAAGGTGCGTTTATATTCATGCAACGCACTGTAATAAAAATGTCGATAAATAGTTTTATAATGAACACCTTATCCAATTTTCATGTTTGTATGTATATCTTTTTAAAAGTTATTCACATGCAAAGAAAAGAAGAAAAAAGAAGAAACAGAAAAGTGAATACATGTAAAAAGATCCGGTTTTAATCTAACACATGGATGCATGTGCATATTCACCTATCTGTAATGCATCCTTATGACCGTTTTTCATTAAATTTTCTTTTCTAAAACTGTTGAAATTTTTCATTTTCTCCAAAGTTTATTTTTGAAAAAAAAAAAGAAAGAAAAAAAAAAAGAAGAAGAAAGAAAGAATATTTATTAGTTTAAAATTATCATTTATGTTGATGTTATATAAAATTCGGTTAATGATATGATAACAAACGTGCCACCCAAATTTTATGTTCATATGTTCATTTGTTTAAAAATTATGCGCAAAAGAAGAAAACGAGAAAACAGGTTGTTGCTTAAATTTTGAAC
The DNA here is from genome assembly GCA_963930645.1 of Salticus scenicus. Lineage (NCBI taxonomy): Eukaryota > Metazoa > Arthropoda > Arachnida > Araneae > Salticidae > Salticus > Salticus scenicus. Next base: position 81,335 of record CAWVNO010002759.1, read on the forward strand.
ACCAGTGTAGTTGGCTTTACATGATCCACAAGGCAAAACAAAATATTTTAATATTCTCTGGTTAGTTTAAAGAATTATTTATTTTTCTTTAATTTCTTAATATCAATTTTATTTTTCAGATATTCTTTTACAAATCTTCTCAGCAGAACTCACCCCCCCCCCCCCCCCAGGGGGAAGGCGAGGGTCCTACATACATAATTTTTTTTCATCAGTTGACTATCTCTATTACAAATAATTCTTTTAAATTTCATAATGATTATTAAAAAATACATCTTTATGCACATTTATACAAAATTTTGTCCTATACCACCATGTTAAAAATTTAGAAAAAGAGAGATGGCAACACAAGCTGTTGGACAGATTTTACCAAAAGATGGTAGGCACTAATTTATGTCAAGGTGTAACTACATACCAAATTGTATGAAATTATGTGTACCTGAGATACAGTTGCCACAAAATTTTGTCACACACACACAGACAGACATTGTCTAAAAATGGTCAAATCGTGTTCTACAGCTCTCAGAACGTGCAAATCTATCAAAAACCCGAGGTCGAAAATATTTACAAATCCAATACTTTCTTCTATTGAATATAGAAGAAAGTAACAAGGTTAAAAATCATTTTAATTTTCTCTCTTTAAAAAATGCTCTAGTTAGTGTTAGTTTAAAGAAATATTTATTTTTCTTTAATGTCTTATTAATCATTTTATTTTTCAGATGCTGTTTTATAAATCTTCTCAGCAAGATAAACTTCATCGTAGGATCAACCCTCGATTACTGCCGAAAGATCTTGGTGGCGAGCTGCAAACTTATTCCTATGAGCACTGGGCCAGCAATATTGAAGAAATCGAACAGAAATATCAAAGGAGATTCAAACAGTTTTTAGACAGAAACAAAAAAGCTTTATCCTGATCTTTGCATAGACAAATAGAAACAATTAAACACCAGAATGTTGTAGATCTCTAAAAAAAAAAAAAAAAACTTTCTTCTGTATTTTCAATATAAATTGCCACAATATGAATTATTTATAAAAATTGTTATTTATTAATGATGAATGCAGACAATGAGGAATTTTTACACATGGGGGATTTGAACAAAATCCTATTTTTCTGGTAGTTTTAGGCCCATAAATTTCAAAAGGTGTATTAAAAATGCAAAAAAAAGTTCTCATTAATTTCAAAATTAACTTTAAAATGAACCAAAAATCACGTGACTTCAAAACGCTGCGTGATGTCACACTTTATGATGCTTCAATGTTTACATTTTGTCAGCCTGGTTAGTAAGCAGCAATTCATTTTAACTTTCGTCATTATCAATTGTTTATGTGATTTCTGAGCATTTCTTTTTCATCTTATAATCAATTAATACCATTATCACCATTTTCCATAATCATTTTTATTTTCAATTGTTTTCTTTTCATGGCGGTTGTCCAATGTTTTCGTTTAATAGGATCCTGTGGAACGCTAAAGAATAAGTTTTTAGAAGCATTAGCTTTTGTATTAGTACAAAATGGTACAATATTTATACTACGATTTTTTAATATCCGTCATTATCATAAAATACAAAACCTATTTCACTGATTCAAGAAGCAAAGCAAAGCACGAAATCGAATGTAAACAACGATTACTCCCGTTTGTTGTCATAAAGAGTGGCGTCACGATATATTATACTGTGCTTTCGCGATAGAGTAAATAGTGCAATGTTAAAATTGTTATAAATCAGTCATTAGATTTCAAATAAAAAAAAGGTATGCATTTATTTTCTTACCTTTTCATTTTCTATTATATAAGAATAAAATCAGAAAACGTGCAAATTGTCCATTTTCATATCAGTGTAGTGTAGCATTAAGTGTCGAAAAAGCCTGTTTTGTGCTTAATAAACAACATCTAATGTATTTGCTCATTAAAATTAAAAATGAGTTATAAATTTGTTTTTGAATTATCAGAGATCGATGGTTTCAAGCATTCATTTTAAAACATTTATGCTTTTTCTTTTTTCTTTTTTTTTTTTTTTTAATCTGTTTCACTATTTAATTACAAGAATTTCAAAAAGCATTAGCATTAGCATTTATTATTATTATTTTTTTTTATTGTTTATCCGCGTTTGTAATGATCGATAGATGGCGCTTTTTCAGTTTTTGTTGTTAGTAAATATTATAGCCACGTGTATTTATTATTGTTCTTTTTGTTATTCTACTTAATATTCGTACTATAATTTCTCCGCCATTACATCATGGAAAATTGATTGCTTTTGGAAAAAAATAATTCAGTTTATTCAAAGTTCGATCGGAAGTAGATTTTTAACTGAAGTTGAACAAATATTAGCTTCAAATCATCTGATTAATTCTTTACTTCCATTAGCCGAAGCAACTGAAATTTTAAATTTGTCATTTGGAAATAAATGGAAGCTTAATTCTGGATTGCTTGGTCCTTTGGAGTTACACTGGAGCACACAACAGTATGCGTTATCTTTTTTACCGGATTTATTCATTTTTATTCAATAAATATATGTGAAACTAAACATCGGCATGCAATGGCGGCTTAATGAAAGCCGAATTAAAGCATGTTTATTGTAATTTCCCCTTAGCCCACCAGAGGGCGAGCATTTCATTACAATCGCGGATTGTGAGATTGTTTGCTTTATAAAGTGTTTTACAACAAAGTTGGAAACAATTGTTGCATTATTTCCTCGTTAAAAATTTGAATAAGAATTTTTAATTAAATATTGATTCTTTACCCTCCTTCCCTGTATTCAGGGGTGATTGTCAAAGCAAAATCCCTGAAAATTTGAGCCTCAAGTTAAAAAAAAAAAAAAAAAAATACATTGAGTTACACTGATATATCAAATGTCACTCAAATTATTTAGACCGGGATCCGGACATAATATCACGGGACAAAATATCGCGTCAAAAAAATAATATAATCTATTTCAAAATTTGCATTTCTGTCACGTGTGATCTCTGGTGAAGATCACAGGGCCTTATAAAATAATATTAATTAATTTAAATAAATAAATAAATACATTATAGAATGGAATTTTATTATTTTATCTATATTTAATTTTAAGTTTTTTTTATCATTTGCTTTCCACCATTCAAAATACATTTTTAAAATATTGTACATCACTGCTGGCATCAAAGCTGAACACTGTTCATAAACCTTAATTAAAATTTTTAAAATATATACGCACGATTGAATTCTTTATGACTGATCTTTAAAAAAATTTTAATAATTATAGTCTTTAAACTCTTTTAAGCAAAATTTATAACAATTTTTGTGGTGGGTTTGTGTGTCCGCCAATGCTCTGACTAAGGTATGTGTTGGCAGAAAATTTTATACAACATTATTAATAATTACCAACTTCTTTTTGCTTTCCATTCATCTATGTAGGCGAGATTTTGTCCACGAGAGATTTTGTCCCAATCCGTTTAGACCAGAAGCCCTTAACATTTTTACAGTTCGTTCGCATATCACCTGAATGACAAACAACTAAGAAGAGAAAATATAACTTTGTAGAAAATACGAAAATAGAGATGGATTAGATTAAAAACCCTGAAATCAGGGGTAGCCCCTGAACACAAACACCTTTGATATATAAATAAATAAATATCTAAATTAGAAATGTTATCGAGCTCTGCAATAACATGGGAAAAATTATTTCCCAAGAAACATTCCTGGAATTTTCACGTTTTAATTTATGTCCCTTGAAGAATGTAAAAGCGAGGTTATGCTGTATCCAGAATAAGAAATTTCTATAAAAACAATATAATTTAACATAAAATAAAAAAATAAAGCAAAATTTTCAAAAACCTCGAAATTATAAGTAGTCCCTCAAAAGGTTTATCCCCGAGTAATACAATTGTTAACTAGTGTGTTGTGGCCACCACATGACTTTCTTCTATATTTTCCTGTAGAAATTCACTCAGTAAAAATAATTTATTAAAATTATTATTAAAAAAAAATATCTTCCATGATAATGCAGACGATTTCCATATCGATAATTCATATTAATTTTACAATCACAAGTTAAAAATAACTCTCATTATGTACATTTATACGAAATTTTGTCCTATACTGCCATGTTAAAAATTTAGATAAAATGCGATTACAGCGCCACCTGTTGAGCGAATGATCCCCAAATCTAATCAGCACCAGTTTATGTCAGCAACTAAACACCAAGTTTGGTTAAATTTCGTTCATTGGTTCGTGAGATACAGTGTCCACAAAATTCGGGATACACACAGATAGACAGACATTTTCTAAAAACTATCAAATCGTGTTCAGGATATCCCAAAACGTGTAAGTCCATCGAAAACCGGAGTTCGAAAATTTTCACGAATCCAATACTTTCTTTATGTTACATATAGAAGAAAGTAAAAATAAATTCACAACAAACTGATATACATATATATCCATTTTTTTCTTTAAATAAAACCATCTGTTACAAATCATTAAGTAGATTTAATAACAATTGAGGTTTGTAAAATGAAGATGAATATATATATAATATTTGATAATTATGTAAAAATAAACACATAATTACGGCATAAACGGGAAAAGAATTCACAATGGTCACAAAATTCTTATATATTACAAACGATTCATTTTAAAAAAAGAAGAAAAATTGTACACACTTGTTTAAAATAAAATGAGATTCAAAACAGAATATGGTAAAGAAAATTCTCAAAATTCTATGCTGGTTCAACATAACTTTTAAAGAGTTATTTAACAATATATAATTTTAAAATATTTAACAATAAAAGAATTAACAAGGTTAAATTCGAAATTAACCTTTTACAAACCAAATTCCGATTAAAGAAATACATTTCATTCTTTTTGCGTATAATTTGAGAGTGTTATCCAACTGGACTCAAAATATACCAACTGCACTCGCTAGACTTAACCCCCCTTTCACTTACTCTCTTGCGAGTTTCTATGTTACCACCTCTTCGCTCTGAATTGGAAGAACCCAAAAGTTTGTTGGCGGAATTATACCAACTGCCTTAGCTGGACGTTTTTTGTTTTCATGAAAGTGGATCTTACATTAAGGAATTAATAAGAAGGTACTAACCTGTTATGCACATGCCAGCGAATAATCGCCAAAGATCTCCAAATTTACATTAATATATAAATGATACAGGAAATTTATATATTTTTGTTTGGAGGGAGGAGGGAGGGGGCTCATGTTCGCGATACTGATTGCTGCGAAAACAAGCGACATGCGTTCTCAGATTGATGCACAGCGTGGTAGGGGTTTCCAGTGATTCTTTATTTATTTATTTTTTTCATGTGAGCGAAGCGTACATACGTGCGTGATACTGATTGCTGCGAAAACGAGTCACATGCGTTCTCAGATTCATGCACAGCGAGGCAGGGGTTTCCAGTGACATTTTTTTTTTTTTTTTTTTTATGTGAGCGAAGCGTACAAACGTGCTTGATACTGGTTGCTGCGAAAATGAGTTACATGCGTTCTCAGATTCATGCATAGCGAGGTAAGGGTGTCCAGTGATTTTTTTTTTTTTTTTTTTTTTCATGTGCGGGAAGCGTGCATATGTGCGTCATGCAACACACGTTTTACATATTTTACCATTACATCTTTCATTTTCTATTTCATTACTTTCAATGGAAGGATCTAAATTCACAAAGGGGGTTTCCGGTAGCAGGAGGCGTTTGCATGTCCGAGTGCAGTTGGTAGTTTTTTAAAGTGGGGCGAAAATAAGCGAGTGCAGTTGGTAGTCGCCTCACATTGAACCTGATTTGAACGTGCAAAATTAAAGGTAATTTTATTTCAGTATTGATTCTGCATTTTCCAGAACTCTTATTTCTTTTACACAGCGCCACATACTCCCCTAGCGGTGACTTTTGGAACTAATATTTTTTTAGTGCAGTCCTTCGTCCCCCGTCTTGTTAAATCATGCTACAAAATTTGTGCTATTCGCGCAACTAGATCACTCTGCAGAACGCCGTAAACACTTTAATTACGGCCACCCTGTAAATTTTAAGAATAAAATTATAACATTTATTATTGGAAACATAAATATTTCGCAAATCATGCCAGGTATGCATTTTTCATTAATATTATAAATTTAAAAATTTTTTAAGCAATGTGATCTATTTTGAGTAGTGAAACCGACTTTTAGAAATACTGGATTGTTTTTGTACATTTATGTAAATTTCTATGATACGTAGGGAAATAAGTTAGTCTTATGTAGTTCGGTATTTTATGATGAAAAATTTGACTTCTACTTTAAAAAAATTAAATCATCATTAAATTATATATGCTGATTATTTTTAAGTCAATATTGATGAAATTTAATTTTTTATAGAACTCTTAATTTAATGTTTTCAACTGAAAACAGTGGCTTGATAGAGGTTAATTCCTGATAAAAAGTATTCAAAATCAAATTTCAAAACAAAGCGTAAACAAAAAATGCACTGAAAGTGTATGTGGAAGTTCACTGATTTTTTTTTCTTTATTAAACTAGGGGGCTCTGCCCCCTACTCCGCTCACAAACCCCCGAAGGAGGCTTCGCCTCCTCCCCGACTCACTTTACTTATTGACACATGCAGAACTCAGCCCGCCTATTCGCTGCTTTCTTTCACTGCAAAGGAATATTAATAGTGCATGTTACAAGGCAAAAGCAGAAAATTATTATGGAAATAATCATATTCAATGTCAAATTGAAATATATAATATTTATATATATATATTTAATAGAAAGAAAATCATAATATCTAGACCGTTTTGCATTACAGCTTTAGTATATGACACTTTTTATTTCTTTTTTACAACCTTAAATCCAGTCCACGGTACCCCAGTCGGCAGAGTGCCGAGCTCGTAATTGAAAGACTGTGGGTTCGGTTCTCGAGCCGACCAAAGACCGGGGCCACCGAAGCTGGAGAGAGCTATCCCCTTCGTGTAGGACCAAAACTGTGGTGGCATTTTTCCGGAACATCCGTAGGGGTGCGTCACAGACCGTCGCCAATTATCCATAGGGCAGTAATGGTGCGATGCCAATCACAACCTACCTAATTATGTACCTACTTACAACCATGGATCATATTTTAATTTTCCCGTGTAAGAAGATTAATTTTTTAAAGTAGAGAAAAAAAGTTGATATTTTTTTTCTTTGTTTTTTACATCCATGGTTTCGAGCCGCGGTACCCCAGTCGGTAAAGCACTGAGCACGTAATTGGAAGATTGCCGATTCGATACTTCAGCCGGCCAAAGACCGTAGTGTACACAAATGGTGGCTGGTGCACATAAAATCTGTCGTGGTCGCAAACTCCTCCATGTTCGCATCCCCACTATATCTCGGGGTATCACCAAAACGGATGGGGATCCTCTCCGTGACGGTTAAAAATTGTGATGTCATGTCTCCGGAACATCTCTAGGGTGCGTCTCAGACCGTCGCCAATTACCCATAGCTCAGTATTGGTGCGAAGTTAAATACAACCAGCCTACCTACCTACCTACAACCATGGATCATATTTTAATTTTCTCGTGTAAAATATCTTCATGACAGAAGAACAACGTCACTGGGAGAAACGTTTTTCAAAATGGCAAATAGAGTACCTTCATAAACTTGTCAGTTTTAGTTAATAACTTCTTAAATTAAAACGATAGAAATTTCTAAGCGGCTGAAATGTCTGCCTTGGAGTACTCGGAACACATTGATACCTCTCATGACGCGAAGGACCCTGCCCTCTGTTAGAAGATGCTGTCGCAGACAAAAAACTTTGACGCCAGTGACAGTAACTTTTTTTTAATATATAGAGAAACTTTGTAGTAAGCCTTGTTATTGAATTTTACAGTTTTCTTATACCGTATTTCCCTGTATACAGTCAACTGTGGCGTATATTCAGCCCTGATAAAATTTTTCATCATATAATCTGCAGATAATATTGTAATCAACAAACCTCTCTATATATAAATGGCTAAGAGAGATTTTCTTCTGTTTGTCTGTGTGTTGACGCAAGTTGCCACCAGCTTTTGATACTTTAGTTAGTTTAAAAAATTGACACCAGCTTTTTATACTTTAGTTAATTTTAAAAAATCGAATTGTCCGATCGATAAGTTAATTAAACCGACGGATTCAGAAAAAAATGTCCTTTTCATTTGGTACATTATTTGTAACGATATTTTGATAAGATTTTTTTTTAAATTAATTAAAATGTGAAAATAATAACGTGGTAAAAGCTTTAAAAATGGACATTTTAATTTTTAATTGTTGCCAAAAAAAAAAAAAAAAAAAAAAAAAACTTACTTTTTTTTTTTCAACATAAAATAAAATATGTTTTCACGCGAAAAAAATAAAATTAATTTGCTCCTGCACTTAAAAAAATAATAATATGAAAATGGAGAAAATAATAATAATAATAATAATAATAAAAGTAATATATATATCTCAATTTTAGATTTTTCCCCCCTTTTGTTTAAATAGTATGTTTCTGACACGGATGAATCGCGCTTGGCATGAAAGCTAATTCAGCATTACATTAAAGAGCTTTACTTATTGATAATCCTGATCCTGAGTAATTTTTAAAATTTTGATGCTGCAATAGATCGGACAATTTTCGCCAAGGACTGCACTTTCGTAAAAGCCACTTTAAGCCAAGTAGCGCATAAAAAGTATAAATAAATGATAAAATATTGAAAAAGAGAAAAGAAAGAAAAGGAAAGGAAAGGAAAACGAAACGAAAAGAAAGAAACTACAACAACGACAACAAATAATAATAAAAATAAAAATAAAAATAACGTAAACTATGCATTTTTGTCTAAAGTGACGATAAAAATTCAAAAGTCGCCAAGGGGAGCTACATTAAGGCTGTACCATGATCAGGTTTACATATTTCATTATTTATTTTTCTATATACCAACTACTATTAACTTACTTAACTACTATTAAACCACAAAAATTAATTGTCTCACGCGATAGACATAGCCGATCATAGCACATTGTATATATTACATTTGGTGTGAAATTGTTGTTATTTTAAGGTTGATTGAATAAATCAAATAAATATAGAAAATAACGTGAAAGAAAATATTATATACACAACGTATAATGTTGTTCATATGTAACTGGGATTCAAATATAAAATGGCTACTTTAATTTTTTCGATACTGTCCGTTTCGAAACTGTCATCTGATAAGCACCAAAAGGGAAGTCCACTGGTAAGCTATTGTCACAGGCAACAGGGACAGACACCCGAGAGTCTGCGAATGAGTGGGTCGCTGCCGAAGGCAGAGGGAAACCAAAGCGGGCTTTAAAGCAATTTCACGATTTCTTTAAATTTTATTACTTTTTTCTATATTCAGTAGAAGAAAGTATTGGATTCGTAAAAATTTTCGACCTCGGGTTTTTGATGGATTTAAACGTTCTGAGAGTTGTAGAACACGATTTGACCATTTTTAGAAAATGTCTGTCTGTGTGTGTGTGACAAAATTTTGTGCCAACTGTATCTCAGGAACTACTGCACAGAATTTCGTACAAATTGGTATGTAGTTGCACCTTGACATAAATTAGTGCCTATCAACTTTAGGTAAAAATTGTCTCACAGGTTGCGTTGCCATCCCGCTTTTTCTAAATTTTTAACATGTTGATATAGGACAAAATTTTGTATAAATGTGCATAAAGAGAATTATTTTTTAGTAATCATTATGAAATTTACAAGAATTATTTATAATAGAGATAATCAACTGGATTTTTTTTTTCTTTGTATGTGTAAGAGCATCGCCAAACTCCCCTGAAGGGAAAGTTCCCCCTCGAGGGGAGTAAATTTTCATGATGGGTATCTTTCAAAAGAGCTCGCCAATACCTTTAAATCGAATGGTTGTACAATCGATCTGCGATAATTCAAAATAAAGTTAACTTTTTTTTTTTTTTTTTTACCTTTAATAAAACATTTCTTCTTAAAAATGCTGTGTATTTTTATTTTCTATTTATTTATTTTTTAATTAATCTGCATAAAAGTTACATCTTTAGAAAGATCTTTCAAAATTGAACATTTTTTGTGCTTACACTTTTTCTTTAATCTCAATATGTAAAAAGATTTCAACGAAAGTTTATAACTACCATTGCAATTCTAAAATACCCATGGAGGATAAAACTAAAATGTAATATAAAATTCAATCCTAAAAATTATGGACTAATAGTTATTGCATCATTTTCTTGCAATCATGATAATGTACTTATCTGATATAAACAAAGAGGTGATTCTGACGTCATATTTATCAAATTAGTTAAAATAAATAAGGTTACAAATAAGGTATCTAAGGTTACTTTGTTACGAATATGGTACCTTTCATTTGGTACCTTATTTGCAACGAAATTTTGATTAGATACTTTAGAATTAATTAACCCTTTCGCTACCAGAGCCTCAGGAGAAAAACTGCCATCACAGCCCAGACGTCTTATTTTTTAAATATGATACCAATTGTCATTTATTTTTGTGGGATGTATCTATAACGTTCTAACTAAGACCAATAACATCCTGTATCTATTTTATTGTTTTATAACATAACCCGTCTGTGTCCAACATGATTTGGTGCAAACAATTATCATAAACTGATAATGAACACCCGATATTTGTGACGCCGGGCTCAGGTAAGAAAATCCGATCGTCATATATATGTGACGCTGGTAGCGAAAGGGTTAAAATATGAAAATAATTTCAAAACTGGACATTTAAATTTATGACTGTTGCCAAAAAAATTTGCCAGTTATTGTTATATATATATATATATATATATATATATATACATATTATTATTATTATTTATTTATTTTTTTTTTTTTTTATTATTATTATTTTTTTTGGGGGGGGGAGGGGGGGATGGAGCATAAGGTAAAATAATGTTTTCACGCGGAAAATTAAAAAATATTAAATTTGCCCATGCATATAAAAAATACATATTAAAATGTGTCAAAGAAGGAAGCGAAATATGTATTTTTACTACCGGTATGGAAAGGACGTGGCCTTTCTTCTTCAGGTGCAAAAAATATGTGCTACTGCCAGGGAGACAAAGGCAAAGCAGTCTTACGTTTGCTTCCAAGGTGTTTGCTTGCACGTGTTTTTTACACTTGAACAAAAAAGGCCACGCTGTTCAAAACAAATCGTTATAGTGCTTGTATTGATTTTATGGTGTGTGAAGAAGTTAAGTTTAAATAATCAGTACTATTGTAAATCTGCGAGGAAAACAACCTGAAAAATTGTTTATGAAATTTTATACAAGAGAAAAAAATAGACTTTATTAGCATAAAGTACAATGATTTAAAACACTTTAATTTAGGATTTTTAATGGAAAAGTTGTTATAGAATATTCCATTAAAAAAAAAAAAAATAAAAAAAAAAACTTTTAAGTGTGTTTTTTAAATTTCTACATTTTCCCCCCTTAGATTTTGTGACAAATAAATGTTTGAAGTTATGGAATTAATATATTGAATGTTATTAGCATAAACTAAAAAAAAAAAAAAAAAAAAAAAAGTACTTCATACTATTAAAAAAAGGATTGTTTTAAAAAAGTAATAAAAGTTTTAATGATTTTGATTAAATAACAACTTTAATTTATATATAAATGTATATATATATAAAGAATATTTTCAAATAAATCATATTCCCTTAATAAAAGGGAACATTTTTTTTTTTAATGAGCTTACTCTATTTTTGTTTCCAAGTTAAAAGTCAATAAGAAAAGCCTAATTTAATTATGATTGTAACACTCCCCCCCCCCCTTCACTCTAACCAGCATTGTCAAAAGAGAAAGAAGAGGGAGATTCTAATTTTTTATATTTGCAGTTTAGTACTGATAGATGATTTTATCAATAACACTTTTATGTTTGGAAAAGAAAAAATAATAAAATTGTAGCTTTTTTTTTTTTTTTGCATAATTTCCAAACACTGGTTTTTAATAATGCTCTTCAACTAAACAATAAAAAAGAAGATCAGTATTTAGAAATAGTGGTTAGCAAACTGCAGCGTACTTGCAAAAGAAGCTTATAAACGAATCTCCACATTCAAACAAATTATATTTCCTTAAAAATAAGAAACATATGTTTATTTTTGTAAGAGGTTACTCCGATTTTGTTTAAATGTTAAATTTTACAAGCAACTGCCCTTCTTTATTCTAACCAGCAATGTGAAAAGATAAAGAAGAAGGCGTTTCTAATTTCAGATATGTGCAGTTCAGAAATGGCAGATGAATTTCTCAGTAACATTTTTATGTTTGAAAAAGAAATAATAAAAAAATTTTTGCACTTACGTTTTTCAACATAAAAAAATAAAATAAAATAAAGGAAAAAAAAAATAAATAAATAAAATAAATAAATAAATAAAGTTAACTCGGACGCTTAGGCATTTGCCCAGTAGGAAATCTGTTCTTGCATCCAAAAATGTCGAAAAGGTATTATCTCTGATTGTGAATTATTTACAGATACAGGAGTCTACCACAATTTACTTCTACTAATTTCAAACTTTGATTTTTTTAAATTTTTTTTATAAATGTCTTGAACAGAAAAATAAAATTTAAGTAAAAAATCATTTTTTAAAGTTAGAAGCTTTTTATTGTGAAGCCCTTAAAAGCATAAAATAAAATTTATTCTGGCAAAGACATAATACAAAGAAATGACAGTTTCAACACTAAGAAAATTTTAGAGAAAAATATAGGTACTTTCCTTTTGCAAGAGATGAAATTTTTTTTAATATTGAAAATATTTTAAAAAGCTTTCGAGACCAATATTTTTAGTTAGTAGTTTTTCTATAATCATTCGTCAGGCCATAAATTTCAAATGTCTCGAAAGCTTTTTAAAATTTTTTGAATATTAAAAAAATTTTCATCTCTTGCAAAAGGAAAGTACCTATATTTTTCTCTAAAATTTTCTTAGTGTTGAAACTTTCATTTCTTTGTATTATGTCTTTGCCAGAATAAATTTTATTTTATGATTTTTAGGGCTTCACAATAAAAAGCTTCTAACTTTTAAAAAATGATTTTTTACTTAAATTTTATTTTGTGATTTTTAGTTACCAAAAAGGAAAAGATTTTAAAAAAGCTAATTAAAATTTCTTAGGATATTTTGTAGACAACGGAAGATTTTCTTTTATCTATTGACTTTTTTTTTAAAATTATTATTTATCTGCAAAAAAAAGTACTATATCGTCTTTTGAGGACCGAATCCGGAACCATTGCGTTATCAGCATTACGCTCTAACCAAAAGTCTAAGAACTGTCAAGAAAAATCATAGAACATTCTAGAAAAATCTACAAAATACTTATACAAAAGGAATATTGTTCTCGAATGCTTTTTAAAATATTTGGAATATTTAAAATTTTTCATATTTTGCAAAAATGAAATACATATATTTTTCTTTAAAATTTTCTTGTAGTTGAGACTTTTATGATTTTATAGAATGTCTCAGGAAGAATAAATTTTTATTTTAGGCTTTTTAGGGCTCCACAATAATAAACAAAACAGCTCCACAATAATAGCACAAAAAAACTTTCAGTGCTATTTTTATTTATTTATTTATTTATATTTATATTTTTACTGGCATTTTTATTTTGTGCGTTTAGTAACTGGGGAAAAAACAACAAAAAAAGCTTCTGTAAAAAAACTATCAAAATTCCTTATAGGCCACTGTGTAGACAAGTAAAGATTTTTTTCTATCAATTGGAATCGTTTCTATTAATTATCGGCAAAAAAGTAACACATCGGCTTGAGAGGATCGAACCCACGAGCATTGCGTTATCACCATGACATTCTAATAAAATGCGCTAACGAGTGACGAAAAAGGCTGTTTAAATTTACATTAAAGGGGAGGCGCCTTCTTTTTCAGAATGACACAACGGTACGATGATAAAAATCCAATTTCAATAAAAAGCTTCTAAAAGAATAATATATATATATATATATATATATATATTCTAAAAAAAATATTTATTTATTTTTATTTTTATTTTTTGTGCTTTTTAGTAACTAGATAAAAAGATATTTAAAAAGCTCTTCAAAAATTATTGGGATACTGTGTACACAACGAAATATATCCTTTTATCAACTGGCACTTTTTCTATTAATTATTTGAAAAATTAACATGATGCTCTAACCAACTGAGCCATTAAGAGATAGAGATACAATGAATTGCTTACTTTTTTTTTTTTTTTAAGTGGAAGTGTCTTACTTTTTAGCGTGTCAGAAAACGCGATGACAAATTCAACTTCATGTAATAAAAATCAGTTAAAATGGGGGAAAATATCTTACATGAAAAATGAAAATTTAACACTTTCAGGTCTAAACTATTTCAACCGCATATCTCCTGCTGGACTGAGTTTTTTTTTTTTTTTTTTTTAACTTTCTTTTACTAATTAAACCTTTTCTATTAAATATCACCAAAAATTACCATATCGGGCTTTCGAGGAACGAACTCATAAGTCATAACCAACCGTTATCTACATGATGCTCTAACCAACGGAGCTAACGAGGTATGCAATGCGTTGCTTGTACGAGGGTTGTAAATTAAATAGTGGCAACTTAACCTTGAAACTCGCAGAAAGGCGGGCATGCGCAAATAGTATGGAAGCGGTGAGGTGGCGCTGTTGTCGATGTGTAGAGTGCAAAAAAACAGTCGATCTGCTAAGAAGGGTAGTTGTTGTGTGGCGTTAAAGTGAGGAGTTTCGTTTCCATCGCTCTAAAGCATGTTTTCAAAAGGTAATCAGCGGATGCAACAGAATGCTATCGAGGATAAGTGGAAGCCTGTGGCACAAATGCTTTACCGTATATGACAGTAGTACGATGGGGTAGCACGAATACTTCGATTTTAAGCCACGACCGCTGATCACCTCTTGAAAACATGCTTTAGAGCGATGGAAACGAAACTCCTCACTTTAACGCCACACAACTACTACCCTTCTTAGCAGATCGATTGTTTTTTGTAACTCTACACATCGACAACAGCGCCACCTCACCACTTCCATATCCTATTTGCGCATGCCCGCCCTTCTGCGAGTTTCAAGGTTAAGTTGCCACTATTTAATTTACAACCCTCGTATTTACTTTAAAGAGGAGACACCTTGTTTTTTGGCGTGTCACGAAGACACGATGAGAAATTCCAATTTCTATAAAAAGCTTCTAAAAAATTTATTTATTAATTTATTATTTACTTACATTTTTATTTTTTGCTTTTTGTAACTAGATAAAAAGCCGTTTAAGAAACTCTTGAAAAATTATTAGGATACTGTGTACACAACGAAATATTTTCTTTTATCATTAACACTTTTTCTATTAATTATTTGCAAAAAATAACACCTCGGCCCAGCGACGATCGAACACACGACTCTCGCGTTATCAACGTGACGCTGTAACCAGCTGATCCATTAACAGATACTATGAGTTGCTTACACACATACATACATATATATATATATATATATATATATATAATGGAAGCGTCTTTGGTTTTTAACGTGACAAAAAGCCGATGACAAATCCAATTTTATATAATAGTAATATATACATATATATAAAACTTTTAAAAATATTTTTTATGCAATTTTTACTTAAAACATTTTATTTTATACATTTTTAATATCTAAAATATTTTGTGTTTTTCAATATCTAAATTAAAGAAAAATGCTTCTTAAAAAAACTCCTCAAAAAATTCTTAGTGTAAGCAACGAAAAATTTTCTTGTATCAATTGATACATTTTCTACTAATTATCTGCAATAATTAACACGCTGGACCTTCCGGGGACCGAACTCAAGACCACCGCGCTACTAAAGAGACGCTCTTACCAACCGAGCCACAAAGCGACAAACGAAGTTGCTTATATTTACTTTAAAAAGAAGGCGCCTTGTTTACTAGCGTGACACGAAGACACGATGACCAAGTCAATTTCAATTAAAAACCTTCTAATAATAAGGAAGATCAGTATTCAAAAATAGCGGTAGCAAACTACAGCATGCTTGCATCCCTGCATATATGAAACACATAATCAAAAGAAAAGGCAAATATATATAGAAAAAAACAAAACAATTTTTTACTTTTAACAGCGTCTGTACTGTAACTATTAAAATGCTGTATTTCACGTGGATAGAGCTGGTAATTTTGAATCTATATAATTAAACTTAATGCATCCTAAATATTTTTGATTCAGGGAAAAAAAATAATAATAATAATAACTTATGTATTTATTACTGAAGAGTCAAATACATTTTTGATTATTTTAATGAAGATTTTACAGAGTATATGCAAATATAGAATATATGAATAAACCCTTCCAAAAAATTCCTCATATTCAGAAAAAGAAAAAAAAAAAAAAAAAAAGGAAAAGAAAAAGGAAATTTAAAACGCTTTAAAACATTCCTTACAAGTCAAAATACTAACATTTTAAAATAAAATTTGTATTTCTTTTTCTTTTAAACACAAAAAGTGTAAAATTAATAACTAATAAATAAAATGTTTTTTATTAAAGTATCTGTCAAATAGGATAAATAATGTCTTCTTATTGGATTCAGAAATAGCTGTTATTTGAGAAATATCTAATATTTAATCAGTTTTCTTAATATATGCTTAGCTTACATGTTGCTAAAATTAAACTTTGTTCTAAAAGCCTTACTTTATTCCATTTTTTTTTTTTTTTTACAGAGTTTTTAAGTTAATGAGACTTTTCAGACATACGACCAACGAGATGAATAAATTAGAGTGCTGATTCAGTGCATGAAGGATTAGCTTTCCGTGGTTCAAGATGAATCACGTGACATGCTCCAATAGGTTGCTATGTTTGGCCCTTTACCGCTATTCTGGCATTTAAAATATCAGTTCGACAAATTATCATCATTATTAGGTAGCATGACAGTCCTATGACCGAAATAAATTGTTTTTAAAATAATTTTGCACATATTTAACATTTTAATAAATAATAAAATACCTTTTTTTTTCATCGTTTCCCAAAAAAGTTTAAAAGGGATTATAAAATAAAAATTAAACTTTTAAAGAGCTAAATTTAACAACAAATAATAATTTTTCAACTATTTTTAAGCATTTTGTGGGTTAAATTTCAATTACACGAAATATAAGAAAGAGTAAAATCAAAATCAAAATGATTTAAAACAAAAGAATATTAAACTACGTAAGTAAACAAAAACATTGGCGGTTACGTCTTTTAACGAAGGACAATCTCCAGACCGTTGCCATAGAAATTTACTGAAAATAAGCTGTTACCAAGGGAATAAACGCATAGAGGGTTCATGTCACATGACTCATGTTGGACCATGTCAGGGTTACCATTTATCATTCTACTTTATTTATCTCGTTATACGACAGCATGGAGATTGAAAGAATATTCCAATGCCATGACAAAATAATAATAATAATAAATAAATAAATAAATATCTTGGAGATTTAAAATGATGCTAACCTGCCAAATGATATGAATATAGTGAAAATATTCAGTCGTTTAGGCTGCATATTTTCACTACTCGTAATAATGTCCGACGTTTGTTTCTATTTGCGGGACGACCGCTAGTAACAATTGGCGCGGCAGGAAAAGCACATTCTGATTTATGTTCTCCTGTTTAATAATTTACTGTCAGTAAAAAAAAAAAAAAAAAAAAAAAAAAAAATCTAATTTCGCCACAAATTATCCTAGAAATATGCGGCTTATGTCAATCGATTAGTAATAACGTCTAGTTTATAACGGCATAGTTAGATTTTGCTTAAGAGGTCGTCTATATAAATATAATAAGCATCAACTTCATTTTTTTTTTTTTTTTTTTTCAATGGAAACCCCAACTTTTGACCACATATTCTAATTTCTGAGATTCAGGCGGTTCAGAAAAAGTTATATTTATAAACTTTAAATGAGTTTTTTTTATAGATTTATAAGCGAAAATGTATTAGGGGTCTGTTTATATATTTAGAAAAAATAAATTATGATCTACCATAGGAAAGACATTACTTATTAAGATTCATTCCGGGGAAAAAGTGGAGAAATTTTAATCTATCTATAATAATAAAAGGAAAGGTTTGTCTGCCCCTACTGAACGCAGAAGTACAAGAATTGACATACTGATGCTCTGGAGCCTTTCCGAGTTCCTCCTGAAAACAGAATTTAAAAATTTTAATTAGTTGTGGAGATATTAATTAAAATGTCCACTCATGTCTAATCTAAAAGCGATCTCAATGACTGAGAATTCACCGCCATTGCATAAAAAAAATATTTTAACAGAGTTAAAATTAGAAAAAGTGGATAATAAATTAGATATATTTGTCCAATCGTTACGACTTCGGTACCAAATGAAAGGGGAATTTTTTCTGAATCTAAGTGTGCAGGGTACAACAATTAGATTTTTTAAAATTAACTAAAGTATGAATTTTTTGTGGCAACATCATTTCAAATGCCAGACGACCGTCGCCATGGAAAAGGAAATGATTGTAACCGATCAAGATGTCACGTGTTTTATAGTGCGGGGTAAAATTGCAATTTTCAAACTTTTTCAAATTTTCATTCACGTTACATTTGAATTAATATTCGGCTAAGACAGCATATTATAAAGCTACTGTTCAATTTTCATGAAAATATCCGGATAAACAAAAAAATTAGATTAAATTTTGTTTTATATTTTGCAGTATATATTTTAAATTGAGATATGCAGTTGAAATTTCGTAATATTTGGCTTTAACGCCCGATAATTCGATTCTGAATATTTTTGAAAGTGTAAAATTATTAGGAAGGGCTGGAGGGGGAGGGGGGCGAAGGGAAAAAAAAAAAAGAGTTACAGCGTTTGAAATTGGTATTATTAGGTTATAAGGAAAAATAAATCGATTGCGGACATTTTAAAGTGTAAAATTATTAGAAGGGACGGAAAGGGGCAAAAACGTAGAAAAGGAACGGTTGTTTCGGAGAAAACAACGGAAAACACAGAACGCCTTTATTCTTTTATATTTTGCAGAGTTTCGAATTCTGATACTCCTTTCACATTTCATACTATTGATTTTTAACAGTATTTAGCCCGGAATTACGGAAGTTTCGGAGAAAACCACGAAAAAGTCTGACATAAGTCGTTTTATAATAGTGTTTATATCATTTTTGTATCTCAGCTTCTAATTAGCATAATTTAAAAAGTAATATGTCATTTTGAAACTTATTTGAATTGAATTTCAAGAGTAGACGCCACAAATTTTTGTCACCTTCCATTAACCGACTACCGTAAGTAATGGAATTCGAGATTTCACGTAATTTACACGTTTTAAGGTGTCTGATTAAGTTTTTTTTTTTTTTTTTTTTTTTTTAATCTCAACTACAAATTAAAATAAGTTTATGAGTAATACATTATTTGAAAGCTTTGTTGATTTGGAATTGAACAGTAGCTTACAGAATTTTCTACCGCCAGATGGCGCTGTAATATTTTAAAATTTCAATATTTCGAATTCCGAACATGACTAAATTATTTTTAATACATCATTCGAAAGATATTTTAAAGAGCTTTTATATTATCGAAAGTGGAATTCGAGATTTCACCAGTTTTACACGTTTTAAGGTCTCCTGATTAGGTTTTCTTTTGTATCTCAGCTACTAATTAAAATAATTTCATAAGTAATACAAAATTTTAAGGCTTTGTTGATTTGGAATTGAACAGTAGATTATAGAAATTTCTACAGCCAGATGGCGCTGCAATATTTTAAAATTTCAATATTTTGAATTCTAAATTTGATTAAATTATTTTTAATACATCATTCGAAAGTTATTTTAAAGTACTTTTATATTATCGAATAACCTACATTAAATTTATCCGATAGAGGGCGCTAATGGCATTTATTCGCGATTTCACCTGATTTATATGTTTTAAGATGTCCTCAAGGGGGCCAAAAAATAGAAATTGAGTTAGACCGTTCAAAATTGGTATATATAAGTTTTGGGTGCCTACTAGTCGAATGGGGATATTTTCGAAAGTGTAAAATTAAGGAGGGACAGGAAGGGTGGTGAAGGAATAAGCGCGCAGCGAGCGTATATATGAATTCGTGAGCACTGCGCGCACATGGGTCTACGCTGACGAAGGCAGAGGGGACCCGGAGTGAGTTTTTACCCGATCAGAAATGTTTTTTTTTTTTTTTTTTTTTTTTTAATTCCTTTTTTTAAGAATAAAAGTTTATGATTAATAACATGGAATTTTGAGAAATCATAAGGGTGGTAAAGGAATACGCACGCACAGCGCTCATATATATGCATTCGTGCGTGTGCATCGCGCACAGTTCTACGCTGCCGAAGGCAGTGTTGACCCGGTACGACATTTTTCCCGATCAGAGTTTTTTTTTTTTCTTTTTCTGTTTCACATAATAAAAATTAATGCAATTTTGAGAATTCATTAATTATAGCGATTCATATAAAAATAGTGACCAGCGAAGCGGGCGTAGCCTGCTAGTTATGAAATAAAACGAAGTCAATCTACAAAAGGAAATGTGTTTGCGTGGAAACTTATCTAAATAACTACAATTAACTCCAGTATAACGTGCTAATGTAAAACACGACAAAAAAATTGCGTGTAGTACTCGTTACAAGGCAATGAACAGTCCAGTATAACGCAAGACAAAATTTATGTTTTCACACTGTTAATCAAATTTTAGATTCCTCTAAGGCTTAAATGATTTATAATTAATAATAATAATAATAATAATAATAATAAGAATAATTTATTACGTCAGTGTATGCGTTAAAATTTAAATAGGTTGTAAGTCATATTCATATGAACCCAACAATATTCACTTACAAAAACTGTAAGTGGTAAGACAAATTATTATGGTAATAATGATGGTAATAATAATAACAGCAGTAAAAATTAAGAAAAATATTTACTAAGAAAAAAGAATTTATCTATTTCTGTTGCGTATAGTATTTCATCTTTTCTATATATTATACGTTTTTGTAGTCAAGAAAATCATTGTATTTAATGCATTTATTATTCTGGATGTAATTTTTCTTGTTATAGAAATTTAAATATATTCAATTATAAATAAATCTGTATCAAAAAATAAATGTCTAAACGTAATCTGTGCTAAAAGTAGCATCTTGTCAATTCAATATTAAAATACACTGAAGGCAAATTTCAGATTAAACCTTTTAATTTCACCTTCAGCAATTATTTCGTTAATGATTTTAAAACTAAATGTGATAAACTTTTTTTTTTTTTTGTTTGTTTTTTTAAGGAATAATTAAAATAGGGTGAATGCAAATATTTTTTTCAAAAAATATACGAATGCGTATCCTAATTTATTTTTATGTAAACAATAACAAACAATAACGATACGATAATATATAAATTTATTCACTGGTTTAGAGGTAATGAATCTTTAAAAAAAAATAATGTGTTATCATCATGTTAAACGATATAAAAAATATTTTTAATATCTTTTACGTCGCTTTCTTTCTTTTTTTTCCCCCGTGAATACGCGTAGACAGAGTTGATTCCACGATGACGTCATGGCATTAACCAATAGCAGAGCGACTTCGGTCTGGCTCAACCTTATAGTAAAGTAATCAAGAGACCTTGGTTGCGGATATATTTATTTTGTACAGCAAGACCCGCATGAAAGTATTTCTATAAAGTGTTACATTTAATTTGAGATGTAAAAACCTACAGTATACATCATACAAAAATATAGTTAATAAGATTTAAACAAAAAATTAATGCTAAAAATCTGGGAAAGGATACTTAATATTCAAGAAAAGAAATACTGTTCAAAAGCATTCCTGTTTTGAGTAATAAGCCACGTCCTTCATACGTTTCTTTAAAACATCAAATTATTTAACATATTTATTATTAAATATCTGAATTTTTGTCATCCACAATAGAAACGATAAATTTCATTCGTTTATAGATGCTGGCGTCCTACAAAGAGTCAAACAAAATAAAATTAAGAAAAGAAAAGAAACACTTTTTAAAGTGAAATATTGTTTCAGAATAAGCCAGAATGTGAGGTTTATTTTTCTTTTGGAATGCCATCAAAATTTCCCGCCTACAATGTGTTAATTTTCCAAAAAATAGGTTAATTTCTATAGTAAACAACGAAACCTTACTTAGAAAACAATGAAATAATAATAATAATAATAAATAAGTAGGCGAGCGTGGGGCTAGTTGTCACAGGGGTAAGAAATAACGCGATATTTATTTGTAACATTTGCGAATAAATATTTTTACAAACATAATTCTTATGACGCGCTTTATAATGTAAGTACAATCGGTGCTCCACAAATATGGTTAATGAGAGGTTCTGTACACGTGCTTCATTTTCGCTAGTTAGTGGGGAAAAATATTTCGTAAGTTTTGATTAAAGGTATGTTAATTTTTATTTAAAGAAATGTTTAAATGTATTCAGAGCTGGTAACCTAATCCATCAAATTTGTAGTACCGCCCCTTTTTCTACACCGCTTAATTTTTAAAGTATTTGTTTTCTTATTTCATCGTAACTGTATTTGAAGATAATTACTCTAATAATTAAGTGGTGTAAGAAAAGGGGCGGTACTAACAAATTGACGTATTAGGTCGGCACCTCTGGATATTTATTTAGTCTGTGTGTTGAGTTACAAATGCATGTTTAATTTTTTGTATAAATCGTTATATTTTTTATAAATAAACAAAATGCCCAATATCATACGATGGGGAAAGTTGTAACATGTTAGAGGAGTGGCTTGAGGAGAATGCTTACAGCCAGAGCTCGAAGTCTTTTCCCATTTCCAGGAAACTTTCAGAAATGAAAAGTTTTGGCTTCTTTGCAATTACTATATTTATACAGAAATATTTTTTGTGTTTTTATATTATAGTGCCATGATTATTTAATCACGAATTATAATCATGCTTCAATCACGAATTAGAGAATATTGCATAAAAATAGTAGTAGAAGAAAAAGCAGAATTTTCTCAACAGTGAGATTGTCCTGAAAAAAGGGCGGGAGTTCTGCTACACCCTCTCTGTAGCAGAAGAATGAGTATAATACTTAATTTGCAAAATGTGAGCACACATTAAATGCATGAGAGTAACAAACTATCATTTGCTTAAATTAATTTCAACTCTGATTAAGATTGACTTCTATGATAATTTTATCTTTAATTTTATCTTCATTTTACTAAAATCCATTTGATATAATCATTTTTACTATACTAAGAAGGTTAGAATTTAATATTAGTTATTAATTGCCTTTCTTTTTTTAATTAAATTATTGTTGGTTGATAACAAAAAACATTTTGAAATATTGTCGTTTTTATTGTTAGGGTTCCCTTTGTGTCCGATACAGTTTGCCCCAACGTGTGCTACAACTAGCCCCAAATCCGAGGCAAATTGTAACAGGCAAATAATTTAAAAATATATTTTTTGTGCTAAAAGTAGCAACATTAACGAAAGTTTATTTATTATTATTTTTTTTTTTTTAAGACTATGATAGTTGATCAGGTATTCTATTAAAAACATCAATTATAAACAGTAAAATGTAAATACATTTTACAATATATTTAATTTTCTAAAAACTGTTATAACCCGCCCCACGCTCCCCTAAATAAAATAAAATAAATTATTATTAATATTATTATTATATATATATATATATATATATATATATATATATTATTGAACATGCATAAACTGGTCTGATAATTTATATCCCACATAACACGATTTTGTACTGTTCAGAACGGATCTCCCACGTTATACAGGAGTCTACTGTAGTTGAATTCTGAATTATGAAAAGTGTAAGATCGATATGTATAGCTTTAAAAGTGATAAGACATATTACTATTACTTTGTTTTAAATTGTTTTTCCATATTAAATATGATTTTCACGCCGCGATAAGAATTAATAAAAATAAATAACATTGCGCTTTGTTTGAATAATAGATTTTATAAGTTAAAAAAAAAAAAAAAAATAGAGCATTCGATTCTGCATTTAAAAAAAAATTAATAAAAATTAAATATTTTATTATGTTACATCATGCGATAAAATTTAAATAACATGATGTACAGAAACCATACAGTAAACAAATGCAAAAATATGACAACAAGATTAAAACAGAAAATTCACGGTAAAAAAAAATTCTTATAAAATTTAGTAAATAATAATAATATTAATAATAATAATAAAACAAATACCGAATGTATTTTGTTATTTCAGATAATAATGACACGTTTTCTAAAACATCACATTTAACTTCAGATGTACGAACCTTACAATACTGAACAGGGTTAAAACACAAAATTTAGTGTCGAAAAAACTAGGAAAGTTATTTAATATTTAAGAATAAAGACTCAGTGTATCAAGATCAAAATATTCCCTCTCTTGTAAAGTATGCCACGCCTTTACACATTTTTCTAAAACTTTACTTTAAAAAATAAAATGATTTTACATATTCACGATTAAATCATATAAATTTTGTCTTCAATAATCGATGTACTGAATTCCATTGAAGTTTATGGATACCAACATCACATATATAGTCAAATACGAATATGAAAAATAGTTTTATTTTAATATTGTTTCAGGAATGCAGAAGGCGGGGCTTGTTTTCTTTTGAATTTCTTTTGTAATCTCTCATCTGCATTACGGTAATTTTACAAAAATAAGTGAATTTGCATAATAAACATCGAAATGTTGCGTATAAAACTATAAGAATAACATTAAAGTAAATTGTAATAGTTTCCCGTCAGATTATATGCAGATATTTTCTTTAGACAACACAAATGTTAACATGTAACCCTAACAGCAATGAAAAATGAAATATCACTGTAACTCGAAAAATAATGTAGAGAATGAGCTGTAAATTTGGAAAATCATGTTTTTGATGATGCCTTTTATATTCGTGTAAAAATTAGTATAGGTCATATTTCGTAATTTTTTTTTTCGAATATGATTTTGTTAATAATTTTCATGATTCAAAAAAATATTTTTTAATCATAAATATGCATGGAATACGTTTGCTACACATTCTAAAGCATAAAATGAACAGAACATAATTTTTTTTTCAGGAAGATATGAATTAATGTTTGTTACATTCATTTAACATTACATCTCCATACTTTGACAGCTTATAACTCTATGAAAAACTGAGCATAAAAAGAAAACTATACCATTTTTCGCGATGATTTGATCCAAATTATTTAAAATATATATCAAAAATGGGGGTTACCATTGAAAAAATGAAAGTTGATGCATTTTTTATTATGTAGACGACCCCTTAAGAAAAATCGATCTTTACCATTTTAAACTGGACGTTATTACTAATCGATCGGTACCAGCCGCATGCTCCTACTACAAATCATGTCGAAATAAAGTGAAAATGGCGCTTTTATTTTGCTGACACACAAAATCGCTCGCTGCCCGAAGAGACGCAAACGACACTACAAGATGACAACGATGTAAACAAACAGATTTATATTACCGTAGTTAAAATTTTTAAACTAAATCTAAAAAAAAGCAACGGTGTCAGTTAATTAATTTTTACTATTTATTTATTTATAAATTTATTTTCTGTTTCTGACATACTGGCGCAAATTTTTAAAACTTTAAAAGTTATAGTATGAATGTATGTCTTTCACATGAAATTCATGCTAGGAAATCCATAGTTGCCAACATTTTAATTCTTTCCAGAGAATTTTTAACCCTGCCTTTATTTCGCACCACTTAATTTTTAGAATATTTATCTTCAATAAATAACCAGGATGAAATAAGAGAAATTTACTCTTTTAAAAATAGTAGTATTGCATAAAGGCCTGTCTAAAAATGCTCCGTAATAAATTAAAATGTTGACAACTCTAGAATTCCCTATGAAGGACTGCAAATAATCTATTATGTATATATATATGTCAAACTAAAAAAACAAACATGCAGTAGAACTTCGTCTATCCGTGGACCGAGGGTAACTCGGATAACAGGGACTCTGTGGTAAGTCGAGGGGGAAACATGCGACAAAGTTTAACATAGATGAAAACATAGTCAATGAAGTAAATTAATACATGTATGAAATATTTAAATGTAGTCAGTTAAAAATGCAAGACAATAGATACTTATATAAAGCATAAAATGCAGTACTGTAAAGAAAAATTTGTCAAAGTTATCTGCGCCAGTTGTTAAAAGTCACGCCTCCTTCGGGGCATGATATCTTAAGGACTAACTCGGTTTACTCGGAACTCGGTTAATTGGGACTCGTATAGTTGCGGCTCTACCATAGATATAATAATTTATATAGATCTATCATCCACATGTTAACGTGCAAAGATTCTTGATGCCGAAAAAGTTTTTTGGCATTAGAGAATTAAAACTCGAAAATAGTAATAGAATAGAATGGTAATGAATTTTGAAAATTCAGAAA
Source organism: Salticus scenicus (assembly GCA_963930645.1). Taxonomy (NCBI): domain Eukaryota; kingdom Metazoa; phylum Arthropoda; class Arachnida; order Araneae; family Salticidae; genus Salticus; species Salticus scenicus. The sequence goes on from CAWVNO010002759.1 coordinate 107,679, forward strand.
TATTGCGCGGCTTTTAAGTGTTCTAATAAACATATGAAAAGAAATGGGATAAGTTTTCATAAATAAGTTATATTCAAGTAATTTATGAAAAATATAAATTTTACAATAAGTTGTTTTGTTATTATTATGATATAATTACTGTCTTCATATTTAATGGATTACTTTTTTAAAATTTTAATATTTTTTTTTAATATTTGATATTAGTAAGTAAGTGAGATGAAATTCTCAAAGTTTCTTTGAATGTAGTTAGCAGCCACGGAAGTTTTAATATATAACTTGTATGTTGTGGCCACCACAAGACTTTCTTCTATATATAATCCTATGCAAATTTACGCTATACAAATTATTTATTAAATTATAACTTATTAAAATTATTTTCCATAATGAATGCAGACGATTTTTATCTCATAGAAGTATAATAATAAATGCCAAAATAAACTTAGTTTTGTGAAGACATGAGTATACTAGAATATAGTAAAAAAAGAAAAGAAAGAATGAAAGAAAAATGGGTATCTGGAGTTATCGATTCTGTTTTAGTACATAAATTATTCATAAATTTCATTTTTCAAATTATCTATATGTATTCCCGTGTATATTCACTCGGGAAAAAACATCCATTAGAGAGTGAAATGGCTGCCTTTTCCCAAATGAAAAGGCATCACTTTTTCCCGTTAATGATCAATCTATGTCTTATTACTATATCTATAGTCCATCCGTATTTCTGTCTGTCCGCGCTCTAACTCCCGCGAATATTCATGGAATTTCTTGAAACTGATATATGTTATTTAAGTTCATTATCGAATTTCTTTATTGAAAATGGAGTGAATACCTCTGCTAGCTTGTGTACAGGGACACCCGAAAGTATTCCAAAGCATTGTGTTCTATGACAGGTATTTTTATAAACCATATTTTAACACCTTTAATTTACGTATATATTAATAAAATTGAAATACATAATTCAATTTAACTATCGGAAATTTTCTATAGAAAATAGAGTAATTAACATAACTGGTTTGTATACAGGGACACCCGAAAGTATTTCAAAGCATTGCGTTCTATGAAAGATAGTTTTATAAACTAGTAGAATTATGATTATGATTAATAATCATGATTGATATGATTATTATTAATAATCATAATAAATGATTAATTTTCGTTAATCATTTGTAGTAGGTACATTTCTTCGAAAAAATAACACCAAGATTGTTTACAAAAATTGGTCTCCAAAATAGTGACTGATGAGAAGCCTGCTCAATCACAAGTTAGTACAAAGCTTTTGTGTGATATTATGAAATTTCTTAAAATAAAATTTACGGAGAAAACTTTAAGCACTGAGAGGGACACAGACTTAAACATTTAATTCGTTTCAATATTGAAGAACATGTTATTTAAAATGTTTGTCTTTAAAAGAGTAAATAATTAATTCACAGTCAATGTAGCAGGCAATCAGTGCTGCCAGATTTGAGGAAAATTTTTATTCAACATCCACCGTTAAATTTTACTTATAACGGTTAGCTAATTACATAGACGATTTTTGTAAAAAATATTTCGAAACAATTAGCAACTGTTTCAATTAAAATTATGTGGTGGGTGTTAAATAAAAATTTCTCTCTATCTGGCAGCACTGCAGGCAATGCCGTGGAAATAAACTTTTTTTGGATGATATTCTTCGGTGTTTATAGTTGTCAATTTTTCGGAATTTTGGTTAAAATAATTATAATCGATTTTAAAATCTTGCTAACTTTTGCATTGTAGTTTTAGCCTAATATTAATTTATTTTGCAATATTTTTTCCTTAACTTATTCCGGAGTGTGCAAGAGTTTCCATCTCAAGACGGGAGTCTTACACCAGTATTTATTACCAATAATTTCGATTATATTTCTAGAGTAATTTATTGCGATTGAATAGGATAGAAATTATTCTTAAAGAATTATCCCGATATCTTAATTATATATTTTTTTAATTCAGTTAAAATAGATTATTGAATAAAATTATTCGAATTAATATTGACGCAGATTACAATGAAAACTGCTGTAATTAAAATTCCTTAAATGCTGCTGTAATTAAAATCTATTACATATTCTTCTTTTCCGAGCGACAACCTCAATGGATCCACACCGAAAACACACTGTCCTGCAACCTGCTTGTGACCCCAAAATGTTCCTTCCAGTCTTATACTGTGATTCGTGCAGGACTGCCTTTTTTTCCCCCTCATTTTATTTTATTTTATTTTATTTTTATTATTATTATTGTTATTATTTATTTATTTATTTATTTTATTTAGTTATTTATTTTTTTTTTTTGTCAATGCTTGTTTCTATTTTTTTTGTCTCTACTAAATTTCTACTTAAATTCACCTACAAATGTAAAATATTGTGATACATATCGAAATGCATTTCAAGAACACGATTTAAAAAGTGTTTTTTTCCGGATGATGCTCTGGTTATAAAAGCGAAAAACTTCTAAATAATGTATTTTAATTGTAAATAAATGTTTAATTAAATATAATGTTTTATACTGATGTGTTTTTAAAGTGTCTTTTAACAAATGATATAAATATAAATGTTAAAGGAAAAAAAATTATTTGTCTACATGCAGTTGGGAAGATACAGAAAGCAGAAAGATAGTTGCAGATGAATTGTGAGAAAGAAACAACGATGACTGTACTTGAGGCGAATGTATCCAGAAAAAATAAAATTTTAATTTATTCCGGAGAATTTTTAGCCCCGCCTTTGTTTAATAACGCTTTTATTTTAAGAATATTTTTATTTATTTATTTATTTATTTTTTAATTTATGTATTGGAGAAAATTATTTTGTAAATGAAGTGATGCGTAATAAAGGCGGGGCCCAAAATGCTACGGAATATATCAAAATGTTCGCATCTATGTGCATCCGCTAAACAGGTACCACAGAATACCTTCCTCGTAGAAATCTGCCACAGCAGATGTGAAAAGGATACGGTATGGCAATTCGGAATCACTAAAAAGTTAGACTTATCCAAGCGAAAACACAATATCAAAAGGAAAACAAACAATTCACAGTAAAATTCCTCCTGTGCATCAGGTGCAGAGCTGCCAACATAATCCGGCAAATTGTTAGTGCCGCTCATTTTTCTACACCACTTAATTTTTAGAGTAATTCTCTTCAAATATATTTATGATGAATTAAGGAAACAAATACTCTAAAAATTAAGTGGTGTAGAAAAATGGGCGGTACTAACAATTTGCCGGATTAGGTTGGCAGCTCTGCAGGTGACATACTTGTCAACATCTTAATTATGAGCCGGAAGATTTTTAGTACACGCCCCTTTTTTCCCACCAGTATATATTCAGAGTGTTTTTCTTCTCAGGGATGGAACACGGGCGCAGAATTCATACCGGAATCTGTTTAAGAAATTTCCATACCTATAATATCGTTGATTTAAGAGGTAGACAATTTTCTTACATTCATAGTGGTATGAATTCTGCGCCCGTGTTCCATCCCTGTCTTCTTATTTAATCGTAATTAAATTTGGAGAAAACTACTCTAAAAATATACTGGTGTACAATAGGAGCATGTACTAAAAATTTTTCGGTTGGCAAGGATGAGGTGGTATGGGAAGAGTCTGCTACATTTCGAACTGTCAACGACTGATATAAAAGAAATAATTTATCAGTGCGAGCAATAATGTCTAAGGAAGTACGAAAATGGGTAGACGAATTAATCCCATTAAAATCCAGTATTTCGATACTCATTGCATCAGCAAATTGTCTAACTCCAGGTGGAAAGTGTTACATAGTGTTTGATAATGTTTTGATGAATGAAGATATTAGTGTCTGTATTCAGTTACGTATTCTTTTTTCTGAAACATGCTATAAAACTATTGTTACACCCACTATGCTAATCAAACTTACTAAAGAAATGGAGAACACTTAGAATTGTTTTTAACACTTTCGCGATCGCTGATGTAGATTCACGTCATTTGAAAATCTGTAACTCCGCCAGTAGGCTTTTCTCTCTCATTTTGTATGTTATTTATTTCTTAAAAATATACCCAATATTCATATTTATACTACCAATACACTTCCGATATAAATGCTTTGATTAAAAAATAGTATAATTATCATGTATATGCATTTCTAATAAAAATGAAATTATGCAGATTTTTGTTCTGAAATATTGAACTGAGGAGAATAACGCGCACAGGCGGACCTTACTATAAAAATGACAAAAACATGCGATCGCGAAAGTGTAATTTTAAATAAAATGTTTTATACCATAATAATTTGTTGAAAATGAAATGAAATATTTTTATATGTTTCTCTAGATAGAAGTGATACTCTTGAAATTTCTTTTATATTTATTGGTTCTTGATACGCTGATTGGCGCTGCCAATTAGCGAAAGTAACAAAATACAGTAATCAGAGTGAAAATTTTCCTGTCTGAAAAGTCTTTATGCGATATCATGCGTAATACTATACAACCTTATCATAAAAACCGAGTTAGGAAAGCGTTGTATTTCTGGAATATGTATGTAAGCAGTAGGCACATGTAACATCTTAATGGTTAACAAAATAAAGAAGACGAAAAACTAAATTTATGATTTTTTTTTCCTGGGAGCTAAAATATAGTTTTGATAATAGACATTGAAATTTGTATAGATGTACAGTCGGGGAAAAAAAAAACGCAACACCCGCTGTAATTTCGTTACTAATTGACGTAAGAACATCTAATAGACATCATTCAACAGGAAATTAAAAGCACTTTCTGAATATGTCCTCAAATTTTGAATTAGGGGTCATCTACATATTGAAATGAGCGCCAACTTTGATTTTTTCAATAGCAACACCCAATTTTGACTTCATTTTCGAATTTCTGAGAGTCTGGCAGTGCGGAAAAGTATACTGTTTATATACTTTATCTTCAGTATTTATAGAGTTATAAACAAGAACGTGTTAGGGGGTTATCTGTAAATGTAGAAAAATAAAATTAAGATCCTATAAAAACGAGACAAAACTTTAATGTTTCACACCGGAAATCTTTCAGGAAAAAAATAATTATAAAAATTAAAAAAACGTTGCTTCTTTTGCAGTTTTTTAATTAACTTGAATTCAATTTTTACATTTGTATATACTCCAGTACTTTTTTAGATAATTTTAGGTCTATTTAAATACATTAGACTTGAGATTAGTCCATGCAGTACCCTTTGAAAAAAGTGCAATATTTTTCAAGTAAAAGTGTCTATTATGGCTGTACTGATCACCAGTAAAGCTTAAATTTTCTTTCGTAGGTAGGTAACATAATATACGAAATGAAATAATATAGTTATATATATATATATATATATATATATACAACAATGCTAAATCTTTTCGGATAAATTATTGTAAGGGTTCATGAAGTAAATATTAAACAATTTTAATCGCACTTACCAGTTTTGTATCAGTTGAACTCTTTGGAACTGTACGATACTTTTTATAATTTCTATGAAAATATAATTTCTTAATTAACCCTTTCGCTACTGTTTATGTAGATTTACGACATTTGAAAATCTGTAAAACTGTCAGTGGGCGTTTCTTCGTAATTTGTGTGTTACATATTTCTTAAGTGTGTACCCAGTGTTCATATTTTTGCAATAAAATATACTATGTATAGAAATATATTGATTAGAAAGAATATATTTATAATGTATGTCCATTTGTAATATAATTGTGAATACAGAAAATTTGTTCTGAAATATTTCATTTTGAGAGTATAACGCCTGTAGGCGGGTCTTACTGTCAAAAGACAAAATCCTGCAGTCGCAAAAAGTGCTGAAATATATTTATAAAAGTTAAAGTATGTCTTTAAAATTGTATAAAGTTTAAAAATGTAAAAAGACTAAAGTGTCCTTAAAATAATAATCGCCCTCCTACAATATAAGTAAATAAATAAAATAAAGCAATATATGAAGCAAATGATTAATCATTTTTTAACTATGACGGTAGTTAAGAAACGATTTTACAAGCCTGTCTTGCATTCCAATTCCATTCGTTTTTTATATTTGACAATTTCACATTAAACATATTTTTCTATTTAAAATAGTAAACCCCGCCTATTTAGTTAATTTTTTTTCTTCTAGTGTTTGTTTAAAAGATTCAAAATTTATCACCAATTAATCGATGAGGTAAATACCACTTGTGCATATTTTTGTCAACATAAAATACAGAGTTTAACACGAATACTCAGTGTCACATTTACTTTACCTTTGTGTATTGTTTTGTTTTGAAGAACGATGAAGGCGGGGCTTGTCTTCTTTAGAAAACAGGAATTTTTGATGCTAACACTAATGTCTAAAAATCATCATTTTTGTTTCATTTCTTTGCATTTGAGGTTGTTGTTATATAATTTGACCCGTAAATAAAAAATAAAAATATTTTGTTTAATTTTCTTTGTTATTTTTTAAGATTTGATTCGTTATCTCGTGCAAAACTTTATATGAGACGGCCCCTTAAACCACTCCAAAAGAAAGATTTATTTATATCTCGAAAACTAATAACTGAAATGAGCTGTAAATTTGCACCCCCGTATTTTTCAGCATTAGGATTCATTTTATGTAAAAATTAATATAGGTCATAATTCATAATTTTTATGAATATGAATTTATTAATAATTTTCATAATTATATATATTTTTCAGAATCAAAAGTAATGATGGATTATGTTTGGGTTTCTTCACTGTATCTCATAAAAAAAAAATTATATCGATCAAATTATTTTTTGTGAAGATATTAATAAAAGTTTGAAATATGAATTTAACATTAGCACCTTCAAACTTTAACCGCTTATAACTCTGTGAAAAAATAAGTAAAATATACAACCAATATACTTTTTCGCGTTGTCGCGATCCCAGGAATTCAAATATAAAATAAAAATAGGGTGTTACATTGAAAAAATCAAAGTTGGTGCGCGTTTTAATATGTAGACGACCCCCAATTCAAAATTTCAGTTCATTTTCTAAAACTACTCACAATTCCCTGTCGAATGATACCTATTACATTTTTCTACATCGATTAGCAACTAAGTTACGTTGAGTGTTGCGTTTTTTTTTTCCCCGACTGTACAATCAGCAAAAAAAAAAATGCCCTCCCACCCCCTAATTTCGCCATTAGCTGTCGTAGGAACATGTGGTTGGTACCAATCGATTTGTAATAACGTCTAGTTTATAATGGTATAGTTAGATTTTGCTTAAGGGGTCATCTATATGTTAAAACTGGCATCAACTTCAATTTTTTCAATGGTAACCCCCATTTTTTTATAATTTATTTGAATTCTTTGGATCAAATTATCGCGGAAAATGATATAGTTTATATATTTTGCTCAATTTTTCATAGAGTTATAATCTGTCAAAATATGAGGAAGCTAATGTTAAATGAATGTGACAAACATTAATTCATATCTTCCAAAATAATTATGATATTCAAATTCTGTTTTTTTTTATACGATAAAATGAAGTGACCCAAACATATTCCATGCATATTTTTGACAAAAAAACATTTTTTGAATTATGAAAATTATTAATAATTTCGTATTTGAAAAAAATTATGAATTTTGACCTACGTTAATTTTTGCATGAATAGAACGGGCATCATCAAAAACATGGGTTTCCAAATTGACAACTCGTTCCTATAATTATTTTTTGAGTTACAGTGATATTTCATTTTTTACTAATGTTAGAGGGCCGTCACCTGTTATAATTTGTATCCCCTGTGAGTAAGTATCTGTATATATTTTGACGAACAACTATTTTAATTTATATTTTTGTAATTCTAATTACTTTCTAAACAACATTTCGATGTTTATCATACAAATTGGAAAATTTTTATAAAATTATCGCTATGCGGATGAGAGATTGTGAAAGAATTCCAAAAGAAATGAAGCCCCGCCTCCATATTGCGGAAACAATATTAAAAACTAGTTCGCATATTTGTATTTGACTCTATGTATTACGCTGGTATGAATAAATGTTAAATGTCAATTGCATTTAATACATCGAATGCTGAAGACAAAATTTAAATGATTTAATTGCAAATATGTAAAAAAAAATTGTTTTATAATGTAAAGTTTTAGAAAATTGTGTAAAGGCGTGGCTTCCGTTGCAAAAAGGATTATACCCGATCCTGAAATGTCAAGTCTTTCTTCTTAAATGTTACATAACTTTTTCTAGTTTCTCACTGCTAAAATTCTATTTTAACTCAGTTGTCCCTTTTATTTTTACTTGAATATTGTAGGGTTCGTACACCGTAAGATCAATATCATGATTTAGGAAATTCGGTAAGGCGAGGATTATCGTTTGAAAGAGCAATACGCAGTGAACAAGCTTTTTTTCTTTTCTTTTCTTTTTCTTTTTTTAAATTATTATAATTCACATTTAATAATTTTTATAAGATTTTTTCAAAAGAATTTTCTGTTTTAATTTTGTTGTGACATTTTCGCATTTGTTTACTATACGTTTACAAGCTTTGTGTTATTTAAATTTTATCGCTTGACGTAACATAATATTAAATTTTTATTTAATGTTTTTTTAATACAAAATCCGACAGTGGAAGATTTTTTTTTTTTTTTTTTCATTAAATGTATTATTGAAACTAAGCTCAATATTATTTATTTTCGATTAGTCTAAACACGGCGTAAAATTCAGATTTATATGGGAAAACAATTTAAAACAATGTAATATGTCTTATTACTTTTAAAAATATAGTTCTTGCACATTTAAAATTAAGAATTCAAGTACAGTAGACGACTATATAAAGGCGGATATTCGTTCTGGGCAATAGGCAATCGTTTTATACGGGACATGCTTTATCAGACCAATTTATGAAAATTCAGTCTAACACTGAAAATTTTTATTTAATTTAATTTTATTGTTCTGCTTTGTTTTTTATTGTTTTCTAAGTAAGGTTTCGATATTTACTACACAAATTACTCTATTTTTGTAAGATTAACGCATTCCAGGCGGGAAATTTTGGTTGTATTATAAAAGGATAATAAACCCCACCCTCTGGCTTTTTCTGAAACAATACTTTACTTTAAAAAATATTTCTTGTTTCCTTAATTTTAGTTTGTTTGACTCTTTATAGAACTCTAGAATATATAAACGAGTGAAAGTTATCTTTTTGATTGTTGATGACAAAATTTCAGTTATTTAACACTTTCGTGACCGCTGACGTAGATTCAGGACATTTTAAAATCTTTAACTCCGCCAATTGGTGTTATTTTTTTTTTTTTTTTATTTTTTTTATGCATTATCTTAAGTATATAACCAAAGTTCGTATTTTTACAATGAAATATAAAATGGATACAACTACTTTGATTAGAAAGAACATAATTATAATGTATATCTATTTTTAATATAAATGTGATTACAGAAAATTTTGTTCTGAAATAGTGTAACTTCGAAGATTAACGCCCACAGGCGGACCTTACTATCAAAAAGACAAAAGTATGCGGTAGGGAAGTGTTAACCATGAATTTTGTTAAATAATTTGATGTTTTAGAGAACACTAATGAAGGCGTAACCTATTACCCAAAATAGGAATGATTTTGAACCGTGTCTCCTTTTTATTGAATTTTAAATATCCTTTCTCAGATTTTCAGTTTAAATCATGTTATCTATATTTTTGTATATTGTATGTTTTAGGTTTGTACGCCTGAAATTAAATGTAAAACTTTATAGTAACACACTCATGCGGGGCTTACTGTATAAAATAAAAATATACCCAACAGAAGTAGATAATTTTTTTTCTTAAATACTAAACACTTTTTTTCCCTTTTTACCCCTATTATTATGATTATTACTATCATTATCACTATTATTCTTTTATCTTGCTATCTTGATTTTTGTAATTCAACATTGAAGGGTTCATATGACTTAAGCTATATAAATTTTTACGCATAAAGTAATGCATTAAATTAATCTACGTTTAACGGGCCTCTTCACTTACCGTCGCCGGAAGTCCGAGCCAATGTTATTCTATGGAGAATTTTTCTTTACAAATAACTTATTAACTAATACATATTTTTAAATTCTGTTTTCACAATCAGAAAATTCCCAACTGTTAAATTGACGGACCTTTTTCAAAAATATATTTTTTTAATTTATAATATTTTATTTTGAAATTGCAAAATGAAAAAATTTCACATATGGAAAATTCGCATTTTGCTGCTTCAAAATTAAATATAAAAAATTTAAAAAATATTTTTTTTAAAAAAAGGTCCATCAATTTAACAGTTGGGAATTTTCAGAATGTGAAAACAGAATTTAAAATTATGTATTAGTTAATAAGTTATTTGTAAAGAAAAATTTTCCACAGAATAACACTAGCTTTAGCTTCCGACGGCGGTGAGTGAACAGAACGCTTAATAAATAGAAACCACTTTATATTTTGTACATCACTTGCGTTTTTTGTTTTATAATTAATATTTCTGTACTTTTTTTCCAGTGTGAAGCTTATGAAATAACGACTATTCTGTGGTGAATCATGATTTATTTTTTCGAAATATATAGACGGACCTCTAATACATTTACGCTTGTATCTCTATCTAGAATTCATTTAAAGAATATAAATAGGTAAATTATCCGAACTGCCTTGATGTCAGAAATATGAATATGAGGTCAAATTTGGGTGTTGCAACTGGAAGAAATGAAGTTGATGCCTGTTTTAATATGTAGATTACTCCTTAAGTAAAATCTAACCATACCATTATAAACTAGACGTTATTACAGATCGATTGATACAAACCACATGTTTTTACGAAAATTTAGAGCAAAATTAAGTGGTGAGTGGAGGTTTTTTTTTTTTTTTTTTTTTTTTCCTGACTGTACAAGGGTAGCAATCTCCGCCTTTTTTTTATAACACGTTTCGGGATGAGAAATTTACGCCTTTTTAATTACCACTATTTTTTTAGAAAAAGTTTTCACTTTTATAAACACGATACATTAAAATGAAAATATCACAAGAAAAAATATCTATGAAAATAGTGAAAGCAAAAATGACGGTTTTTTTTTTTTTTCTATTTTATTAATCCCTGAAAGTTCCCTAAAAATGGCAATCCCTGAATATAGATGCAACTTAGCATCTTTAGACTACCGGAAAATTTTAATAATTTTTTTTATTTAACTTTATCAGTAAAAAAACGTTACAGTTCGCCGATGAAATAAAATAAACATTTCTATTACAATTTTCTGGTCGCTCAAAGGTCTGGCAATCATGTCACTAGATATAACATTCGTGTTTTGCATCTTTGGATTTTTGATTTCAAGAAGAGTTTGTACCTGATACTTTTCAGTGTTAGGAAATCCTTATTTAATGAGTAAGTGATTCATGGAATTTTGTTGCAAGTAAGGTTTATTTGCTTAAAATGTATGTTGATTTTTTGTACATTAAACTTTATTAATTTTTTGCAATACCTAAGTCTTTGATTGTATATTATTTTTCTAAATGATTCGTCAAATAAAATGGAATAACTTTTCATACGTAAGTTATAAACTATAGATGACTATTTATCTGTGATATTACAATAATTTATGAATAGATTTTTTTTATTACATAGTAAATTGTTGTAAATATTTTTACTTATATATTAATACACAAATGTGAAAGTTATCGTATTTTTTAACATAGTAATTGTGAATTGTAGAAAAAATTATTCTCATTGAAAAAGTCTTTATATTTAAACATCTTTTTACTTTATACAGGTAAACTTTTGTATGTAAAATTCCTTTCATTTCAGTCGTCTGCACACTTTAGCAACGGATATTATCTATACATTAATGTACAGTCAGGAAAAAAAAAAAAAAAAAAAAAAAAAAAAAAAAACGCAGCACTCGATGCAACTCCGTTGCTAATCAACGCACAAAAATGCAATAGTTATCATTCGACTGGGAATTGTTAGTACTTTTAGAAAATGAAGTGAAATTCTGAATTGGGGGTCGTCTACATATTGAAACGCGCATCAACTTTGATTTTTTCAATGGTAACACCATATTTTTATTTTATATTTGAATTCCTGGGGTCGCGACGATGCGAAAAAGTATATTGGTTGAATATTTTACTTATTTTTTTTAAGATTTATAATCATTCAAATTTGAAGGTGCTAATGTTAAATTCATATTTCGAACTTTTATCAATATCTTCAGAAAAAATAACTTGATCGATATAATTTTTTACGAGATACAGTGAAGAAACCCAAACATAATCCATCATTACTTTTGATTCTGAAAAATATTTTTAATTCTGAAAAATATTAATAAATTCATATTCATAAAAATTATGATTTATGACTTATATTAATTTTTACATAAAATGAATCGTAATACTGAAAAATATAGGTGTGCAAATTTGCAGCTCATTCCAGTTATTAGTTTTCGAGATATAAATAAGTCTTTCTTTTGGAGTGGTTTAGGGGGCCGTCTCTTAAACAGTTTTGCATGAGATAACGAAGCAAATCTTAAAAAATAAGAGAGAAAATTTAACAAAATATTTTATTTACGGGTGAAATTATATAACAACAACGTCAAACACAAAGAAATGAAACAAAAATGATGATTTTTAGACATTAGTGTTAGCATCAAGAATTCCTGTTTTCTAAAGCCCCGCCTTTTACCGTTCTTGAAAAGAAAATAATACAGAAAAGAAAAGTAAAGGTGACTTTAAGTATTCAAGTGAAACCCCTTATTGTACGTTGACAAAAACATACACAAGTGGTATTTACTTCATCTGGTGATAAATGTTGAATCCTTTAAACGAACACCAGCATACTTGTCAACATCCTCATTAATATTCCCTAGTGTTGCTAGTCCCGCCCTTTTTCTCACGCCAGTAAACTTGTAGAGTAATATTCTCCAAGTGAAATTACGATCAAATAAGACGAAAAGTACTCTAAAATAATACTGATAGTCAAAAAAAAAAAAAAAAAAAAAGCGTATCTAATGATACTACGGAATATGAATTAGGATGTTGGCAAGTATGCACTAGAAGAAAAAAAAATATATCTAAATGGGTAATATATCTTAAATGTAAAAATTGTCAAAAAAAAAAAAAAAAAAAAAAAAAAAAAAGGGATTGGAATGCAAGACAGACTTGTGAAATCGTTTCTTAACTGCCGTCATAGTTAAAGGCTTAATATTTTACTTCATATATTGCTTTATTTTATTTTATTATTTATTTATTTATTTATTTGGAGGAGGAGGATAATTATTTTAAGGATACTCTAGTCTTTAAAATTTTATAAATATATTTTAACTTCATATAATTTTTAAAGTATACTTTAACTTTTATAAATATATATTAACACTTTTGTGACCGCAGAATTTTGTCTTTTTGACAGTATAGTCCGCCTACAAGCGTTATTCTCTAAAAATAAAATATTTCAGAACAAATTTTACTGCTATCACAATTATATCACAAATGGATATACATTATAATTATATTCTTTCTAATCAATATATTTTTATCCATTGTATATTTTATTGCAAAAATATGAACACTGGGCACATACTTAAGAAATAAATAATACACAAATTACCAAAAAAAAAAAAAAAAAAAAACCGCCAACTGACAGAGTTAGATTTTCAAATGATGTGAATCTACATTAGCTGTCGCGAAAGCATAAATTAAGAAATTATATCGAAATACTTCCGGTGTGAAACAGTAAAATGTCGTCTATTTCTTGTAGGATTTTAATTTTTTTTCTACATTTACAGATAACCCCTAACACATTTTTGATTATAACTCTATGGATATTTTAAAAAAAGTATACAAATACCACACTTTTTCGCACTGCTAGACTCTCAGAAATTCGATTATGGAGTCAAAATTGGGTGTTGCTATTGAAAAAAAAAATCAAAGTTGGTGCTCATTTCAATGTGTAGATAACCCCTAATTCAAAATTCAACATCATTTTCAGAAAGTGCATTTAATTTGTTGTTGAATGGTGTCTATTAATTTTTTCTGCGTCAATTAATAACGAAATTACAGCGAGTGCTGCGTTTTTCCCCCCCGACTGTACATGCACAAAATCTGTCGTACAGTTTTAGCTTATTTTAAATGTGAGGTGAGAAAATTAGCAGTATCGTTCGAAAGTTTTAATTAATTCGTTGAAAAAAAAAATATATTCTAAATAAGATATCAACAATTATTACTTCCATTACCCTACTACCGTAGGTAATGGAAGTATTGTATTCAGTCTGAAAATTCGATATCGGGTTTTCACCTGATTTACACGTTTTAAGGTCCCCTGAGTCCAAAAAAGTGGTTTTTGGCAATTGGTCAGTGTGTATGTATGTATGTATGTGTGTGCGTGTGTGTGTATGTATGTGGAGAATATTCTGGCTATTATAGCTCAGAAACTAATAAAGATAGAGCTACGAAACTTTAGAATTGAAATACGTTTGGTGTACAGATGAAATTTCCAAATTTTGGTGAAAATTGAAAAACCGGAAGTGGGACATCGGAAACCGGAAGTGGGACCGTAAGTCCGTATCTCAAAAACGGCTCTAACGATTTTCTTTAAACTTGCTATATAAACACTCTATTAGATATCCTTTCGAATTATATAGTTGGTTAGTTCAGGAAAATTGATAGGCGTCCTGTATAAATAGCTCAATTTCAGGCCTCGCAAAGGCGTTCCTTTAAAAACGGTTGAACGGATTTTTTTCAAACTCGCCATTTTAACTCACTTTTAAATATGCTTTTGTATGTAATTATTGTTTTCCTGTCAATAATTGAGTTTAACCGGAAGTGGGACATCGGAAACCGGAAGTGGGACCGTAAGTCCGTATCTCAAAAACGGCTCTAACGATTTTCTTCAAACTTGCTATATAAACACTCTATTAGATGTCCTTTCGAATTATATAGTTGGTTAGTTCAGGAAAATTGATAGGCGTCCTGTATAAATAGCTCAATTTCAGGCCTCGCAAAGGCGTTCCTTTAAAAACGGTTGCACGGATTTTTTTCAAACTCGCCATTTTAACTCACTCTTAAATATGCTTTTGTATGTAATTATTGTTTTCCTGTCAATAATTGAGTTTAACCGGAAGTGGGACATCGGAAACCGGAAGTGGGACCGTAAGTCCGTATCTCAAAAACGGCTCTAACGATTTTCTTCAAATTTGCTATATAAACACTCTATTAGATGTCCTTTCGAATGATATAGTTGGTTAGTTCAGGAAAATTGATAGGCGTCCTGTATAAATAGCTCAATTTCAGGTCTCCCAAGGGCGTTCCTTTAAAAACAGCTGTACGGATTTTTTTCAAACTCGCCATTTTAACTCACGTTTAAATATGCTTTTGTATGTAATTATTGTTTTCCTGTCAATAATTGATTTTTTGTAAATGTTGGTATCTCAAAAATGGCTCTAACGATTTTCTCTTTAGGTCACTTTTACGTTTCGTGATCACATTATCTCTCAAAAATGCATATAATACGTGTAATAGTGGGTAATGGAAGTCGTGTGGTTGTTCCACACCAGATTTTTTTAATGTAATTTTTATTTTATAGCTTTCGTTTTTAAATTTTTTACTGATTTTTTTTTTTTTTTTTTTTTTTTTTTTTTTTAACTTCATTCTATAGCTTATTGTCTAGATTTATTTAATAAAACTTGAAACGTAATGCAATAAACGATAATTATTGTAGGGCAGGTATGTCCCTGATCGGAATGAACGAAGCACATCGGTAGTGTATGTTCCTTATAGGGTCACCCAAGACGTGAAAGCCATTCCATTTTGCTCAGTTAAAGCAGACAACCATTTTAGGCTAACATCTCCCATTGGTATCTAGAGTCTTTGGATCATGAAAAGCTACCCTTTACCCCTAAACCTGACTGACTGATCAGATCTCACATTAATTCCTTCTTAACAGCTTGGACTTCACACACACACAAAAAGTTTTAAAGGAACCATTAATGTTTTCGGACTTTTTAAAAGTTTCTTTTTTTGTCTTCAGAGGTGATCTAGTCTATGCTGGTCCATCTGGAATAAGAAGCAACAACGACAACGACAGCAACATCAACAACATTAAAACATTTGGTCGAATTTCGCCATTTCGGCCACTGAGCGATACTAGTTGAAGTCATTTTGTTACTCGATGCAGTAAAACTTTCATCTTCAAACAAATTAAGTAAAACCTACTAGAATAAAATTAATCTATAGACTTTGGAAAGGTTTTTATCCTTTTAACTGGATGCGATGAAATTTTTCGTTGTATCAGAAACATACCCGCCAACCATCTCATTAATAAACGGAAAATTATTTAGTACCCGACCTTTCTTAGCACCAGTCTTTTTTAGAATGATTTTACATTTATTTAATCATAATTACATTCAGAGATAATTACTCTAAAAATAAAGTGTTGTGGAAAGGGGCGTGTACTAAAAATCGTCCTATTCATAATTAGGATGTGGGAAAGCATGCAGAAAGACAGCTCCAAAGACCATGACGACAATTTTCGATATAGAAATTGTGGGAAGATTCTTAAAAATGAGGGGCATTGTATGAGATTTTCTTTTCTACTGAAAATAGCATAATGTTATTTCTCACTGTGAAGAAACAAGTTGAAGAATAGTTTATTCCACGATTACAATTTTAAGCGAGCTGAAATTTACAGAACTGCCAACCTAATTCGGCAAATCGTTAGTACCGCCCCTTTTACTGCACTACTTATTTTCTAGAGCATATGTTTTCTTTATTCATCGTAAATATATTTGAAGAGAATTACTCGAAAAATTAAGTGGTGTAAGAAAATAGGCGGTGCTAACAGTTTGACGGATTTGGTTGGCAGCTCTGAATTTATTTTTTTATTTATAACTACAACAACAACAACAACAAAAAAAAAAAAAAAAAAAAAAAAAAAAAGGTAATGTTCTGTTTTGTATTATTGACAGTTCTAATTTGTAGTAATATTTATAATGTAAAGTTTTCACATTTTTATTACAAATTGATATACTTTATAATTATGCTCTTTCTAATCAAAGTATTTGTATCCATAGTATAAAAATCACGAAACCATAGAAATTATCAGCCAACCCAATGCATGCAACCTGGACCAACCAGCAACAGGTACAGACGCCACCTGGCGCCATCTCCTGAAAGAGAGGGAGGAAGTTGAACTCCTGGAGAGAATCTTCACAGAAACACAGAATGGAGTGACCTGCGCAGGGATGGAACACGGGCGCAGAATTCATACCGGAATCTCTTTAAGAAATTTCCATACCTATAATATCGTTGATCTAAGAGGTAGAAAATTTTCTTACATTCATAGTGGTATGAATTCTGCGCCCGTGTTCCATCCCTGCCTGCGTTGACAATGAGGGGGGGGGGGGGCCCTAATTTAAAAGTACTTCGCCGATGAAGAGTCACGTCAATAAAGCTGAAGTAAGGTCTTTTGTTTATATATAATTTCTCATTACATATTGTAAATTGGTACCTGGCATAAAGTTAGAATTCCGTGTTTCGTGCCTAATTTATACAGATTAGCATCTGTTACTTCAAGAACAAATGCCAAAATATTACTTCCATCGGTGCGACCTCTGTCGACATCTGGGACTCGAACTCTAACTGTGTCACCTTTTTTAGCATCAGGGTATTTTGAGTTAGAAGTTTGAACCATTTTTTCAGCTTGTTTTTTTAGATTGCTTGCTGAAATCTGCCTAATTTTTAATATGTCGGCTTTCCTTTTTTTCACTTAGGGTTCTTCCGGGGAATCTTCATGCCCGAAAGATTCTTGAAATTCTTTATTATGTAAATCAGGGCTTGGTTTAGCTAGCAAAGTTGAAGTTTGAACATAACTATCAAGAGAAAGTAGTTCCTCCTCATCATGTTGACTTGGACCTGGTAGCTCCGCTAACACATGTGACTCAGGTTTATTTTGCAGTGGACCTTCTTCTACAGACTGTAAATTGTTCTGATCTTTTACTAGAACTTCTAAGTCCTCTTCACAATTTATATTATGCAGAACGTCTGTGGGTAAAAAACTTTTTAGACCAACTTTTAACTTTGTCCCAAACATGGCCTCATACGGAGTACAGTTGATGCAACTATGATGAGCTCTGTTCTTCATTAGCTGTACAAAACGTAAGCCTTCTGACCATTTCCTGGTGCTATTGTCTTCTAGCCACGAACAAAGCATATTTTCCACGTCCTGATTCGCACGTTCTACGGAACCCTGACATTGAGAGTGTCTGGGCTTCCCATGCACCATCTTCAATTCGGGCCACATGTTACATAGTTCGCTAATAGTACTGTTAGCAAATTCTCTCCCATTATCATTTTGCAAAATACTGGGCGCAGCAAAAATTGCAAAAATATCCAAAAGCACATAAGCTACTTCTTCTGCTCTTTTGCTTTTAAGAGGTCGAAGTTGAATAAATTTAGTAAGATGGTCTTGGTATACAAGTATGAATTTATATTGATCATAAGCTTGTGATTGCATGTCAATTAAATCGACTTGACATCTTGAATTCATATTCTTACTTAGTATCGGTCTAACAACTAAACCTTTTTTTGGCACACTGTGTTTTTTTTCGCAGGTCATACATAAATTTAGCTATGTAACAATCATTTCCCTTGTAATGTTTTTATAGTTTGAATTTAGCTCTTTTTCCATACGGTTTCGACCACCGTGCCCAATTGCTATATGTGCATCATGTAAGAGTTGAAATATCTCTTCCCGATGTACGTAAAATCTTATCTGTTCTTTACCTTCCTCTACAGGAACTATCAACTTTTCCTTCTCTCCAATAGTCATTACGTCAAACCTACGTAAACGCTGATAATCCTCGGGTTTTTTATTTACCACTTTGCTTCTAGATGTTTTAACCTTTTCTATTAACTCCAAGTATTGTGGCTTTGTGAGAATTTGTGTATTCTGAACTTTTGATGAACATAATTCATCCAGACGTTCATTAAAACGATGCTTCATGTCACTGACATCAGTTACTAACTGTTCCTGCATTTTATTTTATAGAAAAATCACAAACACTAAATAAACAGAACCCAAAGTCAATTTAAGACATACATCAATAAGCATTTGTCGCACATAAGCTAAATAACATCCAAAGACAACCGGAAAACGTAAATAATGCGACGCAAGCCACAGGTACCGGCACAGGTGACAAGCGACTGAAAATGAATGCTGATTGGCCAGCCAGAATCACACCACACGCACGTGGTTGTCCCATTGCTGTCAATTAATCAAAGTGCCCATACAAATAATAGCGGTATTTATAATGACCGGGCAATGTGAGAAATTATCGTAAAGTAATTCAAATTTATCAAATTGCCCAATTTTAATGGTCATTATTCATAATAACCAAGCATTATGAATACTGACCTAAATAATTACATTGCCCGTAACATATATATAATTCAATTTTCAATTGTTGTGAAACTATTACGAATGTGAATTGAACACATATACATTTAAAAAATATTGTAATGATTTGGAAAGCAGAAACAAAAATAAAAATGACAAGTAACTGACATTTAGGATGCATATAAGAGTTTTAAGTAAAAAATATTACTCTCTACGACCAAAAAAGGTATATCCAATATCCAATGGCATTTCTTAACTATTTAAAATGATTTTCCTTTTTATTTAATACCTACAACTTGAGACAATTTTTCTTAAGCTTTATTTTTAGTAGTATTTTGAATTTTGATATACTAGGTACAAATAAAACACAGATAACATATTAGCTGTGTTAAAATGTGATTTTAAAATAATTAAAGCTTAAAATGGGAAGAATAGAGGATAAACTATACAGAGGTATACTAAAAAGCAATAGTATAAGTTATAAGAAACACAAAATATTGATTCACTTTTTATGATTTTTTTTTTTTTTAATGATGAAGTTATGGTAGTAATATACCAGAAAATACATGGAAAACACTCTATACTTGTATAATTTAAAATTCGTGTGCATATGTCTTTAAAAAATAACAAATGTCTATTTTTTAGTTCCCCATCATACTATAGATATGGGGAACTTAGGTAATCGTGAAAATTTTCGACCTCGGTTTTTTGACTTTTCTACACGTTTTCAGGTGTGAGGAATCCGAAAATGACAAAATTTCTATGGTGTCTGTCTGTAGGGTGTCTGTTAGTGGGTTAGTGGGTTAGTCTGATAGTGGGTCAGTCCGTTAGTTTGTTAGTCTGTGTACACGATATCTCAAGAGAGGTCAGATCAGTTTTAAAATATTACTTTCGACAATGGCAAGAACCCTATTGATTTGCAATATTCGAATTTAAAAACTTCGTAAGTTATTAGAAATTTACGATTTTCTTAACATGGGAGAATAGGACAAAAATTCACTTAAACGTGCATTAAATGGAAACTGTTTACTGTAAAAATGTCAGACCAGTTTTAAAATATCAGTTTAGATGCCGGAATGAACATCAGTAACTATAAATATGCTACTTTGAAAATTTCGCAAGTTATTGGAAATTTACGAATTTCTTAACATGGCAGTATAGGGCAAAATTTCACATAAACGTCAATCTTGAGGGATATTTTCATCGTAAAGATGTCAAACCACTTTCGAAATATTATTTAGGATACTGGCATGAATATCACAGACTATGATTTTTCCAATTTAAAAAAATTCGTAAGTTATTTGGAATTTACGATTTACTTAACATGTCAGAATAAGGCAAAATTGAGCATAAATTTCCATTTTGAGGATCCTAAATACATTAGACAACTTCAAAATTAAGTTTATGATATTTGTTTGAACATGATTGAATACAAATATTCTACTAGGAAATTTTCGTAAATTATTCGTAATTTACGATTTTATCAACATAGCGAAATTGTAAATATTTCATATAAATATGAATTTTGAGGTTTATTGCATTGGAAATAGTAGCATGAAAACTAAACAACAGAAATGACCCTGATAAAATAAATTAATAAATTAGAATAAGATAATTATATCGAAGTGAGCGGTGGATAGCCTATTAGGCGGGGATTTCATTCTGTCACTGTGTATCAAGCTTTGGTCAAATTCATTTCTTTTAACATGATTATAATATGTCTCGCACTAGACATTTCTCAGAACATAAATATGATGGGGAACTGAGCAGAGTCCACCTATTCCAACTAGTTCCTATCTTGAAAGAAATATCGCAATATATCACTAATATCGATATTTACTTGGTGATATATCGCGATATTTAATTTCTGATATCGTCCAGCACTAGTATGTGGACTCAACGATCTTCGTGTGTAATAATTATATTTCATAACAATTTTCATAAGTGTGGACTTCGTAAATTCCGTATGTGATCTCTTTATGTGTGTGGACAGTGTTAATACAAACTATGGACTATACGCAGTTGTCTAGTAATAATAATTTTCGGAAGTGCCGCATTCGTTTAAGGGTAAGTGGATATTCAATTTTATTTTGTGGCAAACATCCTCTTAAAATTGATAAAATATAAATTGAGTAATAATGAATATATCACAGCATTTTTTTACCAATTGATAAATAAATGGTATATTTGATAATTAATACTATATATATATATATATATATATTAATTTTAGATAAATGTGTATATATTTCATTAATGTTTTTCATAGGTTGAAGGATAAGATTTGAAAAGTTAATAAAAAATAAAATAAATAAATAAAAGAATAAAGATATAATAATAATGATAATAAAATTGATATAAACGTAAGATTGATAGATTTGGAAGTTATTTAAAAATAAATTGTGTTATTGCGGATATTTTAGTATTTGAATAAGGCATTTTTTTTAATGGGATCATGTGGTCGGATTATAAAAAAAAGTTTATAATAAGTTTTAATTAACCACCACAAGGGCCATCCAAGAGAATTAAAATACATTACGTCTACGGGGAAAATTTCTGGTTAAGTACATCTGTAGGCTGCCCAAAATGAGATGAAATTAGCACATTTTTTTTATATGCATAAAATTGTGTGGATTGTGGCATAGAAATCTTTCATTATTCGTTAAGCGGACTACTGAAAGTATTTGGATATACTTGAGATAGATTTGAAAATTGCTGGAAGTGTATTTCATTTTGTGTTATGTGATTTTCACACAAAACTCAATTTAAGCACACAGTTTGATGAGCATAAGTTTACAGACAATATATAGAGCTACTCAAAATGAAATTAAACGCTCTTTTTTACTTCCATTACGCTACTGCCGTACGTAATGGAAGTATTGTATTTGGTCCAAAAATTCGATATCAAGATTTCGCCTGATTTACACGTTTTAAGGTTCCCTAAGTCCAAAAAAGTGGTTTTTGGCAAGTGGTCAGTGTGTGTGTAAGTGTGTATGTGTGGGATCTTCTGCCTATCATATCTCCGAAACTAATAAAGATAGAACTACAAAACTCCAGAATTAAGACAGGTCTAGTGTACAGATGAATTTTCCACATTTTGGTGAAAATTAAAAAACCGGAAGTAGGACATCGGAGATCGGAAGTGGGACCGTAAGTCCGTATCTCAAAAACGGCTCTAACGATTTTCTTCAAATTAGCTATATAAACACTCTATTAGATGACCTTTCGAATGATATAGTTGGTTAGTTCAGGAAAATTGATGGACGTCCTGTATAAATAGCTCAATTTCAGGTCTCGCAAGCGCGTTCCTTTAAAAACGGCTGTACGGATTTTCTTCAAACTTGCCATATTAACTCACTTTTAAATATACTTTTGTATGTAATTATTGTTTTACGGTCAATCATTGATTTTTTGTAAAAGTTGGTACCTCAAAAACAGCTCTAACGATTTTCTCTTTAGGTCACTTTTATGTTTTCTGATCACATTATCTCTCAAAAAGTGCATATAATGCGTGTAATAGTGGGTAATGGAAGTCGCGTGGTTGTTTCACATCAGATTTTTATTGAATGTAATTGATGGAAGTACTTTGCTACATTTTACTATGTCGACGAATGCTGCGCAAGAATGAAAATTTTTGCCACCCATACTGTAAACAAAGTATTTTGAAGTTCAACTTTCAACTCTTTTTTATTTTAATAATACCACGTTTTTAGGTCCCCTGAATGTAAAAGTGCAATTTTTAGCGGACTAATTTGTATGTATATCTGCTGTTAGCATAAAATTAAGAACAAATAACTGCAGAAAATTCAAATTTGATATTTTGAAGTTCGTATTAGATTGTCACTAAAAAATTTGATCAGACTGGCAAATTTAAAAACAAATTAATAACACCTTTTATTTTTTATTTTTATTTTTTATATTTGTAGGCACTATATTTATTAAAGGTTAAGGGGGGCTGAAGGGTGTGGTAGCCCACTTACACAGAATTATATGTCAAATAAAACTCTTCCTAAACCTATTTTAGATTATTTTAAAAGAACACTGAACGTTATTATCTTACGCTATTGATCTTAAGACTTAAAATTAGGGCTGTGCCGATTAATCGATCAATCCTTAAGCCCGACCAATTTTTTTAATCGAGTTAATCGTCTCGATTAATTCGAATAAAATTTTTTAAAATCCGATTAAAATTTTCAAACTACGAATTAAAGTAAAACGGCTGTTCTGTCTACAAAATATTTTTTCACATATTTTGCTAACAAACAGTCTAAGAAGCTTCCATGAAATAATGAAAAAGAAAAAAAAAAATTGTATATATATAAAATAAAAAATAAATAAATAAAAATAAAAATAAAACTTCTCAAAACGAGATGTTGCACTTTCATTGATAGAGAAAAGGGGGAAGATAGTTATTAAACAAAATGCTGCTTTACGTTCGTGTTGGGGTATCATCACCTATAGTCTTCTACAGGGAGAGCAATAGGTTTCTCAGAAACATGAAGCTTCCAAAAAATTGAAATTCTCAAGGTAAAGAAAAGAAAAGAAAGAATTGTGATTTTCACCATCCTATTGATGAGGGAAATGTCAACAGAGTTTCGCAGTACCTGTGTTTATTGTCTTTTCAGAATTCCTGATAATAACTATTGAAGTAGAAACAGAAAATAATATTCTGTTTTCTAGTCTGAAGTGCCGAAGGAAAGCTGAAATATTAAAAGAATGAAGAATTTGAGATTTTTGTAATAATCATATGGAATTTTGAGAATTCATTTAAGAAAAGGGACAAGCGAGATCGACAAGGCCTGCAAATATAAAACTAAAATATGTATAAATTCATCTAACTTTTCTTTCCAAATGAATTGAAAATGAATTTATTAAAATGAAAATTGAATAAGTGAAAATATTTATATAAAATTAACACTTAAAGTTACCAATTATTACTCTGAAAATTGATTTAAATTTTAGTTATGAAATAGATATAGCCAATTAGACAAAAATTATTATTATTATTTTATTATTATTATTATTTATTTTTTTAAGTCAAACTTATGATTAAAATAGTATTATAGAGAATTTAATTTTTAAATATGAAAGTAATAAAAAATATAAGTTATTTCTCAGCTGTATTTCCGACCAAAAATTTGATTTAGGAGTATATTAGGAATATATTTTTTCATTATTTATTTGCATGTTTATTATTATTATTATTATTATCATTCATTGTTTAAGCAACTAGTTAAATTAACATCTATATCATTTTTATGGTTTGTTGTGTACTATCCATTTAATTATATAACTAACTATATGTATATATATATATATATATAAAATTAAATTCAATATCAATGACAAAAATAAATTTGTATAAAAAAGTAAATAAACATTTGTATAAAAAAGTTTATTACATATTATTATTACATTATTTATTATTTATTACATTATTTATTACATTATTTATTAAAAATTATTTGAGTATTTTTGTTTATTACATTATTTATTAAAAAGTTTAAAACATTTGTATAAAAAAGTTTAATAAACAAGTTTTCAATTTTCAAGCTTTATTATTTTACAAGAATTTGTATCCTTTGAATTTCATATTTCATTATACAAAAAATTTGAATTTTTAGTGACAGTGCCGCAGTATCTGCCTTTTGATTGGTGATCCATATAGGTGTCCAGTTTGATGCACATGGTTCAAAGCCTTCTAGGAAGACCATTTTGCTAATGTTTGGAGTTATTTGTATCGCCAGACCTGGAAAGTTCTTGGACATCTTTGGATACGGAAAGAAAATTTAGTGTTTTTTCAAGTTTTTAAGCTGGAATGAATTTTAAGGATGTTGTTTCGTCTTGCAGGTGGTGAGTTTTTTCATCTTTTCTAGTAGGTTCGGGTGGGGACATGTTTGGCTAGCATTTCATATATAAAAATCTTTTTCTTGTATATTTAATAGTTTTTTGTTGGCTATAATATGATTTTTAATAAATTTTAATAAATTGAAGTTCAGTTTTTATCAAAACTTAAATTTAAAATTGCAATAAATGTAAAACTTTATACATTGTTTTTTCCATTACTATTCTGTTTGAATTACATTTGGAGTATGCTAGCCTGCATGTCTTTTGAAACCTGCTAGTACTACATAGTTTTTTAAATAAATTTTTAATTGCTGTGTTCCCACCTGCTGAAGAGATTGACACAGCTTAATTTGAATTTCTAGCTTGAATAGTGTTTAAATCTAACCAATTTTCTTGTTTATTAACATTGTTTGATAAGTTTTTTCTTGTTGTTTGTTACTCTTCACCTTCATCTCATCTTTTAACTTCTATTAAATTTATTATTGGTCTTGTATAATATCTTGTGCTGCTTCAAGCGCCTTTTTTATACAAATTTATTTTTGTCATTGATATTGAATTTAATTTTATTTAAATATTCAATTTGTTAAAGCTGCTTTAGCGCTTAATTTGAATATTGTTTCTTCATTATACATTTTGTTTCTTCATTTTACATTTCGTTAATGTTGTTCGGGTTTCTTGTTATTAAGCAATTAGGTCTAAGTGCCTACAAAAATTTATTTATAAAAATTATTTAAATTAGCAAATATGAGATATTATAAATGAAAGAGTAAAAAATGTAAAATTTGTGTTGTTGCTAAGGCTGATAGTGAGGTGCTGCCATCTGGTTATATTAGTTTTTGTAAATTCAGTAATATTATTTACAGAATTAAATGTTTATTTTGTTTACAAAGTTATATTGGTCAAACTTCAAATGAATTGCATTTTAGAATTAATAACCACAGATCACAAATAAATAAATCTAAATTCCCCTCTTTTGAACTTTTACATTTTAAAGAACATTCATTTGAAAATATAGAAATTGAAATTTTGGATCATGTTACTGATGAAAATGAAAGACTGTTTAAGGAGAATGATTATATATTAAAATTTAAAACTTTATATCCTTATGGTTTAAATACAGAACTCAATAATCTAAATGTAAATAGTATTTCTAATGTATATAATTTATTTTATGAAGTTAACAATTTAATATCAATTAAAAGAGGTAAAAGAGGTTCACATATCAATAGTAATAAAGTAAATGACATTATACCTTTAATTTGGCTAAATGAACAAGAAAAGCTTTTTACAAATTCATTAAATGTTAATAAATTAAAGACTGCAATTTTTTCTTTTAAAATCAAGACTATTAAAAAAATTTCTGCTTTGCTTGTTAAATATAATTTTGTTAATACTCAGTTTAAGGATTTAATTACAGATTTAATTGGTTTCAAACTGCTAAAATTTGGTAAATATAATGTTTTGAATGAATATTTTACGGTTTCTTTCTTGCAGAAATCTTTTGATTGTTTAAAATTGAATAAAGCTATTTTTAAAAATAATTTTTTATTTCCAGTAAAAAATATAAATGTTATAACTGCTTTTAAATATAATAAACCATTCAGCAAAAAGATCTTTAACTACAGAGAATTTGCTTTATCTGTTGATTCTTCTAATTCGAATATTTGCATCTGTAATAGTGATGAATTTAACTCTTATATTGATAATAATTATAAACATATTATAACTGGTAATTTAAATATAATAAAAAATGATAATTTGAGGTTTTTGATGAATTTGGGTACTAAATTTAGATTAAATAAAAAACTTAAAAAATCAATTGCTAAGGAAGTTTTTTTGAAAGATATTACAAATTTTATTTATAAAATTTGTTATAAATACAATATACCCATAAAAGCTTTTCATGAATGGAAATACAATCTTATTGTTTATTTTGACAATTTTTTAAGTGAAAGTTTAAATTGTGTGAATAATGATTATCAGAAATTTTATAAGAAAGATAATGAATATTTGGAATTTTTTAAAAAACATTTTGTTTTGGTTCCTGTTGACAAAGCAGCTAGTAATTATGGTATCATTTGAAAGAAATTTTATTTTGAAAGAACTTTAGATGAACTTAATAATGATTTTTACTATACAAAAATAAATTTGAAATCCACTGTTGTTAAAAAATGTTTTACTGCTTATTCTAAGCAGATTAAATCACTTTTTTCATATAATATAAGAGTCTTTAATGAAAGTAATATACCCTTTTTATTTTTAACACCTAAGTTTCATAAAAATCCAGTTAAATTTAGATTCATTTGTTGTACTACTAATAGTATTGGTAAGAATTTCAATATTAAATTACAGTTTTTTATGAAAAAGATCTATGACTTTTTAAAATTTAAGTATAAGAATTCTAGTTATTTTTGGTCAATTGATAATAGTCTTGAATTAATTAATAAAATTACTTTTAAACTCTATTCAAACTTATGACTTTGAAAACCTATTCAGTAATATTCCTATAAATGAACTCTATAATATTCTTAAAAATATTTTTGACATTTTTTATATTGAAGATGAGTTGAATATTCCTCGAGATTTTTTTCAAAGTCTTTGTCATTTTTGTTTAAATAATAATTATATCTTTTTTCATGACAAAGTTTTCAAGCAGTCACATGGTATTGGCATGGGAACCAATTACTCTTCCTGTGCAGCTAATCTTTTCTTATTTTTCTTTGAATATCAGTTCACTGTAACTTATAATAAATGTTTACATGCTTATCGATATATCGATGATTTAATTATTTTCAATATTGATTTTGATAATTTTTCAAGTTTAATTTATCCAGATTGTTTAAAATTAAATAAAGCCAACAATAATGATTATGAAGCTGATTTTTTGGATATTTCATTTATTATAAAAGATAATAATTTATATACTGATTTATTTGACAAAAGAAAAAATTTTAACTTCATAACTAACTGTATGCCGCATTGATATTCTAATTTGAGTCACAGAATTTACATAAATATTGTTATTAACCATATATTAAGAATCAAAAGGTTATGCAATTTAAAATTTAATTTTAATAAACAAGTTTTCAATTTTCAAGCTTTATTATTTTACAAGAATTTGTATCCTTTGAATTTCATATTTCATTATACAAAAAATTTGAATTTTTAGTGACAGTGCCGCAGTATCTGCCTTTTGATTGGTGATCCATATAGGTGTCCAGTTTGATGCACATGGTTCAAAGCCTTCTAGGAAGACCATTTTGCTAATGTTTGGAGTTATTTGTATCGCCAGACCTGGAAAGTTCTTGGACATCTTTGGATACGGAAAGAAAATTTAGTGTTTTTTCAAGTTTTTAAGCTGGAATGAATTTTAAGGATGTTGTTTCGTCTTGCAGGTGGTGAGTTTTTTCATCTTTTCTAGTAGGTTCGGGTGGGGACATGTTTGGCTAGCATTTCATATATAAAAATCTTTTTCTTGTATATTTAATAGTTTTTTGTTGGCTATAATATGATTTTTAATAAATTTTAATAAATTGAAGTTCAGTTTTTATCAAAACTTAAATTTAAAATTGCAATAAATGTAAAACTTTATACATTGTTTTTTCCATTACTATTCTGTTTGAATTACATTTGGAGTATGCTAGCCTGCATGTCTTTTGAAACCTGCTAGTACTACATAGTTTTTTAAATAAATTTTTAATTGCTGTGTTCCCACCTGCTGAAGAGATTGACACAGCTTAATTTGAATTTCTAGCTTGAATAGTGTTTAAATCTAACCAATTTTCTTGTTTATTAACATTGTTTGATAAGTTTTTTCTTGTTGTTTGTTACTCTTCACCTTCATCTCATCTTTTAACTTCTATTAAATTTATTATATATATATATATATATACAGCCGTGTTTTATTCATCATTCAACCAAAATTATATAAAAGAAAAATGAAAACCGATTAAAAATCCGAATTATTGACCGATTAATCGATTAATGAACTACGATTAACCCAGTTAAAACTCTTAATCGATTCCCACCCCTACTTAAAATGCAATCTTTCTTTATAATATTGAAATGTTGGTTAAGAGAAAGTCATGAGAATGACTAGTCAGATTATCTAACATGTGTTTGTTTATTTCTTTAGAGATGCTGTCCGTGTCTAGTGAAGGAATTCCATGTGGTCCACACACCAGCAGTTATAAAAGCTTTATGGAAGATAGCAAAGCCGATTATCAGCGAGAAAATTAGACAGAGAGTAAGAAAATTCATATATTTGTTTCTCAAAATTGTCACGATATTTTTTTTACTTTATCTTAGCCATATGTATGTGGGAAGTTCCTTGCAGAGCCAACAGATGGCGCTGTCTCTGATGCTTATCATTGAACGAGATGACAAACGGAGGAGTTGAGATCTGGCTGCAGTGGAGATCGGTTGAGACCTTCAGCGCGTAGGCTGACAGGCTCATTTTTCTGCTAATTAGAGCTTGTTGTGCTCTGTATAAGTGTGTAGAGCCATGGAGAGCTCTATGCCATAATCTCACTTATTAGAAATAGTACGCGTAGGTACTAATGTGAATTGTAGAGCGAGTCAGTGCTCATATATGATACTTTCTGTTAGTCCTAGTAATGAAGAGAGCTTGTTATGTGTATTAGGCCTCGAAACCAGCAAATGTTATTGATGGAAACCCTGCTATTATTATCATTTTATCTTTGTGTAAACTGTGTTGTGAACGTAATAAATGTTTTTAGTTATCTTAATCGCACCTCTTCATTGCCCCACCCCTAGACGCCCAGCTCATATACTACAAGTGGGGGCTCTGCCGCGATATTACCACCAACAAGTTATAAAAGGTAACTGTTATTGTTATATATTTATCATTGTGTTTGATAGTGGATAATAATGATTAATGCATATATTGAGCAAAAAGAGTTTGAGTTACTATTTTGAATTAGAAATTAATGGTGAAATACTTTTGAGAACACTTTTGGTTTCAATGTGTGATGAAATAAAATAAATAATATAACTTGAGAAGAATGAATAAAAATAAGAATTATGATTGAAAAAAATATTCTGAGTAATCTTTTATAATTTTGCTTATTACTGTTTGCAATAATATTTTAACAATATTATAACAATATTATTTTAAAACGAAAGTGATAACAATTATTAAATAGAGAACAATAACAATAATGGTGATATTATATGAAATATGTGTAATAATTAAGAAATATATAAGATGATCTAAGTATTCTGTTGTATATTACAAATTGTTCTGCAGGTGGTTATTTAAAAATCATGATAATTTTGATTTGAGAACAAAAACCATAGAATCATTTTTTGAGAAAATTGTTCTCATATTATTTTGTTTCTATTTAGGTATGATATTAATTTAGTAGAAATATTGAAATATTTTTTGGTATAAGTAATTATTTAGAGTTATAATGGCCCAAAACGTGTTACAAGGCATTAGAAAAGCCGATTTAAGAACAATTGCTGAAGAATTAGGCCTAACTGTTCCGGCGGAAGCTAAGGTACTTGAAATCAAAACTTTAATTGAGAGTTCTGATATTTATAAAAATGATTTAGAATTTGTTAGAGGTGTTATTAAAATGTTACTAGAAGAACAAAAGTTGAAATCTGTAGAAGAACAAACCAAAATTGAGATAGAAAGAATTAAATTATCCCAGTTAGAAAAAGAAATAGAGTTACAGAATTTAAAGTTACAGGCTGCAGCAAATAATTCTAGTAATAATGTTGAGCAATCAAATTCAGAAACTACTTCACAATCATTAGAAAATTTAATTAGAAGTATTCGAACTTTAACCATTTCAGTACCTGAGAAACCGGAAGCTTTGCACTTATTTTTTCAATCCCTTGAAAAGGCATTCGTTTCTAAAAATGTACCCCCTAAATTTAAATCGGAAATATTGATTAATTTATTGGGAGATAAATGTAATCAGGTTCTTGCGTACGTAACCACCGAAGAAATTAACGATTATGAAAAAGTTAAGGAATTAATTTTAAGACAGTTCCAACCAACGCCGCGTGAATGTTTAAGTAATTTTAAAAATGCGTTGCGTAATCCGTCAGAATCTCATGTCCAATTCGCTTCGCGTCTAAGCGCTTCTTTTGATTACTATTGTAGATTGAGAGGGGTTAACGATGTTAAGCAATTGTGTGATCTTTTAGTTTCCGATAAAATATATGAAACGTTGGATTCTAGAACTAAGGAACATATTAGTGTTCGAGAAGGTCAAAATTGGTTTAAACCCAACGAGTTAGGTCGGGAGTGTGATTTATTCTACTCTTCTAGAGGTAAATCGTTAATTGAAACTAATAATAATACGCGAAACGAAAGTTCAGAGAATAAGCGGTTTGTAAACAAAACTCCTTTTAGAAAGACACATTATAATAATAAAGATCCCATAGTACGTAATTCGGTATCTAATCAAACTCACGAAAAGCATGAAAGAATGTGTTATATTTGTGGTGCAAAAGGGAAAACATTTCATTTCGCTAGAGTGTGCCCTAAACGTAGTTCAGAGAAAAAAGAATTCCGTGAAAATCTTCCAACAAATTCAGTAGTTCAATCCGAAACAAGTCCGATTAACCTAATTGTTAATGAGCTCGAATATGTTGATATTTTAGTGGATGATATTCCACTTAAAGGGTTAAAAGATTCTGGTTCTTCGATTCTAATTGTAAATAAAAATAGCATTCCACAGACTAAAAATGTTATTTCTTCAACCACTCTAGTTAGCTGCTTTAATGAAAAGAAAGATGCAAATCTGACTGAATTTAAAATATCTTTACCTAATCATGATTCAATAAACATAATCGGTGCTTTATGCAACAATTTGACATGCGACGTAATTCTGCCTAATAATATCTTTCATATTTTGAAACAACAAAATAAAGAGGAAGCAGATGTTTCGAGTTCCAGCGTAGGGGGGAAAGATAGTCTTCTAAATTCGGGGGAAAGCAATTTCGATGAAGCAAATGAGTGTTCTTTTCCTGTATTCGATCGAAAGGAAAATGAAATAGATACTTTTTTTTCAAGTATGTGCAATTTTTCAGAAGAAGAAAAATTCGATGTCAGTTATATTTTAGATAAGTCGTTAAAAGAGAAATTAAGCGAATTAATAAAAAGTTATAAGCCAGTTAAAACAAAAAGTACTGATTTAAAAATGTCCATTATTTTATCTGATGATATACCAGTGTGCTCACGCTCTCGCAGATTATCATTTGTAGAGAAATCAGAGGTGGATAGACAAATTGACCAATGGTTAAAGGATGGTATAATTAGAGAAAGTACATCAAATTATTCTTCGCCAATAGTGGTGTGTAGGAAAAAAGATGGAGGAATAAGGTTATGCTGTGATTATCGTGCTTTAAATAAGAAAATAATTAAAGATAAATACCCGTTGCCAAATATTGAAGACTTATTTGATAGATTAGGGGAGGGTAAAGTTTTTTCGACACTAGATTTAAAGAATGCGTTTTTACAAGTTGATGTAGAGGAAAAAAGTAGGAAATATACAGCTTTTGTGACAGATAATGCCCAGTATGAGTTTCTAAAAGTTCCCTATGGATTATGTAATAGTCCCTTAGTGTTTCAAAGATATGTAAATTATGTGTTTAAAGACTTATTAAAAGATGGTACTGTAATTATTTATTTAGATGATATAATTATTCCATCTAAAGATGAGAATGAAGGGTTAGATAAATTAAAACGTGTGTTAGAAACGGCATCAAAATTTGGTCTAGAGTTAAATTTAAAGAAATGTCAGTTTTTGAAACGTAAGATCGATTTCTTAGGTCACATAATTGAGAATGGCACGATTAAACCCTCAGTAGAAAAAACTCTCGCAGTACAAAATTTCCCAGAACCCCGTAATGCTAGGGAAGTGCAGAGTTTCTTAGGTTTAACGGGTTACTTTAGAAAATTTATTCGTTCATATGCCAACATAGCAAGACCACTCAGTGACTTATTACGTGCTTCCACTCCATTTAAATTCGAGCAAGAGCAGAAATTAGCTTTTCAAAAGCTTAAAGACATTTTATCTAATGCACCTGTCTTACACCTTTTTAAGCAAGGCTATAAGTTAGAAGTTCATACAGATGCATGTAAATTAGGATTCGGTGCAATCCTATTACAACAAGATGACGATGGACAGTACTATCCAATCCATTATATGAGTAAAAAGACCTCTGTACAAGAAGAAAAATACTGTAGTTATGAGTTAGAAGTGTTAGCGATAGTAGAAGCCCTTAAAAAATTTAGGAACTATTTGTTAGGTAGTAAATTTAAAATTTATACTGACTGTCAAGCGTTCACTAAAACTTTAGATAAACGTGAATTGACACCTAAGGTAGCCAGGTGGTCTTTCCTGCTACAGGAATTCGACTACGAAGTAGAACATCGTCCTGGTAAACAAATGCAGCATGTTGACGCTCTTAGCAGACACCCTGTAATGGCTGTAAATACTGATACCCTTACTCATCGTATTGCTACTGCTCAAGAAAATGATGAGTTTATCAATACTATGAAATCTCTTTTACAACAAAACCAAAATGACGAATATGTGTTAAAAAATAATGTTTTATATAAAGTGTTAAATGATAGGGATGTACTAATTGTCCCAGAGATCATGCAACTTGAGGTCGTAAAGAAATGTCATGCCTTAGGACATTTTTCGGCTAATAAAACTGAAGAGCTAGTAAAAAGAGATTACTATTTTTCTAATATGAAAAAATGCGTAGATAACGTTGTAAAAAGTTGCGTAGAATGTATTCTCGTAAATAAGAAACAGGGAAAAGGAGAAGGTTTTTTGAACCCTATCCCTAAAGGCGATATGCCATTATCCACGTATCACATCGATTTTGTGGGTCCATTACCGACCACCAACAAAAACTACAATCACATTTTTACAGTAATCGACGGATTTAGTAAATTTTCGTGGCTATATCCAGTCAAATCAACTTCTTCAGCAGACGCCTTGCAAAAATTAAAACAGCAAGCTGCTATTTTTGGTAACCCCGCAAGAATAATATCCGATCGTGGACCTGCGTTCATATCTAAGGAGTTTGCAGATTACTGTAAATCAGAGGGAATCGAACATGACACCATCACAACTGGAATCCCAAGAGGGAATGGTCAAATTGAGAGACTTCATCGAACAATCATTCCTGTATTATCCAAGTTATGTATAAATGACCCTAACAAGTGGTACAAGTTTGTTGAGGCTGTTCAGAGAACTATTAATTCCACCACATCGAGAAGTACCAAAAGAACTCCTTTTGAACTACTCACTGGAGTAACAATGAGAAAGAAAGAAGATAAGAGAATACTAGAACTTCTCGAAGAGGAAAGGATAAATTCCATGCTTGATAATCTTAACACCATTCGTGAAGAAGCAAGAAAAAACATTCTTAAGATTCAAGAAGAAAATCGCCGATGTTACAACAAGAAGAGAAAGAAAGCCCATGTATATAAAATTAATGATCTAGTTGCCATCCAGCGAACTCAGTTTGGAACCGGCATGAAACTAAGACCAAAATTCTTAGGTCCTTATAAAGTTGTGCGAGTAAAGTCCAAAGACAGATATGAAGTCGAAAAGATAGGCGATCATGAAGGACCTATACATACTAGTACTTCTGCAGACCATATGAAATTATGGTCCACAAACTAAATAGACTGAACTAAATGGACTGATAAACTTTAAAAAAAAAAAGTTAACTGTGAATTTTTATGTACATAATTTTTTTAATGTATGTTTCTCTTTTTTTTTTTTTGTTTCTTTTAATTGTATTTTGCAGATATCCTTTAGTATCCCAGGTTGGTTTACGGTGAGGTCACCGCAACATCAGAATGGCAGAGCGTTGTGGGAAGTTCCTTGCAGAGCCAACAGATGGCGCTGTCTCTGATGCTTATCATTGAACGAGATGACAAACGGAGGAGTTGAGATCTGGCTGCAGTGGAGATCGGTTGAGACCTTCAGCGCGTAGGCTGACAGGCTCATTTTTCTGCTAATTAGAGCTTGTTGTGCTCTGTATAAGTGTGTAGAGCCATGGAGAGCTCTATGCCATAATCTCACTTATTAGAAATAGTACGCGTAGGTACTAATGTGAATTGTAGAGCGAGTCAGTGCTCATATATGATACTTTCTGTTAGTCCTAGTAATGAAGAGAGCTTGTTATGTGTATTAGGCCTCGAAACCAGCAAATGTTATTGATGGAAACCCTGCTATTATTATCATTTTATCTTTGTGTAAACTGTGTTGTGAACGTAATAAATGTTTTTAGTTATCTTAATCGCACCTCTTCATTGCCCCACCCCTAGACGCCCAGCTCATATACTACATGTATGGTAGCGAAAGTATTGTTTTCGGGTCAAATTTTCGAAACTGAGTTTTTATTATATTTATACGATTTAGGTCCCCTGAATCCGAAAATCATTGTCTGTCTGTATGTGTTTGTCTGTTATCAGCATATCTCAAGAACAAATAGCAGCTAGTGCAAACTTGGTATTCTATACATGTATCATATAGCGATGCTACACTAAACTTTTCGTTGAGGTCAAGCAAATGGTATGTGTACAGGGCATCCAAGAAAATTCAAATACATCTGTAGGCTAGTCTAAACAAAATAAAATAATCTATTTTTTTTTTCTTTAAATGTATATATGCATAAAAGCATGTTTTTTGCAGATTGTGGTATGGAGATCACTCAACATTCGTTTACAGGTCTACCCTAAGTATTTGGATATAGGGTAGGTGCTCCAGTGATTGGCATGCTCCAGTAATTGACATCTATCTCGAAATAATTAAAAAATAAGAAAAATAATAAAATCACATATTTTTTTTTTACATATAAGAATTTTAACATTTTATGTCAAACACTGGAGCATAGGGTGCTAATAACTGGTAAAATGAATAACTAGCAGTGTCAATGACTGGAACATTGAGTGGGTGTCAAATAAAAATCTATAAAAAAAAAATGGTTATCCAATGTATATATCTTAACATATATGTGGTTCTGGATGTTTTTCATGACATATGTACTAACTTAAGATTTTTTAAAATATTTTCTGATGACTAGGACATTAAAAACATCAGAGATTGCTCTAAAAGTGCCAATCACTGGTGCTTTTACCCTACTGGGGCTATGCTTGGAAATTGCTGGAAGGGTATTTCATCTTGTGTTAGGTGTTTTTCATATAAAACTAAATTTATTTAAATAATGTGATGTGCACATAGTTTATAGAAATTTTTTATTGCTAAACTCAAAATTAAGCTAAGCGTTCTTTTCTATTGAATGTAATTGATGGAAGTGCTTTATTACATATTACTGTGTCGATAATCACTGATTAGGAAGGAAAATTAATTTTTCATACCTATTCTGTAAACAAAGTATTTTTTGAAGTTCTATTTTCAACTTTGGTTCTTGTATAATATTACGTTAGAAGTTGCTTCGAATATGAAAGTCCTATTTTCAACTTTGGTTTTTGTATAATATTACGTTAGAAGTTGCTTTGAATATGAAAGTCCTATTTTCAACTTTGGTTTTTGTATAATATTACGTTAGAAGTTGCTTTGAATATGAAAGTCCTATTTTCAACTTTGGTTTTTGTATAATATTACGTTAGAAGTTGCTTTGAATATGAAAGTCCTATTTTCAACTTTGGTTTTTGTATAATATTACGTTAGAAGTTGCTTCGAATATGAAAGTCCTATTTTTAGCGGTTGGTCGGTACGTCTATTTATTATCAGTATAACTTAAAAACAAATAAGTGCAGGAATTTCAAATTTGGTATTTGAAAGTTCGTATTAGATTTCCATTTGAAAAATTTGATTAAGATTGAGGGGCGATAGCACTGTTGTCATGGGCGTCGGCACAATGGGGCAAGGGGGGCACTTGCCCCCTCTTGAAAATTCTAATAAGCATTTTTTTCTTTAACTTTAAAACTATGCTATCAAAATTTTATTTAAAAACATTTTTTTTTCAGGTTGTACCCCCCTTGAATTTTTTTCTATCTACGTGTGCTAATTAAAGCAAAAATAAAA
Source organism: Salticus scenicus (assembly GCA_963930645.1). NCBI lineage: Eukaryota > Metazoa > Arthropoda > Arachnida > Araneae > Salticidae > Salticus > Salticus scenicus. The sequence continues at coordinate 144,912 of CAWVNO010002759.1, forward strand.
TTGAGATAAATATAAAAAATTGTTCCTTGTAGACTCATCAAACGTTAGTGCATAAACCGCGCTTCCAACTGCCTTAAAGTGGTCATTCCAAAATGAGTGTTTCATCCAACAGCATATAAATATGTTCTATTGTGTTTTAATAAGTTGATGGATCCATCATATGTTTTTTTTCTTTTGGAAAGTTTATTAACGCTATGGGGATGGGGTAAATCTTATTTTGGGAAAATGACTTTCACCTTCTGCACACCCGCATAAAGCACTTTCTGCCCACATGGTGGTTGAAGAAAAATGTTCCTCCCTTTATAAAGGCAACCGAATGACCCCCCATAAGCGCGTATCAGACACGACGTTTTTTTTTCCCAGTTGACTATCTCTATTATAAAAAATATATATTCGTTTCATTTGGTTTAGTGCGGTCTATAGATGTTAAACTCTACTTATCAGCACTTTCCTCCATAGACGTAATGTATTTGAATTTTCTTGGGCATCCCTGTACATGAACCATTTGACTCATCTCAACGAAAAGCTTAGTGTAGCATCCTTATATCATACACAGTTAGCATACCAAGTTTGGATTTTCTGCTACTATTTGTTCTTTAGCTATGCTGATAACACACACACAGGCAAACACACAGACCATTCGCTAAAAACATGATGTTCGTATTCAGGGGACCTCAAAACGTGTAAATAAAAAAAAAAATACGTGTGGCACTCGAGGACTGCCGCGGTAAAGCTATTGCATAGCATTTTTTATCAACTTATGCAATTATAATTATTTATTTATTTTATTTATGCAGTATTTTTTTTCTTTGATATTAATTCAAGTTACACTTTTTGAGCGTGGTGACCGATAAGAAAACAATTTTTTTTCTTTTATTGAATAAATGAGAATATATCCGCAATGAGAATATATCAAAAATATCCGCAATCGATTTGTAGGTATCGAAAACCTCGATGTACCAAATTTGAATGATCTAACTCTATTTTTTGAGAAAAGGTATTTTAATAGGTTTTTAAAGGCCTGCAAGTCGAATGGGGATATTCAAGTTTTTTCTTTGATATAATTTCAAGTTACACTTTTTGAGCGTGGTGGCCGATAAGAAAACAAATTTTTATAGAGAAAAGGTATTTAATAGGTTTTAAAGGCCTGCAAGTCGAATGGGGATATTCAAGTTTTTTCTTTGATATTAATTCAAGTTACAGTTTTTGAGCGTGGTGACCGATAAGAAAACAAATTTTAATAGAGAAAAGGTATTTAATAGGTTTTAAAGGCCTGCAAGTCGAATGGGGATATTCAAGTTTTTCCTTTGATATTAATGAATAAGATAACAATAATGATAAGAAAACAAATTTTAATAGAGAAAAGGTATTTTAATAGGTTTTAAAGACCTGCAAGTCGAAAGGGGATATTCAAGTTTTTTCTTTGATATTAATTCAAGTTACACTTTTTGAGCGTGGTGACCGATAAGAAAACAAATTTTAATAGAGAAAAGGTATTTAATAGGTTTTAAAGGCCTGCAAGTCGAATGGGGATATTCAAGTTTTTTCTTTGATATTAATTCAAGTTAAACTTTTTGAGCGTGGTGACCGATAAGAAAACAAATTTTAATAGAGAAAAGGTATTTAATAGGTTTTAAAGGCCTGCAAGTCGAATGGGGATATTCAAGTTTTTCCTCTGATATTAATGAATAAGATAACAATAATGATAAGAAAACAAATTTTAATAGAGAAAAGGTATTTTAATAGGTTTTAAAGACCTGCAAGTCGAATGGGGATATTCAAGTTTTTTCTTTGGTATTAATTCAAGTTACACTTTTTGAGCGTGGTGACCGATAAGAAAACAAATTTTAATAGAGAAAAGGTATTTAATAGGTTTTAAAGGCCTGCAAGTCGAATGGGGATATTCAAGTTTTTTCTTTGATATTAATGAATAAGATAACAATAATAAGAAAAAAATTTTAATACAGAAAAGGTATTTTAATAGGTTTTAAAGGCCTGCAAGTCGAATGGGGATATTCAAGTTTTTTCTTTGATATTAATTCAAGTTACACTTTTTGAGCGTGGTGACCGATAAGAAAACAAATTTTAATAGAGAAAAGGTATTTAATAGGTTTTAAAGGTCTGCAAGTCGAATGGGGATATTCAATTTTTTTCTTTGATATGAATTCAAGTTACACTTTTTGAGCGTGGTGACCGATAAGAAAACAAATTTTAATAGAGAAAAGGTATTTAATAGGTTTTAAAGGCCTGCAAGTCGAATGGGGATATTCAAGTTTTTTCTTTGATATTAATTCAAATTACACTTTTTGAGCGTGGTGACCGATAAGAAAAAAAATTTTAATAGAGAAAAGGTATTTAATAGGTTTTAAAGGTCTGCAAGTCGAATGGGGATATTCAAGTTTTTTCTTTGATAATAATTCAAGTTACACTTTTTGAGCGTGGTGACCGATATAAAACAAATTTTAATAAAGAAAAGGTATTTAATAGGTTTTAAAGGCCTGCAAGTCGAATGTGGATATTCAAGGTTTTTCTTTGATATTAATGAATAAGATAACAATAATGATAAGATAACAATATTGATAAGAAAACAAATTTTAATAGAGAAAAAGTATTTTAATAGGTTTTAAAGGCCTGCAAGTCGAATGGGGATATTCAATTTTTTTCTTTGATATTAATTCAAGTTACACTTTTTTAACGTGGTGACCGATAAGAAAACAAATTTTAATAGAGAAAACGTATTTAATAGGCTTTAAAGGCCTGCAAGTCGAATGGGGATATTCAAGTTTTTTCTTTGATATTAATGAATAAGATAACAATAATGATAAGATAACAATAATGATAAGAAAACAAATTTTAATAGAGAAAAGGTATTTTAATAGGTTTTAAAGGCCTGCAAGTCGAATGGGGATATTCAATTTTTTTCTTTGATATTAATTCAAGTTACACTTTTTGAGCGTGGTGACCGATAAGAAAACAAATTTTAATAGAGAAAAGGTATTTAATAGGTTTTAAAGGCCTGCAAGTCGAATGGGGATATTAAAGTTTTTTCTTTGATACTAATTCAAGTTACACTTTTTGAGCGTGGTGACCGATAAGAAAAGAAATTTTAATAGAGAAAACGTATTTAATAGGTTTTAAAGGCCTGCAAGTCGAATGGGGATATTCAAGTGTTTTCTTTGATATTAATGAATAAGATAACAATAATGATAAGATAACAATAATGATAAGAAAACAAATTTTAATAGAGAAAAGGTATTTTAATAGGTTTTAAAGGCCTGCAAGTCGAATGGGGATATTCAAGTTTTTTCTTTGATATTAATTCAAGTTACACTTTTTGAGCGTGGTGACCGATAAGAAAACAAATTTTAATAGAGAAAAGGTATTTAATAGGTTTTAAAGGCCTGCAAGTCGAATGGGGATTTTCAAGTTTTTTCTTTGATATTAATTCAGGTTACACTTTTTGAGCGTGGTGACCGATATAAAATAAATTTTAATAGAGAAAAGGTATTTAATAGGTTTTAAATGCCTGCAAGTCGAATGGGGATATTCAAGGTTTTTCTTTGATATTAATGAATAAGATAACAATAATGATTTGATAGCAATAATGATAAGAAAACAAATTTTAATAGAGAAAAGGTATTTAATAGGTTTTAAAGGCCTGCAAGTCGAATGGGGATATTCAAGTTTTTCCTTTGATATTAATGAATAAGATAACAATAATGATAAGAAAACAAATTTTAATAGAGAAAAGGTATTTTAATAGGTTTTAAAGACCTGCAAGTCGAAAGGGGATATTCAAGTTTTTTCTTTGATATTAATTCAAGTTACACTTTTTGAGCGTGGTGACCGATAAGAAAACAAATTTTAATAGAGAAAAGGTATTTAATAGGTTTTAAAGGCCTGCAAGTCGAATGGGGATATTCAAGTTTTTTCTTTGATATTAATTCAAGTTACACTTTTTGAGCGTGGTGACCGATAAGAAAACAAATTTTAATAGAGAAAAGGTATTTAATAGGTTTTAAAGGCCTGCAAGTCGAATGGGGATATTCAAGTTTTTCCTTTGATATTAATGAATAAGATAACAATAATGATAAGAAAACAAATTTTAATAGAGAAAAGGTATTTTAATAGGTTTTAAAGGCCTGCAAGTCGAATGGGGATTTTCAAGTTTTTTCTTTGATATTAATTCAGGTTACACTTTTTGAGCGTGGTGACCGATATAAAATAAATTTTAATAGAGAAAAGGTATTTAATAGGTTTTAAATGCCTGCAAGTCGAATGGGGATATTCAAGGTTTTTCTTTGATATTAATGAATAAGATAACAATAATGATTTGATAGCAATAATGATAAGAAAACAAATTTTATTAGAGAAAAGGTATTTAATAGGTTTTAAAGACCTGCAAGTCGAAAGGGGATATTCAAGTTTTTTCTTTGATATTAATTCAAGTTACACTTTTTGAGCGTGGTGACCGATAAGAAAACAAATTTTAATAGAGAAAAGGTATTTAATAGGTTTTAAAGGCCTGCAAGTCGAATGGGGATATTCAAGTTTTTTCTTTGATATTAATTGAAGTTACACTTTTTGAGCGTGGTGACCGATAAGAAAACAAATTTTAATAGAGAAAAGGTATTTAATAGGTTTTAAAGGCCTGCAAGTCGAATGGGGATATTCAAGTTTTTCCTTTGATATTAATGAATAAGATAACAATAATGATAAGAAAACAAATTTTAATAGAGAAAAGGTATTTATAGGTTTTAAAGGCCTGCGAGTCGAATGGGGATATTCAAGTTTTTTCTTTGATATTAATTCAAGTTACACTTTTTGAGCGTGGTGACCGATAAGAAAACAAATTTTAATAGAGAAAAGGTATTTAATAGGTTTTAAAGGCCTGCAAGTCGAATGGGGATATTCAAGTTTTTTCTTTGATATTAATGAATAAGATAACAATAATAAGAAAAAAAATTTAATACAGAAAAGGTATTTTAATAGGTTTTAAAGGCCTGCAAGTCGAATGGGGATATTCAAGTTTTTTCTTTGATATTAATTCAAGTTACACTTTTTGAGCGTGGTGACCGATAAGAAAACAAATTTTAATAGAGAAAAGGTATTTAATAGGTTTTAAAGGTCTGCAAGTCGAATGGGGATATTCAAGTTTTTTCTTTGATATTAATTCAAATTACACTTTTTGAGCGTGGTGACCGATAAGAGAACAAATTTTAATAGAGAAAAGGTATTTAATAGGTTTTAAAGGTCTGCAAGTCGAATGGGGATATTCAAGTTTTTTCTTTGATATTAATTCAAATTACACTTTTTGAGCGTGGTGACCGATAAGAAAACAAATTTTAATAGAGAAAAGGTATTTTAATAGGTTTTAAAGGCCTGCGAGTCGAATGGGGATATTCAAGTTTTTTCTTTGATATTAATTCAAGTTACACTTTTTGAGCGTGGTGACCGATAAGAAAACAAATTTTAATAGAGAAAAGGTATTTAATAGGTTTTAAAGGCCTGCAAGTCGAATGGGGATATTCAAGTTTTTTCTTTGATATTAATGAATAAGATAACAATAATAAGAAAAAAATTTTAATACAGAAAAGGTATTTTAATAGGTTTTAAAGGCCTGCAAGTCGAATGGGGATATTCAAGTTTTTTCTTTGATATTAATTCAAGTTACACTTTTTGAGCATGGTGACCGATAAGAAAACAAATTTTAACAGAGAAAAGGTATTTAATAGGTTTTAAAGGTCTGCAAGTCGAATGGGGATATTCAAGTTTTTTCTTTGATATTAATTCAAATTACACTTTTTGAGCGTGGTGACCGATAAGAAAACAAATTTTAATAGAGAAAAGGTATTTAATAGGTTTTAAAGGTCTGCAAGTCGAATGGGGATATTCAAGTTTTTTCTTTGATATTAATTCAAGTTACACTTTTTGAGCGTGGTGACCGATATAAAACAAATTTTAATAAAGAAAAGGTATTTAATAGGTTTTAAAGGCCTGCAAGTCGAATGTGGATATTCAAGGTTTTTCTTTGATATTAATGAATAAGATAACAATAATGATAAGGTAACAATATTGATAAGAAAACAAATTTTAATAGAGAAAAAGTATTTTAATAGGTTTTAAAGGCCTGCAAGTCGAATGGGGATATTCAATTTTTTTCTTTGATATTAATTCAAGTTACACTTTTTTAACGTGGTGACCGATAAGAAAACAAATTTTAATAGAGAAAAGGTATTTAATAGGTTTTAAAGGCATGCAAGTCGAATGGGGATATTAAAGTTTTTTCTTTGATACTAATTCAAGTTACACTTTTTGAGCGTGGTGACCGATAAGAAAACAAATTTTAATAGAGAAAACGTATTTAATAGGTTTTAAAGGCCTGCAAGTCGAATGGGGATATTCAGGTTTTTTCTTTGATATTAATGAATAAGATAACAATAATGATAAGATAACAATAATGATAAGAAAACAAATTTTAATAGAGAAAAGGTATTTTAATAGGTTTTAAAGGCCTGCAAGTCGAATGGGGATATTCAATTTTTTTCTTTGATATTAATTCAAGTTACACTTTTTGAGCGTGGTGACCGATAAGAAAACAAATTTTAATAGAGAAAAGATATTTAATAGGTTTTAAAGGCCTGCAAGTCGAATGGGGATATTAAAGTTTTTTCTTTGATACTAATTCAAGTTACACTTTTTGAGCGTGTTGACCGATAAGAAAACAAATTTTAATAGAGAAAACGTATTTAATAGGTTTTAAAGGCCTGCAAGTCGAATGGGGATATTCAAGTGTTTTCTTTGATATTAATGAATAAGATAACAATAATGATAAGATAACAATAATGATAAGAAAACAAATTTTAATAGAGAAAAGGTATTTTAATAGGTTTTAAAGGCCTGCAAGTCGAATGGGGATATTCAAGTTTTTTCTTTGATATTAATTCAAGTTACACTTTTTGAGCGTGGTGACCGATAAGAAAACAAATTTTAATAGAGAAAAGGTATTTAATAGGTTTTAAAGGCCTGCAAGTCGAATGGGGATTTTCAAGTTTTTTCTTTGATATTAATTCAGGTTACACTTTTTGAGCGTGGTGACCGATATAAAATAAATTTTAATAGAGAAAAGGTATTTAATAGGTTTTAAATGCCTGCAAGTCGAATGGGGATATTCAAGGTTTTTCTTTGATATTAATGAATAAGATAACAATAATGATAAGATAACAATAATGATAAGAAAACAAATTTTAATAGAGAAAAGGTATTTAATAGGTTTTAAAGGCCTGCAAGTCGAATGGAGATATTCAAGTTTTATCTGATCTACTTTATACACAAATTTTACGCGTACAGCTATTCACTGTTGTACATAGATGATAGATACCTATACACCTATATACTTTCTCACAAACAGCTGCTTATGTATTCGTCCAATTTCGGGGAAACTCGTCTCGATCTGTGCGAGCTTCGTACAGCCGAATTCTACCGAACTGTGTTAGGTTTTTTTTTTCGTTACGGAATTTTTCGATTCGGTCGCCGCGCTCAAAGCCCGCGATAAAAGCTATACAATAGCTTAAAAACTCACGTTCAAAAATTTGACCATAAAACAACACTTCCTTTACCTTATGGGTAAGAGAAAGTAAAAATCCCACTCAAAAATATATTACAAGGGGGATTACCTCCCCAATTTTTTCAAGTTGTACATTGAATATTTCGTCCATTTTTTAGTTACACTTGATAATATATTAGCTGCCTTGAACCCTGTGATCTCTTATATTTAACTTCTCTAAAAATTCTTGATTAAAAGAAAAAAAAAGTGGAAAAAGTAAGTAATAATTTTAAAACACTTCTTAAATATAAAGGTTTGTTAAGAGAGTATATGAAGATGTGTTTATTCCATTTACAAACAGCTACAAAGTGTGGACGCTAAAGTCTGCAATCATACACGAAATAATTTTGATTATTGCAGTCACTGCACTCCTGTTGTGCATTATTTGACTACTCAAAATCAAATTAAAAATAAATTTTGAAACAGAATAGAAGATGATACTTTTTCATACGAAAATTTTCCCTTTCAGAGTTTTATAAGTATTTTTTGGCGAAGAGACATTGTATCTTTACCCTAAACGCACAATTTATGGCTGATGAATCTACATTGGTGTGCAAAATTGAAGCAACAACCTATTTTCTCGCTTTCCTCTTTTGGGCATAATTAAAAAAATAAATAAATAAATAAATAAACATATGAACATAAAATTTAGATGGCATGTTCGTTATCATACCAGTAATCGAATTTTATAGAATTTTAGCATGAGTAATAATTTTTAAACCAATAATTCTTCTTCATTTTTTTTCTTTTTAGGTATGCTTTGGGAAAAAAATGAAGAATTTCAACAACTTTAGAAAAGAAAACTTAATGAAAAGTGATGTTAAGGATGCATTACAGATAGATAAAGACGCACATGCCTTGAAATGTTACTCTAAATCTCGATTTTTCTTTCTGTATTAATTTTTCTTTTACTTTTATAATAGACTTTTTGAAAAAATATGTATAATTAATTATTTGTAAACTATGAGCATCACCAGAAAAATAAAAATGTCGATAAATAGTTTTATAATGAACACCTTATCCAACTTTCATGTTTGTATGTATATTTTTTTTAAAAGTTATTCACATGCAAAGAAAAGAAGAAAAAAGAAGAAACAGAAAAGTGAATACATGTAAAAAGATCCGGTTTTAATCTAACACATGGATGCATGTGCATCTTCACCTACCTGTAATGCATCCTTATGACCGTTTTTCAATAAATTTTCTTTTCTAAAATTGTTGAAATTTTTCATTTTCTCCAAAGTTTATTTTTGAAAAAAAAAAAAAAAAAAAAAAAAGAAAGGAAAAAGAAAGAAAGAAAGAAAGAAAGAATATTTATTAGTTTAAAATTATCATTTATGTTGAAGTTATATAAAATTCGGTTAATGATATGATAACAAACGTGCCACGCAAATTTTATGTTCATTTGTTTAAAAATTATGCGCAAAGAAGAAAACGAGAAAACAGGTTGTTGCTTAAATTTTAAACACCAATGTAGTTGGCTTTACATGATCCACAAGGCAAAAAAAAAAAATATTTTAATATTCTCTGGTTAGTTTAAAGAATTATTTATTTTTCTTTAATGTCTTAATATCAATTTTATTTTTCAGATATTATTTTACAAATCTTCTCAGCAGAACTCCCCCCCCCCCCAGGGGGAAGGCGAGGCTCCTACATACATAATTTTTTTTCCCCAGTTGACTATCTCTATTACAAATAATTTTTTAATTTCATAATGATTATTAAAAAATATATCTTTATGCACATTTATACAAAATTTTGTCCTATACCACCATGTTAAAAATTTAGAAAAAGAGAGATGGCAACACAAGCTGTTGGACAGATTTTACCAAAAGATGGTAGGCACTAATTTATGTCAAGGTGTAACTACATACCAAATTGTATGAAATTATGTGCAGTAGTACCTGAGATACAGTTGCCACAAAATTTTGTCACACACACACAGACAGACATTGTCTAAAAATGGTCAAATCGTGTTCTACAGCTCTCAGAACGTGTAAATCTATCAAAAACCCGAGGTCGAAAATATTTACAAATCCAATACTTTCTTCTATTGAATATAGAAGAAAGTAACAAGGTTAAAAATCATTTTAATATTCTCTCTTTAAAAAATGCTCTAGTTAGTGTTAGTTTAAAGAATTATTTATTTTTCTTTAATGTCTTATTAATCATTTTATTTTTCAGATGCTGTTTTATAAATCTTCTCAGCAGGATAAACTTCATCGTAGGATCAACCCTCGATTACTGCCGAAAGATCTTGGTGGCGAGCTGCAAACTTATTCCTATGAGCACTGGGCCAGCAATATTGAAGAAATCGAACAGAAATATCAAAGGAGGTTCAAACAGTTTTTAGACAGAAACAAAAAAGTTTTATCCTGATCTTTGCATAGATAAATAGAAACAATTAAACGTCAGAATGTTATGGATCTAAAAAAAAAAAAACTTTCTTCTGCATTTTTTATTTGTTTCCGCAGTATGAATTATTTATAAAAAATTGTTATTTATTTAATGATGAACGCAGACAATGAGGAATTTGCACACATGGAGGATTTGAACAAAATCCTATTTTTCTGGTAGTTTTAGGCCCATAAATTTCAAAAAGTTTATTAAAAATGCAAAAAAAGTTCTCATTAATTTCAAAATTAACTTTAAGATTAACCAAAAATCACGTGACTTCAAAACGCTGCGTGATGTCACACTTTATGTTGCTTCAATGTTTACATTTTGTCAGCCTGGTTAGTAAGCAGCAATTCATTTTAACTTTCGTCATTATCAATTGTTTATGTGATTTCTGAGCATTTATTTTTCATCTTATAATCATTTAATACCATTATCACCATTTTCCATTATTATTTTTATTTTCAATTGTTTTCTTTTCATGGGGGTTGTCCAATGTTTTCGTTTAATAGTATCCTGAGGAACGCTAAAGAATAAGTTTTGAGAAGCATTAGCTGTTGTATTAGTACAAATTGGTACAATATTTATACTACGATTTTTTAATATCCGTCATTATCATAACATACAATACCTATTTCACTGATTCAAGATGCAAAGCAAAGCACGAAATCGAACGTAAACAAAGATTACTTCCGTTTGTTGTCATAAAGAGTGACGTCACGATATATTATACTGTGTTTTCTCGAAAGAGTAAATAGTGCAATGTTAAAATTTTTATAAATCAGTCATTAGATTTCAAATAAAGAAAATGTATGTATTTATTTTCTTACCTTTTCGTTTTCTATCCTATAAGAATAAAATCAGAAAACGTGCAAATTGTCCATTTTCATCTCAGAGGAGTGTAGCATTAAATGTCGAAAAAGCCTGTTTTGTGCTTTATAAACAACATCTAATGTATTTGTTCATTAAAATTAAAAATCAGTTATAAATTTGTTTTTGAATTATCAGAGATCAATGGTTTCAAGCATTCATTTTAAAACATTTATGCATTTTTTTTTTTTTTTTTTTTTTTTTTATCTGTTTGACTATTTAATTACAAGAATTTCAAAAAGCATTAGCATTAGCATTTATTATTATTATTTTTTTTTTATTGTTTATCCGCGTTTGTAATGATCGATAGATGGCGCTTTTTCAGTTTTTGTTGTTAGTAAATATTATAGCCACGTGTATTTATTATTGTTCTTTTTGTTATTCTACTTAATATTCATACTATAATTTCTCCGCCATCACATCATGGAAAATTGATTGCTTTTGGAAAAAAATAATTCAGTTTATTCAAAGTTCGATCGGAAGTAGATTTTTAACTGAAGTTGAACAAATATTAGCTTCAAATCATCTGATTAATTCTTTACTTCCATTAGCCGAAGCAACTGAAATTTTAAATTTGTCATTTGGAAATAAATGGAAGCTTATTTCTGGATTGCTTGGTCCTTTGGAGTTACACTGGAGCACACAACAGTATGCGTTATCTTTTTTACCGGATTTATTCATTTTTATTCAATAAATATATGTGAAACTAAACATCGGCATGCAATGGCGGCTTAATGAAAGCCGAATTAAAGCATGTTTATTGTAATTTCACCTTAGCCCACCAGAGGGCGAGCATTTCATTACAATCGCGGATTGTGAGATTGTTTGCTTTATAAAGTGTTTTACAACAAAGTTGGAAACAATTATTGCATTATTTCCTCGTTAAAAATTTGAATAAGAATTTTTAATTAAATATTGATTCTTTACCCTCCTTCCCTGTATTCAGGGGTGATTGTCAAAGCAAAATCCCTGAAAATTTGAGCCTCAAGTTAAAAAAAAAAAAAAAAAAAAAAAAAAAAAAAATACATTGAGTTACACTGATATATCAAATGTCACTCAAATTATTTAGACCGGGATCCGGACATAATATCACGGGACAAAATATCGCGTCAAAAAAATAATATAATCTATTTCAAAATTTGCATTTCTGTCACGTGTGATCTCTGGTGAAGATCACAGGGCCTTATAAAATAATATTAATTAATTTAAATAAATAAAAAAATACATTATAGAATGTAATTTTATTATTTTATCTATATTTAATTTTAAGTTTTTTTATCATTTGCTTTCCACCATTCAAAATACATTTTAAAAATATTGTACATCACTGCTGGCATCAAAGCTGAACACTGTTCACAAACCTTAATTAAAAATTTTAAAATAGATAAACACGATTGAATTCTTTATGACAGATCTTTTAAAAAAAATTAATAATTATAGTCTTTAAACTCTTTTAAGCAAAATTTATAACAATTTTCGCGGTGGGTTTGTGTGCATGCCAATGCTTTAACTAAGGTATGTGTAGGCACGAAATTTTATACAACATTATTAATAATTACCAACTCCTTTTTGCTTTCCATTCATTTATGTAGGCGATATTTTGTCCACGAGAGATTTTGTCCTAATCCGTTTAGACCAGAAGCCCTTAACATTTTTACAGTTCGTTCGCATATCACCTGAATGACAAACAACTAAGAAGAGTAAATATAACTTTGTAGAAAATACGAAAATAGAGATGGATTATATTAAAAACTCTGAAATCAGGGAAACAAAAACTAAACACAAACACCTTTGATATATAAATAAATAAATAAATATCTAAATTAAAAATGTTATCGAGCTCTGCAATAACATGGGAAAATTATTTCCCAAGAAACATTCCTGGAATTTTCACGTTTTAATTTATGTCCCTTGAAGAATGTAAAAGCGAGGTTATGCTGTATCCAGAATAAGAAATTTCTATAAAAACAATATAATTTAACATAAAATAAAAAAATAAAGCAAAAATTTCAAAAACCTCGAAATTATAAGTAGTCCCTCAAAAGGTTTATCCCCGAGTAATACAATTGTTAACTAGTGTGTTGTGGCCACCACATGACTTTCTTCTATATTTTTCTATACAAATTCACTCAGTAAAAATAATTTATTAAAATTATTATTAAAAAATATGTATCTTCCATGATAATGCAGACTATTCCCATATTAGAGAAGTAGTATAACACTAAATATCCAAAAAAAAAAAAAAAAAAAATCCATTTTATTCTCGATATTTAAAAAAAAAAAAAAAAAATTAGTTTTTTTTTTTTTTTTTTTTTTTTTTCGTTAAAAGAACAAAAAATCGATAACGTTGTTTTAAATTATCACAGATCTATAGTTCAATCATTCGTTTTAAAGGTATTGACGAAACCTTTCGAAAGATACCCATCTTGAAAATTTATTCCCCCCCGGAAGGGGGGGCGGAAGCGATGCCCCCACATGCGCAATTTTTTTTTCCTAGTTAACTATTACTGTTATCAATAATTCATATTAATTTTACAATCACAAGTTAAAAATAACTCTCATTATGTACATTTATACGAAATATTGTCCTATACTGCCATGTTAAAAATTTAGAAAAAATGCGATTACAGCGCCACCTGTTGAGCGAATGATCCCCAAATCTAATCAGCACCAGTTTATGTCAGCAACTAAACACCAAGTTTGGTTAAATTTCGTTCATTGGTTCGTGAGATACAGTGTCCACAAAATTCGGGATACACACAGATAGACAGACATTTTCTAAAAACTATCAAATCGTGTTCAGGATATCCCAAAACGTGTAAGTCCATCGAAAACCGGAGTTCGAAAATTTTCACGAATCCAATACTTTCTTTATGTTACATATAGAAGAAAGTAAAAATAAATTCACAACAAACTGATATACATGTATATCCATTTTTTTCTTTAAATAAAACCATCTGTTACAAATCATTAAGTAGATTTAATAACAATTGAGGTTTGTAAAATGAAGATGAATATATATATAACTAGCAGACCCGGCCACGCGTTGCTGTGACTAAGTTATACGTTGAATTATACGGCTGTAAACTATTTAGTTCAGTCAAATTATTATTTACGAACAAAGACGAAAACGTTGTAGCCGATGTAAAAACCCACAGGGTTGAGATTTGAAACTTAGGTCAAAATTTGGAAGCAATTGATAAAAATTTTATAAGTGTTGATATTAAGCACAAATTAATTTTATTGTAGGGTCCTATAAATTTTAATGGAGAAGTGATATATATTATTTCTAATGCTTCTTTGGATAAAATTGCTAAAATGACTAATATATAAATTAAATTCTATTAAAATTCTATTAAAATAAAAGTATAAGAGAAACAGACGATTTTAAAATCAATTTTTATGGAGGAGTGAAATATAATATATGCTATAATGGATAATTTTACTATAAAATGACCTCATCATTTTAAATATTTTAAAGAGGGCAACAGCTGTAGTTATAAAAAGGAAAACAATAAGGCTAAACCAGAAAAATAAGTAAATTTGATAAATATTTTAAAACTTTAAAATTGGAAATCTTATGAAATATTGGACATTTAAAGTAAATACATGTATCATTTTAAATAGGAAAAGATTTTGGAAAAGTTTAGTGTATTTTAACGAAGTGATGAGAAGTTTTTGAGTATGTTAAAATTTTAATAGTAAATTCAAGTTAATAAAGATGGGAAACATTGAGGATTAAGATAAGAATAATTATAAGATTTAAAAAAAAACAAAAAAAAAACGTTTTATATACCATGCTTTTAAATTTTAATATACTAATAATATACTAATTAAAAGGAAAATGATAAATATTCTATCATAGTTTGAAGTCAAATTTGTTTTCAAATGTCTAAATAAAATATCTGATGTAAGATACTAATATTTTGCAGCGGAATAGATTTCATTTCTGTCATCCTTGGCGAAAAAAAAAGAATATCGCCAAATTATCTGGCGAAAATATTTAATTCCTTTCAAAAATCATGGTTATTTTAACAACTTATATTAAAAGAGTAATGAATAATATGAAACAACATTTCGTACAATACATATTACATGTCATACATACGTACAATGAATAATACATATTACATTTCGTACAATGTACGAAATGTAATATGTATGGGGAGAACATATGTACGAAATGTAATATTCCTTTATGTAATATTCCTTTGTACTCCTAATGTAATATTCCTTTTATGTACGAAATGTAATATTCCTTTTCATTTGGCATGTATATTTTCGTGTTACGCTTTTGATCGCCAAATAATAATAATAATAATAATAATAAAAGCCAAGGGCGACAGAGTTTTGAAATTTAAAATTAAAATTTTGTCAATTTGACAGCAAAATAATTCAATCTAACACCCGCTATAACTAATACATATCTATACCCAAATATAAGGATTAAAATCGGGAAATAAATTTCCTCGATTTTTAATAATTTCTTACAAAAAATCCAGTGGGCAATTAACATAGGAAATCTTTTTCTTGGCTGCACAGACGGTCAGTGAGTCACACTTCGCTTGCGTATAGAACTCATAGATATAGTATAGCATATATAGAATAGAGTGATCATTGGGGAGAAAAAAGTTATTCCTTTTCATTTGGGAAAAGACGACGTTTTTACCAAAATATGGCCGTCTTTCCCCGAGTGAATACACACGGGAATACATACTAATATTTTAGCAAATAAAATTTATGAATAATTTATTTGCTAAAGTGGAATGGAAGGCTCCAGATACAGTTTCAAATTTATATTTCTTTCTTTCTTTTTTTTTTTTTTTTTCCAATACCACTTAATGGCTGTTTCTAAAGCTTTTATTTTTTTTTTTTTTTTCGGCATCAAAAATCTTTGTACGATAACATGGGGATGAGAGATCTATATATATTACTATATCTATGATAGAACTACATTAGCACTTTATCAATGTGTATAAAATCTTTAAATTGATTATGACGTCAATTTTCGTGAGATGCATAATTTAACTTTTTATAATTTTTTAACGTTCACGTTTGATTAAATGTATTTATTTTTATGTCGAAAGAAAATGAACTCGTATTTTTTTTTTTTTTTTTTTGGCAACAATTAAATTAATGGAACTCACAGATATTTTGGAGCAACTTTAATAAAGGTCTATAATTAACAAATAATTGCAATAAAACAATATTGTGACAATAAATTGAGATAAAAACTATCCTATCTCTCAAGTTGGACCAAACTGCCCACAGTGTGCAAAATTTCATTAAAATCGGTTCCTTAGTTTAGGAGTTTACCCCGGACAAACATCGTGACACGTAATTTATATATATATACAGATATTTGATAATTATGTAAAAATAAACACATGATTACGGCATAAACGGGAAAAGAAGTCACAATGATCACAAAATTCTTATATACTAAAAACGATTCATTTTAAAAAAAGTAGAAAAATTGTACACACTTGTTTAAAATAGAATGAGATTCAAAACAGAATATGGTAAAGAAAATTCTCAAAATTCTATGCTGGTTCAACATAACTTTTAAAGAGTTATTTAACAATATATAATTTTAAAATATTTAACAATAAAAGAATTAACAAGGTTAAAATCGAAATTAACCTTTTACAAACCAAATTCCGATTAAAGAAATACATTTCATTCTTTTTGCGTATAATTTACCTTAAAATGCTTTAGTTAAAAGGTATTACTCATTTAAATTTCTAAAAAAGAAAGTTATATCATAGCCGCCTAAACTAGATGCCTGTCGTGTGGCTTGGAAACTTGGCAACAGTTCCAGTGGTAGACAGCGTCACCTGGTACAGATTGCGACTTTTTTATTCAACTGTCATCAATAATTTTAAGAAGTGATATGTGATATACGTAATCGACGTTTCTTCGATTCTATTCGCCTTTTACGTATATCAAATCCCACTTTTAAAATTTTTTGGTTTCTGTTGAGTAAAAAAGTCGCGCAATCTGTACCAGGTGGCGCTGTCTACCGCTTCAACTGTTGCCATGTTTCCCAGCTACGCGACAGGCATTTAGTTTAGGAGGCTATGGTTATATATACAGGGCTATATAGTTAAACTGATAGTGTTTACTGTGTTCTGTAGAGTGACTTAGTTGCGTGAAAGGCGCCAAATTTTGCAGGATGCTTTAACAAGACGGTAGATGAAGGATTGCACTAAAAAATATATATATTAGTTCCAAAAGTCACCGCTAGGGAAATATGTGGCGTTGTGTAAAAGAAATAAGAGTTCTAAAAAACACAGAATCAATATAGAAATAAAATTCCCTTTTATTTAGTACATTTAACAATTTAATTCAAGTTCAATGCGGTAACAATTTTTTAAAAAGCGAAAAAATTACATAAACAGTGATAAAATTTTTTTATCTGCAATTTCACTTACTGAGGACTTGTTCACTGCCTAAAACGCTTTTTGGATTGTACGAGAGATTTCTGCAGACATGTTACTTTCTGCTGTTGTGAATACCGTGCACAGAATGCAATATGGTCCTCAAAAACTGTGGACGCATTGAGAGTGTTATCCAACTGGAGTCAAAATATACAACTGCACTCGCTAGACTTAACTCCCCTTTCACTTACTCTCTTGCGAGTTTCTATGTTACCACCCCTTCGCTCTGAATTGGAAGAACCCAAAAGTTTGTTGGTAGAATTATACCAACTGCCTTAGCTGGAAGTTTTTTGTTTTCAAGAAAGTGGATCTTACATTAAGGAATTAATAAGAAGGTACTTACCTGTTATACACATGCCAGCAAATAATCGCCAAAGATCGCCAAATTTACATTAATATAAATATAAATGATACAGGAAATGTATATTTTGTTTGGGGGGGAGAGGAGGGGGGCTCATGTTCGCGATACTGATTGCTGCGAAAATGAGCGACATGCGTTCTCAGATTCATGCACAGCGAGGTAGGGGTTTCCAGTGATTTTTTTTTTCATGTGAGCGAAGCGTACATACATGCGTGATACTGACTGCTGCAAAAACGAGTCACATGCGTTCTCAGATTCATGCACAGCGAGGTAGGGGTTTCCAGTGATTTTTTTTTTTTTTTTCATGTGAGCGAAGCCTACATACGTGCGTGATACTGATTGCTGCGAAAACGAGTTACATGCGTTCTCAGATTCATGCACAGCAAGGTAGGGGTTTCCAGTGATTTTTTTTTTTTTTTTTTTTTTTTTTTTTTTTTTTTTCATGTGCGGGAAGCGTACATACGTGCGTGATATAACACAAGTTTTACATATTTTCCCATTACATCTTTCATTTTCTATTTCATTACTTTCAATGGAAGGACCTAAATTCACAACGGGGGTTTCCGGTAACAGGAGGCGTTTGCATGTCCGAGTGCAGTTGGTAGTTTTTTAAAGTGGGGCAAAAATAAGCGAGTGCAGTTGGTAGTCGCCTCACATTGAACCTGATTTCAACGTGCTAAATAAAAGGTAATTTTATTTCAGTATTGATTCTGCGTTTTCCAGGACTCTCATTTCTTTTACACAGCGCCACTAATTCCCTAGCGATGACTTTTCGAACTAGATCACTCTGCAGAACACCGTAAACACTTTAATTACGGCCACCCTGTAAATTTTAAGTAATAAAATTATAACATTTATTATTGGAAATATAAATATTTCGCAAATCATGCCAGATATGCATTCTTCATTAATATTATAAAGTTTCAAAATTTTTAAGCAATGTGATCTCTTTTGAGTAGCAAAACCGACTTTTAGAAATACTGGATTGTTTTTTACATTTATGTAAATTTTTATGTTAAGTAGGGAAATAATAATAATAATAAGTTAGTCTTATAAAGTTCGGTATTTTATGATGAAAAATTTGACTTCTAC
Source organism: Salticus scenicus (assembly GCA_963930645.1). Lineage (NCBI taxonomy): Eukaryota > Metazoa > Arthropoda > Arachnida > Araneae > Salticidae > Salticus > Salticus scenicus. The sequence continues at coordinate 163,678 of CAWVNO010002759.1, forward strand.
TTTAAAAAAATTAAATCATCATTAAATTATATATGCTGATTATTTTTAAGTCAATATTGATGAAATTTAATTTTTTATAGAACTCTTAATTTAATGTTTTCAACTGAGAACAGTGGCTTGATAAAGGTTAATTCCTGATAAAAATTATCCAAAATCAAATTTCAAAACGAAACGTAAACAAAAAATGCACTGAAAGTGTATGTGGAAGTTCACTGATTTTTTTTTTTTTTTTTTTCTAAACTAGGGGGCTCTGCCCTCTGCTCGCTCCGCTCACCAACCCCCGAGGAGGCTTCGCCTCCTCCCCGACTCACTTTACTTATTGGCACATGCAGAACTCAGCCCGCCTATTCGCTGCTTTCTTTCACTGAAAAGGAATATTAATAGTGCATATTACAAGGCAAAAGAAGAAAATTATTATGGAAATAATCATATTCAATGTCAAATTGAAATATATAATATATAATATATATATATTTAATAGAAAGAAAATTCTAATATCTTGACCGTTTTGCATTACAGCTTTAGTATATGACCCTTTTTATTTCTCTTTTACAACCTTAAATCCAGTCCACGGTACTATAGTCGGCAGAGCGCCGAGCTCGTAATTGAAAGACTGTGGGTTCGGTTCTCGAACCGACCAAATACCGCCGTGTACACTAATGGTGGCTGGTACACATAAAATATGTCATGGCCACAATATCCTCCGTGTTCACATCAAAATTATACTTCTGGGCGCCACCGAAGCTGGAGAGCTATCCCCTTCGTGTAGGACCAAAACTGTAGTGGCATTTCTCCGGAACATCCGTAGGGGTGTGTCACAGACCGTCGCCAATTATCCATAGGGCAGTAATGGTTCGACGTCAATCACAATCTACCTAATTATCTACCTACTTACAACCATGGATCATATTTTAATTTTCCCGTGAAAGAAGATTAATTTTCTAAAAGTAGAGAAAAAAAGTTGATATTTATTTTCTTTGTTTTTTACATCCGTGGTTTCGGGCCGCGGTACCCTAGTCGGTAAAGCGCTGAGCACGTAATTGGAAGATTGCCGATTGGATACTCTAGCCGGCCAAAGACCGTCGTGTACACTAATGGTGGCTGGTGCACGTAAAATCTGTCGTGGTCGGAAAGTCCTCCATGTTCGCATCCCCACTATACCTCTGGGGATCACCAAAGCGGAGGGGGATCCTCTCCGTGAAGGTTCAAAATTGTGATGTCATGTCTCCGGAACATCTCTAGGGGTGCGTCCCAGACTGTCGCCAATTACCCATAGCTCAGTATTGGTGCGACGTTAAATCAACCAACCTACCTACCTACGTACAACCATGGATCATATTTTATTTTTCTCGTGTAAAATGACTTCATGACAGAAGAACAACGTCACTGGGAGAAACTTTTTTCAAAATTGCAAATAGAGTGCCTGCATAAACTTGTCAGTTTTACAATTTTTTATTAAAATCACACAATCAGCTGATTGGAAGAAAATCATATTTATTGAATTTTTTTATTTTTCCGACTGAGTGAAAAATATGCCTGGACCGGGAGTCGAACCCCGGATCTTTGACTTACAAGGTCAAGGCTCTACCAATTGAGCGATCCAGGCCGACAACCGGTCAGGATTACTCACTCAGACAACCTTTAGGCAGAATCAAATACAATTTTTTATTAAAAAATTGTAAAAATTGTACTGAAAATTTTCAAAAAATTTGTCAGTTTTAGTTAATAACTTCTTTAATTAAAAAGATAAAAAATTTTAAGCGGCTGAAATGTCTGTCTTGGAGTACTCGGAAGACATTGATACCTCTCATGACGCGAAGAACCCTGCCCTCCATTAGAAGATGCTGTCGCAGACAAAAAAATTTGACGCCAGTGACAGTAACTTTTTTTAATATATAGAGAAACTTTGTAGTAAGCCTTGTTATTCAATTTTACAGTTTTCTTATACCGTATTTTCCTGTATACAGTCCACTGTGGCGTATATTCAGCCCTGATAAAAAATTTTCACCATATAATCTGCAGATAATATTGTAATCAACAAATCTCTCTATATATAAGAGAGTTTTCTAAGAGAATTTTCTTCCTGTTTGTCTGTGTGTAGACGCAAGTTGATTGGTTAAGAGAGATTTTGTTCTGTTTTTCTGTGTGTTGACGCAAGTTGCCACCAGCTTTTCATACTTTAGTTAGTTTAAAAAACTGACACCAGCTTTTTATACTTTAGTTAATTTTAATAAATTGAATTGTCCGATTGATAGGTTAATTAAACCGACGGATTCAGAAGAAAATGTCCTTTTCATTTGGTACATTATTTGTAACGATATTTTGATTAGATTTTTTTTTTTTAAATTAATTAAAATGTGAAAATAATAACCTGGTATAAGCTTCAAAAATGGACATTTTAATTTTTAACTGTTGCCAAAAAAAAAAAAAAAAAACTTACTTTTTTTTCCAATATAAAATAAAATATGTTTTCACGCGAAAAAAAAAAAAAAAAAAATTAAATTTTCTCCTGCACATAAAAAAATAATGATATGAAAATGGAGTAAAAAAAAAAAAATAATAATAATAAAATAATAATAATAATAATAATAAAAATAATATATCTCAATTTTAGATTTCCCCCCCCCTTGTGTTTAAATAGTATGTTTCTGGCACGGTTGAATCGCGCTTGGCATGAAAGCTAATTCAGCATTACATTAAAGAGCTTTACTTATTGATAATCCTGATCCTGAGTAATTTTTCAAATTTTGATGCTGCAATAGATCGTACATTTTTCGCCAAGGACTCCACTTTCGTAAAAGCCACTTTAAGCCAAGTAGCGCATAAAAAGTATAAGTAAATGATAAAATATTGAAAAACAGAAAAGAAAGAAAAGGAAAGGAAAGGAAAACGAAACGAAGAGAAAGAAACAACAACAACAAAATAATAATAGTAATAATAATAACGTAAACTATGTATTTTTGTCTAAAGTGACGATAAAATTTCAAAAGTCGCCAAGGGGAGCTACATTCAGGCTGTACCATGATCAGGTTTACATATTTCATTATTTATTTTTCTATATACCAACTACTGTTAACTTATTTAACTACTATTATAACCACAAAAATTAATTGTCTCACGCGATAGACATAGCAGATCATAGCACATTGTAATATTATATTTGGTGTGAAATTGTTTGTTATTTTATGGTTGATCGAATAAATCAAATAAATATAGAAAATATCGTGAAAGAAAATATTATATAAACCACGTATAATGTTGTTCATATGTAACTGGGATTCAAATATAAAATGGCTACTTCAATTTTCTCGATACTGTCCATTTCGAAACTGTCATCTGATAAGCACCAAAAGGAAAGTCCACTGGTAAGCTATTGTCACAGGCAATAGGGACAGACATCCGAGAGTCTGCGAAGGAGTGGGTCGCTGCCGAAGGCAGAGGGAAACCAAAGCGGGCTTTAAAGCAATTTTACGATTTCTTTAAATTTTATTACTTTCTTCTATATTCAATAGAAGAAAGTATTGGATTCGTAAAAATTTTCGACTTCGGGTTTTTGATGGATTTACACGTTTTGAGAGCTGTAGAACACGATTTGACCATTTTCAGAAAATGTCTCTCTGTCTATCTGTATGCGACAAAATTTTGTGCCAACTGTATCTCAGGAACTACTGCACAGAATTTCGTACAGATTGGTATGTAGTTGCACCTTGACATAAATTAGTGCCTTTCAACTTTTGGTAAAAATTATCTTACAGGTTACGTTGCCATCCCGCTTTTTCTAAATTTTTAACATGGTGATATAGGACAAAATTTTGTATAAATGTCCATAAAGAGAATTATTTTTTAGTAATCATTATGAAATTTACAAGAATTATTTATAATAGAGATAATCAACTGGGATTTTTTTTTTTTTTTTTTTTTTTTTTTTTTGTATGTGTAGGAGCATCGCCAAATCCCCTGAGGGGGAAGTTCCCCCTTGAGGGGAGTAAATTTTCATGATGGGTATCTTTCAAAAGTTCTCGCCAATAACTTTAACGAATGGTTGTACCATCGATCTGCGATAATTTAAAATAAAGTTAACTTTTTTTTTTTTTTTTTTTTTAACCTTTAACAAAACCTTTCTTCTTAGAAATACTGTGTATTTTTATTATTTATTTATTTATTTATCAATCTTCATAAATGTTACATCTTTAGAAAGATCTTTCAAAACTGAGCATTTTTTGTTCTTACAGTTTTCCTTTAATATCAATATGTAAAATGATTTCAACGAAAGTTTATAACTACCATTGCAATTCTAAAATACCCATTGAGGATAAAACTAAAATATAATATAAAATTCAATCATAAAAATTATGGACTAATAGTTAATACATCATTTTCTTGCAATCATGATAATGTACTTATCTGATATAAACAAAGAGGTGATTCTGACGTCATATTTATCAAATTAGTTAAAATAAATAAGGTTACAAATAAGATATCTAAGGTTACTTCGATACGAATATTGTACCTTTCATTTGGTACCTTATTTGCAACGAAATTTTGATTAGATACTTTAGAATTAATTAACCCTTTCGCTACCAGAGCCTCAGGAGAAAAACTGCCATCACAGCCCAGGCGTCTTATTATTTAAATATGATACCAATTGTCATTTATTTTTGTGGGATGTATCTATAACGTTCTAACTAAGACCAATAACATCCTGTATCTATTTTATTGTTTTATAACATAACCCGTCTGTGTCCAACACGATTTGGTGCAAACAATTATCATAAACTGATAATGAACACCCGTCACATATTTGTGACGCCGGGCTCAGGTAAGAAAATCGGATCGTCACATATATGTGACGCTCGTAGCGAAAGTGTTAAAATATGAAAATAATTTCAAAACTGGACATTCAAATTTATGACTGTTGCCAAAAAAATTTGCCAGTTATTGTTATATATATATATATATATATATATATATATATATACATATTATTATTTATTTATTTTTATTTTTATTTTTTATTTTTTTTTTTTGGGGGGGGGGAGCATAAGGTAAAATAATGTTTTCACGCGAAAAATTAAAAAATATTAAATTTGCCCATGCATATAAAAAATACATATGAAAATGTGTCAAAGAAGGAAGCGAAATATGTATTGGTACTACCGGTATGGAAAGGACGTGGCCTTTCTTCTTCAGGTGCAAAAAATATGTGCTACTGCCAGGGAGACAAAGGCAAAGCAGTCTTACGTTTGCTTCCAAGGTGTTTGCTTGCCCGTGTTTTTTACACTTGAAGAAAAAAGTCCACGCTGTTCAAAACAAATAGTTATAGTGCTTGTATTGATTTCATGGTGTGTGAAGAAGTTAAGTTTAAATATTCAGTACTATTGTTAATCTGCGAGGAAAACAACCTGAAAAATTGTTTATGAAATTTTATACAAGAGAAAAAAAATAGTCTTTATTAGCATAAAGTACAATGATTTAAAACACTTTAATTTAGGATTTTTAATGGAAAAGTTGTTATAGAATATTCCATTAAAAAAAAAAAAAAAAAAAAAAAACTTTTAAGTATGTTTTTTAAATTTCTACATTTTTCCCCCTTAGATTTTGTGACAAGTAAATGTTTGAAGTTATGGAATTAATATAATGAATGTTATTAGCATAAACTAAAAAAAAAAAAAAAAGTACTTCATACTATTAAAAAAAAGGATTGTTTTAAAAAGTAATAAAAGTTTTAATGATTTTGATTAAATAACAACTTTAATTTATATATATATATATGTATATATATATAAAGAATATTTTCAAATAAATCATATTCCCTTAATGAAAGGGAACATTTTTTTTTAATGAGCTTACTCTATTTTTGTTTCCAAGTTAAAAGTGTATAAGAAAAGCCTAATTTAATTATGATTGTAGCAACCCCCCCCCCCCCCCTTCACTCTAACCAGCATTGTCAAAAGAGAAAGAAGAGGGAGATTCTAATTTTTACTTTGTTCTATCTTCAATAGAAGAAAGTATTGGATTCGTAAAAATTTTCGATTTCGGGTTTTTGATGGATTTACACGTTTTGAGAGCTGTAGAACACGATTTTAACATTTTTAGAAAATGTCTGTCTGTCTGTCTGTCTGTCTGTGTGTGTGTGTGACAAAATTTTGTGGCAACTGTATCTCTGGAACTACTGCACAGAATTTCATACAAATTGGTATGTAGTTGCACCTTGACATAAATTAGTGCTATCAACTTTTGGTAAAAATCGTCTTACAGGTTGCGTTGCCATTTCGCTTTTTCTAAATTTTTAACAGGGTGATATAGGGCAAAAATTTTCAAGATGGGTATCTTTCGAAAGGTCTCGTCAGTACCTTTAAAACGAATGGTTGAACTATAAATCTGTGATAATTTAAAACAAAGTTATCGATTTTTTTTACTTTTTACGAAAAAAAACTTAGAAAAAAAATCTTTTTTTTTTTTTTTCTCTCTCCCCTTAATTTTATCAAACTCCCACGGTTTCCGTGTTCTGACAAACTTAAACTAATTTTTGCTTTTTTCCCCTAATTTTGTCAAAGTCCTACGGTTTCCGTGTCTTGACAAACTTTGACAAAATTTTGGGTAAAATGTGAAAATTATTCTAAGTTTGTCAAAACACTGAAACCATGGGACTTTTAAAAAAAATTGGAGGAAAAATGCAAAAATTTGTTTAAGTTCGCCAGAACACGGAAACCGTGGGAGTTTGATAGAATTAAGGAGAGAGGAAAAAAAAAGTGGGACTTTGACAAAATTTTGGGTAAAATGTGAAAATTTTTTAAAGTCCCACTTTTTTTTTTCCTCTCCCCTTAATTCTATCAAACTCCCACGGTTTCGGTATTTTGACAAACTTAGAATAATTTTTACATTTTACCCAAAATTTTGTCAAAGTCCCACTTTTTTTTTTTTTTTTAATTATTATTATTATTATTATTGTTACTGAGTGAATTTGTATAGGAAAAGATAGAAGAAAGTCTCGTGGTGGCCACAACATACTAGTTTATATTTGCAGTTTAGTACTGATAGATGATTTTATCAATAACACTTTTATGTTTGGAAAAGAAAAAAATAATAAAATTGTAGCTTTTTTTTTTTTTTTTTTTTTTTTTTTCATAATTTCCAAACACTGGTTTTTAATAATGCTCTTCAACTAAACAATAAAAAAGAAGATCAGTATTTAGAAATAGTGGTTAGCAAACTGCAGCGTACTTGCAAAAGAAGCTTATAAACGAATCTCCACATTCAAACAAATTATATTTCCTTAAAAATAAGAAACATATGTTTATTTTTGTAAGAGGTTACTCTGATTTTGTTTAAAAGTTAAATTTTACAAGAAACTGCCCTTCTTCACTCTAACCAGCAATGTGAAAAGATAAAGAAGAAGGCGTTTCTAATTTCAGATATGTGCAGTACAGTAATGGCAGATGAATTTATCAGTAACATTTTTATGTTTGAAAAAGAAATAATAATAAAATTTTTGCACTTACGTTTTTCAAAAGATAAAAAAAAAAAAAAAAAAAAAAGGAAATAAATAAATAAAAATAAATAAGTGAATAAAATAAATAAATAAATAAAGTTAACTCGGATGCTTAGGCATTTGCCCAGTAGGAAATCTGCTCTTCCATCCAAATAAGTCAAAAAGGTATTATCTCTGATTGTGAATTATTTACAGATACAGGAGTCTGCCACAATTTACTTCTACTAATTTCAAACTTTGATTTTTTTTTATAAATGTCTTGAACAGAAAAATAAAGAAGATCAGTATTCAAAAATAGCGGTAGCAAACTACAGCATGCTTGCATCCCTGCATATATGAAACACATAACCAAAAGAAAAGGCAAATATATATAGAAAAAACAAAACAATTTTTTACTTTTAACAGCATCTGTACTGTAACTATTAAAATGCTGTATTTAACGTGGATAGAGCTGGTAATTTTGAATCTATATAATTAAACTTAATGCATCCCTAAGTATTTTTGATTCAGGAAAAAAAAAAAAAAAAAAAAAAAAACTTATATATTTATTACTGAAGCGTCAAATACATTTTTGATTATTTTAATGAAGATTTTACAGAGTATATGCAGATATAGAATATATGAATACACCCTTCCAAAAAATCCTCATATTCAGAAAAAAAACAGAAACTTTGAAACGTTTTAAAACAGTCCTTACAAAATACAAGTCAAAATACTAACATTTTAAAATAAAATTTGTATTAGGACTGAGGGCCTATCAGTCTCAATCTGGGATTTTTGCGTTGTCGTTTTCGATAGTTGGACATTTGTCGAAATTATTTTTCGATAGTTGGACATTTATCGAAATCTAAAATTTATCGAAAATATAATTGAATAATTTGACAGCGATGTTATAATTGGGAAGAAAAAAAAAAAAACTAATAGTCCTCCGTCCTAAACTAAATTCTGTTTTTGCCAGAATTTCATCAAAATCTTTTTATTATTATTATTATTGTTACTATTATTATTATTGAAAGAAAAAGAAAAGAAAATTAATAAAAATGAATTTAGTATTGTAGTTTATCGTCTGAGGATACTTTTATTCTACTTTTAGAAAAATTAATTTCTCAATGGCAATTTCTTATGCTGTTTATCGATTTTTTCATGTGTTCTTTTTTGTAAATAACCAAAGAGTGTTTACAGATGAGCGTTTAATTTGGTGATATTTCCGATACTTACATTTGTACTATACAATTTTTTTATTCAAATTATTAGAATGATGAAAACATCTAAAATTAATCGGGAAATTTTAAAAACGTCATGCCGAAATTTAATCCAGATGAAATGAATATTAACTTATATCTTATTTTATTTGAGCGCCAGACGGAAAAAAAAAATATATATATATATATATATATATCAATGGGCTCTTCCCACCTGACGTCAGAGGTCACATGATAGAGGAAAAACAAATAGCAGACGCAGTCTTGTTTATGTATAGCCATTGCTGAAATAACGTATTTTCTATTCTTATTTTTGATCAATTGTATTTAATCTTGTTATTTTTTTTTTATACATCATCACTTTCAATCCGTTTTATATCATTATTCATCATCTTTTGTTTGCTGTATACATTTATAATCATCATTTAGTTTATATTTGTTATTGATGTTCATGAAGAACATTTTAAATACTCCGATTTTTGGTACTTAAATCAGTGATAGTGCAATATCATACTACGTAAATCCATTTAGACCAGTAACTAAGTTAATTAACTTGGTGTAACACATTTATGCAATTAAATTAAATGAAAACATTTAAATCAAATTGGAGTGTACAGGTTGATTTAAATAAATATTCACGGTTGATGGATTCATGAATAAAAATTTCTAAATTAAATGAAAACATTTTATAATCCATAAACTTGGTTTGGTTTGATGAGTACTGACTGTACTGAGATTTATTGCTTGCCTCTAAGGCCGCTTATATCTCGAAAAATCCACAGCACAAGGGTTTACAAGTTTTTATTATACAAGTACACAATATTTTGAAGACATAAGACAACACAAACATCCATGCCCGCACCAGGATTCGAACCTGGGACCAGTAGATTCGGAAGGCAGCGCCTTACCGACCGAACCACCTGGCCGACGTCCATAAACATGGTTTGATGAGTACTGAGATTTATTGCTTGCCTCTAAGGCCGCTTATATCTCGAAAAATCCACACCACAGGGGTTTACAAATTTTATTATACAAGTACACAATATTTCGAAGATATAAGACAACACAAACATCCATGCCCGCACCACGATTCGAACCTGGGACCAGTAAATTCGGAAGGCAGCGCCCTACCGACCGAACCACCTGGCTCCATAAACATTCACAAGAAGAAGCTATTATTTATTGCTAGATCAGTTAAAGTAACAGTTAAACTGGAACATACAAAAATCGATTCTTACAGTTGAAAATAAATAAACACATAAAGTGTTTTTAAAAAATTCTTAAATACAAATACAACTATTTTACTGTTTACAAATGCACAATATTACTTTTATTTTATTTTATATTAAATATTAACACTTTTGTTCTTAAGAACAATACTTAATTGAATTCGATTCTCAGAATTCGATTATTCGTTTTCCTCTATCACGTGATTGAGCAGACGACGGTGGGAAGAGCCCATTGAGGTATTGAATCAATGAATGCTTTGCCAGCTTCGCTGGTCACTCTATTTAAAGGGAACTAATGTGCAAGTTGTACCTGACGGGACTAAAGTGAAAGTTGTACCTCAAGGGACTAATGTGAAAGTTGTACCTCACGGGACTAATGTGCAAGTTGCACCGAACGAACAAACTATTTCTTTCAACGAAAATGCCTACTAACCCTGGACGATAGGTCTAATATATCGTATCCTATTATATATATCCTATTATATCGTAATATAACTCAATACTTATTTCGCTTCCTTCTTCGACTCGTTTTAAGACGCATTTTTTATATGCATAACAGCCCCCGAAAAACAAAAACATTTAATCATTAAATTCATTTTTTTACTTATTTTTATTTCATATTATTTCACGCGCACTTTTTATTTCCTAATTCAAAATTATTAAAAAAAAAACTTTTTCGATATCGCTTGGAACGATACTGATTATTATAAATTTTCTTTTCTTTTTCTTTCAATAATCTATCTTATAATAATAAAAGAAGATGTCTGTCTGTCTGTCTGTCTGTCTCTCTGTCTGTCTGAGCATCTATACGTTCAGCCCCTACTGAACGCAGAAGTATAAAATTTGACATACGGGTGCTCAGAAGCCTTCCCGAGTTGATAGTGAAAACAGAATCTATAATAATAAAAGAAGATGTCTGTATGTCTGTCTGTCTGTATCTCTGTCTGTCTGAGCATCTATACGTTCAGCCCCTACTGAACGCAGAAAGCTTTGTTGATTTGGAATTGAACAATATATTACAGAAATTTATACCGCCAGATGGCGCTGTAATATTTTAAAATTTCAATATTTCAAATTCTAATGAGCGAGGAAGGTGTTGTAAGTTCTAAAACGGGGATAAGGCGCCGCAGGCGCCCCCGAGCGGGACTTAGCTAAAGTTAGAAATTTGAAAGATCATAACATGGTGAGCGAACAGGCTGTTTCAGATATTGAAAAGGGAAGAGGGCGCCGAAGGCGCTTCCGAGCGGGAATTTACTGCGATTTGCATAAGCTATTTTCACGATATATCAATAAGCTGTTATTAGACCTGAAACGGGAAAAAGGCGCCGCAGGCGCCACCGAGCGGGAGTTTCGTAAAGTCGGATTTTTTAGGGATCGCGAACCAGCTGGTCGCTGAAGTCGGTAAGTAATAATAATAATAAAAGATTTTGATGAAATTATGGCAAAAGCAGAATTTAGTTTAGGACGGAGGACTTAGTTTTTTTTTTTTTTTTTTTTTTTTTTTTTCAAATTATAACATCGCTTTCAAATTATTCAATTATACTTTCGATAAATTTTAGATTTCGACAAATGTCCAACTATCAAAATCGACAACGCAAAAATCCCAGATTGAGACTAATAGGCCCTCAGTCCTAAAAAAAAAAAAAAAAAAAAAAAAAGAAGAAGAAGAAGAAAAAGAAAATTTAAAAGTTTTAAAACAGTCCTAACAAGTAAAAATACTAACATTTTAAAATAAAATTTGTATTTATTTTTCTTTTAACCACAAAAAGTGTAAAATTAATAACTAATAAATAAAACTAGTATCGCCCAGTGGTCGAAGCTCGACCATTTTTTTTGCAAAGCGAGGCAAAGCAAAGTTATTGCCTTGTCCTAAACGGAATGCAATTGCAACACAGCTGCGGCAATTGTTTGCCGATATTCACTCTAACTGAATCAGCAGAGTTTTACTTAATATAACTATTTCTCTCTCTAGATGAAACGAGAGAAAATCGCAACGTGAAAACGCCCCTTGTTGTGTGATACAGCCCAGAAGCTAATAGGTACAATGTCAAACCAAGGCCCAACCAAGTATCAAATTCTGTTAAATTAATTCGATTGGTTCATAAAGTACAGTGTTTGAACAACAACAAAAAAAAAAAAGCTATTTTTCAAAAATGGTCGAATTGAGTTCGGGAAATTTCAAAACGTGTAACTTTATCGAAAACCGAAAACTTTTCTGAATCTTATATTTTCTACTTATATATGCAGAGGAAAGAATAATAAATCCACTTTTTAAAAAATAAAAATAAGTAGTCAATTTCACTTAATTAAAATGCAAGGAAATCTCAAAACTTGTAAATTCATCGAAAACCGGAAATCAAAAGTTTTTATGTAACTTCTACTTGCTTCTTCTACCCACGAAAGCTAGCAATAAAGGCACTTTTTTAAAAAATAAGTAGCCAATTTCAGTTAATTGAAACGTAAAGAAAGCTCAAAACATATAAATTCAGCAAAAAACGGAAATCGGAATTTTTTCCGTATCGTCTACTTATACATGCAGCAGTTAGTAACAAATCCATTTTCCTTTTATTTAGTATATTAGTTGAATATTTATTGTTTAAATATCACCCTTTGAAATGAAATGTTTATGTTTACATTCAAAACTGGAAGTTTGCCATTTTTTTTTTTTTTTTTTTTTTTTTCTCTGGAGTTTTGTGATTTTAAATTAAAATTTTATCAATTTTACAGAAAAAATAACTCAATCAAACACATGTAGACAGTAACTTATATATAACTATCCGCGTTTGTAATAATCGATAGATGGCGCTTTCTCAACTGCAGTTGTTAGCAAATATTGCCTCGTGTAATAATTGCCACGTGTATTTATTATTGTGCTTTCTTGTTGTTCTATCATTGTTTCAGCGTTAAAGCTATCAGTGGTATGATAATTTCACCTTAGCCCACCAGAGGGCGAGCATTTCATTACAATCACGGATACCCAAATATCGGAATTAAAATCGGCAGATAATTTCCGTTAATTTTGAATAATTTTTTACAAAAAATCCAATGGATGATTAACATAGAAAATATTTTTCATGGCTCCATGGACAGACAGTGACGTCATCACTTCGCTTGCGTATAGTGATGCTACATTATACAAATTACTGTGTCTATGGTTTTATTTGAGCTTTATGAAATTGCCAGATTTGACAACACTTTTAGGTATTTTTTAATGTAAAAGAATACGTGTATAAAAGGGAAAAATGGGGTAAAATGCATAAAAAATAAATCTATTTTTAAATACCTTCTTGACATCGTAAGAAAATAATATTTGTATTCGCACCTTCCGACTAACAATACCTTTCGAATGATACCATTTTCAACCCTCTACTCCCATAATTAACCCTCTCAGCGTTTGACTCAATGTCACGTTTCTACTTCAAAAATAATCTCATTGTTAGGAGGAAGCTACCTTGAAAATCCCCTGTCATGTCCGTTGAAGTTACACCAAAAATTTTCGAACATTTTCCCCCCACAACTGGGGGTGTGTCCGTTCGAACAAAAGCCCTTTGTGACCGAAGATATTTCCAAACTGGGATTAGTAAGAGAATGTACATGTAGAAGAAACTGGATTGATATTTCAAAAACCTTTTGGAAATATAGCAACAGACTTTATCATTTCTATGCAAGAAACATGAGTTCAGAAAAATTAAAGCTGTAATTTGAAATAGCTTTAGCAGCGCAAAATTTAGTCTACATTGTATTTCCAATTCATAAATTTAAATTTCCATAACTTTTATTATCAGAAATCATAAATGATTAATTAATTATATGCAGCACAAACTATAAACACTTTGAAAGTAATATTTACTAATTTTATAGATATTTTAAATTAAAATGGTATGCAAAAATGAATTGTAAAACTTTCTTATTTATACAAATACCATAACAATAATAATAATAATTTATAAATGTTTTAAATTATTTTATTATTTTATTTATTATTTTATTTATTATTATTATTATTATTATTATTTTTGAATGAATGAATTAATTTATATGATATTTTACAGCTATCTTTATTCTCTTTAATTGCACTTTCTTTTAAAATTATAATAAAAATAAAAATGCTCTTGATATAAGGAACAGAAATAAATGTATATATTTCGATTTTATTTCTCAAAATTGTAACTATGTTAATCTACATTAATTAGTAAAGTTAATTTCAATGACAGCTTAATTTGGTTAATCAATAAATATATAATAAATAATGAAATATAATAAAATTAGCAAAATTATTAAGTAAAAAAAAAAAATATATAAATATATGTTTTTTTTTTTTTTTTCTTTTTTTTTCTTTTAATATTTTACTAATAACCAATTTACAAAGTAAATTTATTCCATTATATGAATTATTTCTTAACTATAACTACAATAACACAGCAACATACGTGATCAGACGCAGAAAGGAGCTCTCAAAAGTTCAACTACAACAAAAATAATAGTAAGGAAATGATAAAGAATTTCCTTAAAATAAATCGAAACATCAACACTTCAGTTAAATTACTAAAGGGAAAAAAATAATAATAATAATAAATAGCTGTTTGGGAAAAGTATTAGACTATATTTCAACACAACTTTATTTGTTTGAAATTCATATTCCTTCATAAAACTAACTTATGGTGTGAAACTTTTTGAGTATATAGAAAATGATTATATTATGATTTGTTAAATTCACGTTTATATTTATGAATTTCCGTAATTAATGCATTCTGCATATCATTTTGTATATTACATATTTGTAAAAAATATATATGATAAATTGGAAACTTTTATAAAGGATATTATAGAATCAAATGAGCTATGTTTAGCACATCACTAAACGCTGAAAATCGTAGTAAAAATGATTTTTTTTTTTTTTTTTATTCATTAACTTTTTTTAACTATTAATAGCAAGTACTTCAAATTTTTATGACTTCACTTTCTCATCGCAAATAATACATATATTTTTTTTTATATTTTAATTACATTTATTTATTTTTTTTTTTTAACATGTCAAACCTATTTTTCCAAAAAATAAATAAATAAATAAATAAAATTTGGAGGATTGTCTGATGAAATAGAAAATAAGCTAATGACATTTTTTATTTTTCAGTGAGTATAACAGAATTCAAAAGGACATTCTTTCATGTCACCTTTTCTGAAATCTTTTCCCAAAAATCTCATGTCTTTATAGAAACAAAGAAAAAAAAAAAAAAAAAAAAAAAACATTTATTTTTTTGTCGTAAAAGCAAGCATAATTACAAGTGTTTTTATGCCTTTGCAATAAAATTTAGTTGAAAGATTTGAAAAAAAAAATCGGAAGAAAGTAATAAGCCGGCTTAATGCGCGCATTTTATCATTTTATTCTCGAAAAACGGTTGTTTATTATAATTATTTAAATTAATTCAATTATCTATTAAAAAAAACAAAAAAAAAACAGATATACCTGCAAGTTTTATACGTTTACGATTAAAAATGATTTCAGAAATAAATCAGGAAAGAAGAAGAAGAAAAAAAAAAAAAAAAAAAACTCTGACATTTAGTCATGGCTAAAGAAAAATTGACCATTTTGTACTATATTTAGTTTTTACATATTTTGCTCTGACTTTGTAATTGCAAGAAATTTAGTTAATCTCTGTCAAATGATTAAAAGAAATGAAAGAAAAAAGAGTATGCGATTAAAACTTAAGCTTTTGATTCTTACCGCAGTAATTCACAGTACACAGATTGTTATCTTTCTATTCAATAACTTTTAAAGCTCTGCAATGCATTTAGTTTAAATAATTCCTTCTGAAACAAATATTGGGTTACTCTGATTTTACAGGTATCAATAAGAATATATATATATATATATATATATATATATATATACTTTTTCTTTTTCTTTTTTTTTTTTTTTTCAGAATTTTTATTCAAATTTGACAAAACATTTTTTTTTTTTTAATTGGCTGTCTTTACATTTACAGTGCAATGTGCAAAATGTTTTTACCCTGTATAATACTCCTAATCCATTTTTAAAGTGATATCACTAACAAAGTTGGTTATGTTTCTTTGTCTAATCCGATTTGTGTACGATATCAGAGGGGTGGCATTTTCACAAATTTGCAATCCTCTCAAAATCTATCTACAACCAAATCACTTTTTTTTTTTTTTTTTTTTTTTTTCGTAGTGCTATTTCTTTCAGACAATGACTATGAGTTGTCACCATATATTGTATTACACCTTCAATGAACGTGCAGATATTTTTGTTTTATTTAAAATACATAAAATTAAAAAATCGCCATCGTATCTGTTCGAATTACTAGATTTTATCAAAAATTCGAACACTTATTAATCAGGACCAAATATAGTTAATGCTGTATTTTTTTATTCAATCGGATATTGATTCGAAAGATATTAAATAAAAACCACGTTACAACTTTAAAATCAAAAAGGAAAAAAAATACTGATTTCAAACATAAATAAATGAAGAAGTAAAAATATTTATTTTTATGTCGGGAAAAGCAAAAAGGAGAGGGGGGGGGGGTGACCTGCAAGCATATTTCCTTTTTAAATAATTAAAATAAAATTGAGAAGAATCATGCTAAAGAACTGAGACAGTATAGAATGGTACACATGCATTATTATTATTATTATTATTATTATTATTATTATTTTATACTAGCAGGCTACGCCCGCTACGCTGGTCACTATTTTTAAATGAATCCCAATAATTAATGAATTCTCCAAATTGCATTAATTTTTATCATGTGATAAAAAAAGAGAAAAAAAAATTCTGATCGGGAAATATGTCGTACCGGATCCCCACTGCCTTCGGCAGCGTAGACCCGTGCGCTGCGTGCACGTATTCCTTCACCATCCTTATGACTTCTCAAAAATCCGTGTTATTACTCATAAACTTTCATTCTTAAGAAAATGAATAAAAAAATATATCAATTAGCATCGGGTAAAAACTCACACCAGGACCACATTGCCTTCGGCAGCGCAGACGCATGCGCGCTGCGCGCGCACGTTTGAGGATATACGTGCGCTGTACACGCATATTCCTTCTCAACTCAAACTTTTATTATTAAGAAAATAAAATTTTTTTTTTTTTTTTTTTTATCATCGGGTAAAAAACTCGCACCGGGTCCCAAACCGCATGCGCGCTGCGGGCGCACATGTTAAAATATATGTGCGGTGCGCGCACATATTCCTTCTGAAATCAAACTCTTATTCTTAAGAAAAGAAAATTAAAAACAATATTTCTCATCAGGTAAATTGTCGGACCGGGTCCCCACTGCCTTCGGTAGCGCATAATTCCTTCCCCCCACCCTTCCAGCCCCTCCTAATTAACTTACATATACCAATTTTGAACGGTCTTACTCAATTAGCTGAGATGCAAAAGAAATCCTGATCATGTCACCTTAAAATTGTAAATGAGGTGAAATTTCGAATTCCACTTTCGATAATATAAAAGAACTTTAAAATATCTTTCGAATGATGTATTAGAAATAATTTAATCATAATTAGAATTTGAAATATTGAAATTTAAAAATATTACTGCGCCACCTGGCGGTAGAAATTTCTGTAATCTATTGTTCCATTCCAGATCAGCAAAGCTTTCAAATGATGTATTACTCATGAAATTATTTTAATTAGTAGATGAGATACAAAAGAAAACCTAATCAGGACACATCAAAACGTGTAAATCGGGTGAAATCTCGAATTCCATTTTCGATAATGTAAAAGTACTTTAAAATGTGTATCAACTCAACAAAGCTTTCAAATGATGTATTGCTTATGAAATTTTTTTAATTAATAACCGAGATATAAAAGAAAACTGATTCAGGACACCTCAAAACGTGTAAATCTGGTGAAAACTTTCGATAATTTAAAAGAACTTTAGAATATCTTTCCAATGATGTATTAAAAATAATTTAATCATAATTAGAAATTGAAATATTGAAATTTTAAAATATTGAAGCGCCATTTGGCGGTACAAATTTCTGTATTCCACTGTTCGATTCCAAATCAAAAAAGCTTTCTAATGATGTATTACTTATGAAATTATTTTAATTAGTAGCTGAGATACAAAAGAAAACTGATTCAGGACACCTCAAAACGTGTATATCTGGTGAAAACTTTCGATAATTTAAAATAACTTTAAAATATCTTTCGAATGATGAATAAAAAATAATTTAATTAGAATTTGAAATATCGAAATTTTAAAATATCTGGCGGTAGAAATTTCTGTAATCTACTGTTCAATTCCAAATCAACAAAGCTTTCAAATAATGTGTTACTTTATGAAATTATTTTAATTAGTAGCTGAGATACAAAAGAAAACCTAATCAGGACATTCCCGAAACCTATATATACCACTGTAGTCGGGTAATGGAAGTAAAAAGAAAAATAAAAAGTATTTTTTAGTTCCTTCAAATGTATTTTGTTGCTATGGAAACTCCTATCTTCTATTGAAAGATAGATTACGTGTTAGAATAAAATTTAATTTACAATTAAAATGTAACTGCTTTGTTTATTAATGAAAATTGATGAAATTTTAACTGCAGGTTGGTTTTGTGCTGAATAGGTTGTATATTAAGTGTTGTGTACGAAAAAGAAAATTTGAAGCACTTTGAAATTTGCAATTTTTAACCCCAGTTAAAGATCATGTGGCATTAATGACTTTCACGTGTTTTGCTTCCGTTAGAGGCAGCCGTTAAAATCGTCTGCTGAATGTGCCTCTTTTTAAGCAATAAGGATTTTTGGTCATTTTTCGATCGACATGGGTCAACATTTTAATTAATATCTCCGAAACTAATTAAGATTTTTAAATTCTGTTTCGAGGAAAACATCGGAAAGGCTCCAGAGCATCCGTATGTGAATTCTTGTACTTCTACGTTCAATAGGGGCTGTACGTATAAAAGAACAGACAGACAGACAGACAAACCTTTCCATTTATTATTATAAAAAAGATGTTGAACATAATTATAAGGAAAGTATGTTTGCATTTATTTATAATTTTTAAAGAAAGATATAACATAATTAGTTAATTGAGAAACTTATTTAAAAATATTTATATAATTAACATTTTTAAATTATTGAAAGGAAAGTTTCTAAAATATTGATGGCAACATTTAATACATTAAAATAAATGCGAAAGTCTTAAATTTAATAAAAGAAATGGAAATTTCTGAAAATAAACAAATTTTATGAAAATAAACATTTCTGAAAATAAACATTTACAAAGGTTTCCTAAAATATTAGAAATAAGAAAATTTTGAAAAATTATGGTCAGCTTCAAGAAAAATGTAATAATTTTTTTCAAAATATTAAAGGTTGAGTAGTTTCTTTTTGTCTAGGCGTAACTATACCTTCGTGAAGTTTAGATACTTTTCAATTATTATTTATTTTTCTATCTATTGATTGATTCGTTTTCATTATTCTGACGACAATTTTCAAAACTTTCTTTGTTTTCCACTTTTTAGGGTTCCTCTAAAAACGTATTCTACTTAAAATATCACTTTTTTTTTCTTCTTTTATTTTAACTTTTTAATTGTGTAACTTATGTTACATAGCTAAAAATCTATCTTAGCTGTGTAACTCCGGAACCTTTTAGAAAATTCTGAAAATTTTTTGAAAACTAAATTTTTCTAGAATGTTCCATGAAATTTCTAGATGTTTTCACGGAGGCTCCATGAAGTTTCTAGAAGATTTCATGAAGTTTCTAAATATTTCAATGAAGTTTCTAGAAGATTCATGAAATATCTAGAAGATTTCATGAAGTTTCTAGAAAATTCCAAGAGGGGCCAGCAGTTGAGTGGTCCTGCGCTCAAAGCTGGTAGACAGAAAGTGCTGGGTTTGATCCAAAGTCCCGCTCATCGACTAGTCGTTCGGAGTTATCCATGATTTTCTCTGAAACTCGCGTAAATACGGGTTAGGACCCCTTAGGAAGACCACTATGAAGGGCATTCCAATTACATGTCTAGGACCCTAGTGCAGTCAATCTGCCTTAAGCTTACAACAAAAACTATAACGTTCCATGAAAATTCTATATTTAATTTATATTAAAGAAAATTTCAGATAGACAAACCGATTAAATATAAAAACATTCTAATAAAGTTCTTATTATAACAGATATATATATATATATATTTTTTTTTTTTTTCAGTGTAGTATACTTAATTCAACTATTCCTTCAATATATTATAGGCATTTTTTAGCGTATTTCTTATGGGATAAGAAAAGGGAAAATAAAAAATAATAAATCTTTCAGCTGTAGAATTATTTAATGGTACTGTTATGATTATGATATTTTAAAATTATTTATAACCCTTTGCCGGTCCTATTTAATACCACTCCTCTTACCAGTGTTGACAAATTCAGGGATATTTTTATTCAATATCCACCACAAAATTTTAACTCTAACGGTTGCTTAATCCCTTCGAAGGTAATTCGTTCATTCTCTATATCAAATGCTATTGCTCAGAATTATTTATGATAGTTGAATAAAGGTGTTACTAAATTTGGCGACAATGTTTACAGCACTTAGGAGCGTCTGGGCTGGCAAAGGGTTAAATTTAGAAAAGCAGATTTTAATCTAAGTTACAAAGTAATAAATGTTTGCCATGTAGGATTAAATCATTTTATGTTTCGAAAAAAAAAAAAAAAAAAAGTAATAATTTATTTGTCACATTTCTTACATCTCACAATCAAATTATAATTTATTTATTTATTTATTTATTATTATTATTTAATTCATATTCACATTTAGCAATGATTACTATTCAATTTAATTATTTTTATTTATTTAATTGTATTTATAGAAATAATATTGTTATATAGTGAAAATAATTAAACTTGTTATTTTAATTATAAATGTAATTAAAATTTATTTTTATTTATATATTTATAATACAATTAATAGCAGTATAATTGTAATTTTTTGCACATGCAATTTTATTGTCAGAAAGCAAAATCTAGAAAAAACGTGTAATCATGTCTCACTAATACATAGTGCCAATACTAAAATGTTTAATAGAAGCTGGTATATAGTTATCTGTAAAATTACACTTCTTGAATAAAAGCAGAGCTACTTGTTGTTCTATAAAAAACCAAATTGAAATGTCTGGATAAGATACTGACGGTAGTGGGGACCTTGGCAACGCAGTACCGGCGAGGAACACTGTCGAATGTAGCGAATACCTGAAGCAAAATTTATTTTTGTATTTTATTTTATTTTATTTTATTTTTAGTACGATAGGACTATTTGTTTCAGACACCGATTTTGTGCTGTCGCCTTTTATTTTATTACACCTTGATATGTATATTAAGATTTAGATAATATTTAATTGAGAAAATAAAAAGTGCGCATGTAGATTGAAATTAAAAAGTACTGGATATTTTAATTTCAATTTATAGAGATGTCAACGATATTGAAAAAAACTATTTTGGCCATTTTCTTTCGTTTAATAAACAGAATGAAAAACGGATAATATTTTATCTGGAAATATTTTGTCTATTTAGACCAATAATTCCCCCCCCCCCTCCTCTGGCATTAAGTTAAAAAAATAATTAAATAAAATTGAAAAAATTCTGCTAAAGCAATGGAGCAGCTTGAACCTCTTGGCAAAATTTGAAATTTATCGCCAAAATAGCTCGGTCGCTTCTCACCAAGATGTTTACTTACGTAATTGCGATACCCATTTTAGTTTATCGTCAAAATGAAAACAAAAATATAAAAACTGCCAAGGGGCTCCTGTGCTAAAGCTGTACTAAAGTAATTTTAAGAAATGAATATAGTAACCGTTGCTAGGGATTGAAAGAGTTCCTGCATGTCTTTATATGAAAAATGTGACTAAAATAAGTTTTTCTAGATTAGAAACACATCTGACTTATCCTCTTTTTATCGAAGATTACTTTTCATTGCTAACCTTCACTTCGTCCGTGAGAAAATATGGCAGAAATTTGATTTTCTTAGAAACTACTTGAATGATTTTGATAAAAATTCAGATTTAAGAATATTTTGAGTTTACAATTTAATCTGAATTGTGCTCTTCTTCAGTAAAATTAGCGTTCACGGGAAACCCGCGTTTTGTCAGGGGGGAAAAAAAGTAGCTAAGACTGCGTTTTCTTCGAAAATACTTGAAAGATTAGAAAAAAAAAAAGATAGAGTTTATGTGTTTTATCGACGATATTTTGATATTAAATATTTTGATCTTCAGGAATTATCGTTCACTGGTAATTCGCACTAAATCCGGAAAAAATATGACAGAAATTTGGTTTTTTTGGAAATCGCTAGAACAATTTAAATAAATATATATATATATATAATATAGATAGTGTTAGAGATTTTTTTGAGACGTAAAATATATCTGATTATTAGGTAACAGATTTAAATATTAGTAAACGCAAAACCTAGAAGAATATTTTCTAGGAAATTGCTAGATTTAGGGGTTTCCGATGATAGTTCGATTTGAATTTGCCTTATCTCCATGAAAATTAGATTTCACTGGTAGCCAGCGCTCGCCCGAAACAAATATATATATTGGGGGGGGGGGGG
This sequence comes from Salticus scenicus, assembly GCA_963930645.1. Taxonomy (NCBI): domain Eukaryota; kingdom Metazoa; phylum Arthropoda; class Arachnida; order Araneae; family Salticidae; genus Salticus; species Salticus scenicus. The sequence continues at coordinate 186,166 of CAWVNO010002759.1, forward strand.
GGGGAGGGGGGAGAGGGGGTTGGGGGTTTTATTTCATTTTATTCATTGATAATTTATTCCTATATTTAAGTTTTGCATTTTTTTTTTTTTTTTTTTTTTTTTGTAGCAATTCTGCGCATTGGCTTGCAATTCTCTTTTTTTGTTTTTCTTATCTGTAAACTCATAAATTCGTTAAAATAGTTACCTTTATATATATAATACATATACTATGAATAATTTTTACAATGAAACCAAGTAAACTGTAATTCAGGTACTGAATATAAAAAGAGAAAAACCTGTTTCAGGATATTAAAATGCTTTACATTAATATGTAAATAAAACACTGTTTTATGCAGAATATTCGGTTAGTTCATAAATAATAAGAATAATAACAATAATAATAAAGCTGCTGATTTAACAAATAATTGTCATTATTTTATTCTAACAATAATGTCTTTTATTATTAATTTTAAGATTCCTATGAAAAAAAATCGTCATCTAAAAGATATAATTTAAATTGAAAAAATAAAAAGGTTTTATGCGAAGTTCTGTTTAGGCAAGCAGTATTTTAACTGATTTTACAAATTATCAACAGCTCTTCTTGAACATTTTTCACTATTCTATTCTTTTGTTATCAACCCTCTCTTTCAACAAAGAAGCATATCAACTGTCAGCTTACCTTATCGTCATTGTCCGCCCCTTGTTGGTAAAAGGGGGAAGGGTCAGTTACACGTTTCCGTCTCTAACGATTTTGGAGTAGTTATTTAGAGTTACAAGAATCAGGTTCGCACGATTTAGAGAGAGATTTCTTTCATTACAAGAATCAGTCTCAAACCGTTTTGAGGGAGTTTGTTCGTGTTACAAAATTCCGGTTCAAACGCTGAGAGGGTTAATACGTTAAAAAGGGACTACAAATTTTATGCTTGCCTATTAATATATAGATGTTTTTTATTAAGGCATCTGTCAAGTAGAATAAATAACGTCTTCTTAATAGATTCAGAAATAGCTGTTATTTGACAAATATCTAATATTTAATCAGTTTTCTTAATATATGCTTACATGTTGCTAAAATAAAACTTTGTTCTAAAAGCCTTACTTTATTCAATTTTCTTTTTTTTTCCTTTTTTTTTTTACAGAGTTTTTAAGTTAATGAGACTTTTCAGACATCCGACCAACGACATGAACAAATTAGAGTGCTGATTCAATGGATGAAGGATTAGCTTTCCGTGGTTCAAGATGAATCACGTGACATGCTCCAATAGATTGCTATGTTTGGCCCTTTACCGCTATTTTGGCATTTAAAATATCAGTTCGAAAAATTATCATTATTATTAGGTAACATGACAGTCCTATGACCGAAATAAATTGTTTTTAAAATAATTTTGCACATCTTTAACATTTTAATAAATAATAAAATTCCCTTTTTTTTTTCATCGTTTCCCAAAAAAGTTTAAAAGTGTTTACAAAAGAAAAATTAAACTTTTAAAGAGCTAAATTTAACAACAAATAATAATTTTTCAACTATTTTTAAGCATTTTGTGGGTTAAATTTCAATTACACGAAATATAAAAAAGAGTAAAATCAAAATCAAAATGATTTAAAACAAAAGAATATTAAACTACGTAAGTAAACAAAAACATTGGCGGTTACGTCTTTTACGAAGAACAATCTGCAAACCGTTGCCATAGAAATTTCCTGATAATAAGCTGTTATCAAGGGAACAAACGCATAGAGGATTCATGTCACATGACTCATGTTGGACCCTGTCAGGGTTACCATTTATCATTCTACTTTATTTATCTCGTTGCATACGACAGCATGGAGATTGAAAGAATATCACAATGCCTTGACAAAATAATAATAATAATAATAAATAAATAAATAAATAAATAATTATCTTGGAGATTTAAAATGATACTAACCTGCCAAATGATATGAATATAGTGAAAATATTCAGTCGTCTAGGCTGCATATTTTCACTACTCGTAATAATTTCCGACGTTTGTTTCTATTTGCCGGACGACCGCTAGTAGGAATTGGCGCGGCAGGAAAAGGACATTCTGATTTATGTTCTCTTGTTTAATAATTTCGCCACAAATTATCCTAGAAATATGGGGCTTATGTCAATCGATTAGTAATAACGTCTAGTTTATAACGGCATAGTTAGATTTTACTTAAGGGTTTGTCTATATATATATATATATATATATATATAATAAGCATCAACTTCATTTTTTTTTTTTCAATGGAAACCCCAACTTTTGATCACATATTCTAATTTCTGAGATCCAGGCGGTTCAGAAAAAGTTATATTTATAATCTTTAAATGAGTTTTTTTATAGATTTATAAGCGAAAATGTATTAGGGTTCTGTTGATATATTTAGAAAAAATAAATTATGATCTACCATAAGAAAGATATTACTTATTAAGATTCATTCCGGGAAAAAAAGAGGAGAAATTTTAATTATGAAATAAAACGAAGTTAATCTACAAAAGGAAATGTGTTTGCGTGGAAACTTATCTAAATGACTACAATTAACTCCAGTATAACGTGCTACTGTAAAACACGACAAAAAAATTGCGAGTAGTACTCGTTACAAGGCAATGAACAGTCTCGTATAACGCAAGACAAAATTTACGTTTTCACACTGTTAATCATCGTCAACGTCAACGTGAGTGCTTCGGAGTACCTGCATTTGGTCGCAACCAATGCTTACCTCCAACGAAAAATGAGAAAAACATAAAAATAATTTTCCATAAAATAATTAAAAGTCAAAGGGATGAACTTAGAATTTTGATCTCTGAATAAATCTCCGCGTGAACAGAGACCAATCAGAGTGAAGCACCAGGAGTTAAAAAAATATATATTAAAATAAATAAATAAATAAATAAATAAATTAAATAATAATATAAATAATAAATAAATAACTCCTTGAAAAACCTAAGTGTAACAGTGAAACTGTTACGTGCGTTGACGGAGACAGTCTGGACGGCGAAAAGGAATTAAGAGGTGAGCAGCGCGCCCCAAGGGGCACAGGAAATCGCTCGGAGTCCCGCAACTAAATAAAAAAAAAAGAGGGCCATACATTTTTCTTTTTTTTTTTTTTTTTTTTTCAACACTGTTAATCAAATTTTAGATTTCTCAAAGGCGTAAAAGACTTATATTTGATAGTTTAAAAAAAAAAAAAAAGGAATAATTTATTACGTCACTCTATGCTTTAAAATTTAAATAGCTTGAGTCATATGAACCCTACAATATTCAGTTACAAAAACTGTAAGTGGCAAGATAAATTATTATGGTAATAATGATGGTAATAATAATAACAGCAGTAAAAATTAAGAAAAATATTTACTAACTAAGAAAAAAGAATTTATCTATTTCTGTTGCGTGTATATTTATTTTGTACAGCAAGACCAGCATGAAAGTGTTTCTATAAAGTGTTGCATTTAATTTGAGGTGAAAACACCTACAGTATACATCATACAAAAATATAGATAATAAGATTTAACCCTTTAACGTTCACTACCTTAATTTATTTAAAAAATTACTAAACGAATTTTAAAAATGGCTTTTAGACACCTAGCTGATCATAAATATTTAAAAAATAAAAAATTAGCATTGTTCCTTTTCGAGAAATTTTCGGTTTAAAACATCTGTAAGTAAACCGAATTAAATTCAAATAACATTTAATTTAATAAATAAATCACTTTATGAGTAAACATTATCGACAACAAAAATTCGTAAAGTTGCATAGATCCCAACATTGCAATTTATTCTGGAGTATTAAACCCTTAGCGGCGCAAGGTAATTCAATTATTTAAATTACACTGCTACCGGAATATACGAACATAATTAAAATAAAAGTAATTTAAAATTTTCACGTTACAAAAAGGGCATTTTCTACTATGTTATAAAAGTAAATTTTTGCTAAAAAATTTCCGGGATGAGTTTTTGTACTTGAGAATTACAATTAGGTGTTCCATCAGCGGGAACACTGCGACTGAAAGGGTTAAACAAAAAATTAATGCTAAAAATCTGAGAATGGATACTTAATATTCAAGAAAAGAAATACTATTCAAAAGCATTGCTGTTTTGAGTAGTAAGTCACGCCCTTTATACGTTTCTTTAAAACATCAAATTATTTAACATATTTATTATTAAATATCTGAATTTTTGTCATCCACAATAGAAACGGTAAATTTCATTCGTTTATAGAAGCTGGCGTCCTACAAAGAGTCAAACAAAATAAATTTAAGAAAAGAAAGGAAACACTTTTTAAAGTGAACTATTGTTTCAGAATAAGCCAGAATGTGAGGTTTATTTTTCTTTTGGAATGCCATCAAAATTTCCCGCCTACAATGCGTTAATTTTCCAAAAATAGGTTAATTTCTATAGTAAACAACGAAACCTTACTTAGAAAACAATAAAATAATAATAATAATATTAAATAAGTAGGCGAGCGTGGAGCTAGTTGTCACAGGGGTAAGAAATAACGCGATATTTATTTGTAACATTTGCGACTAAATATTTTTATAAACATAATTCTTATGACGCGCTTTATAATGTAAGTACAATCGGTGCTCCACAAATATGGTTAATGAGAGGTTCTGTACACGTGCTTCATTTTCGCTAGTTAGTGGGGAAAAATATTTCGTAAATTTTGATTAAAGGTATGTTAATTTTTATTCAAAGACTTGTTTATAGGCATTCAGAGCTGCCAACCTAATCCGTCAAATTGTTAGTACCGCCCCTTTTTCTACACCGCTTAATTTTTAAAGTATTTGTTTTCTTATTTCATCGTAACTGTACTTGAAGATAATTACTCTAAAAATTAAGTGGTGTAAGAAAAGGAGCGGTACTAACAAATTGACGAAATAGGTCGGCAGCTCTACATATTTATTTAGTCTGTGTGTTGAGTTACAAATGCATGTTTAATTTTTTGTATAAAACGTTATATTTTTTATAAATAAACAAAATACCCAATATCATACGATGGGGAAAGTTGTAGCATGTTAGAGGGGTGGCTTGAGGAGAATGATTACAGCCAGAGCTCGAAGTCTTTGCACATTTTCAGGAAACTTTCAGAAATGAAAAGTTTTGGCTTCTTTGCCATTACTATATTTATACAGAAATATTTTTTTTATATATATATATATTATAGTGCCGTGATTATTCTATCACGAATTATAATCACGCTTTAATCACGAATTAGAGAATATTGCATAAAAATAGTAGTAGAAGAAAAATCAGAATTTTCTCATCAATGAGAGTGTCCTGAAAAAAGGGCGGAGAATTACAGTTCTGCTACACCCTCTCTGTAGCAGAAGAATGGGTATAGTACTTAATTTGCAAAATGTGAGCACACATTAAATACATAAGAGTAACAAAATATCATTTGCTTAAATTAATTTCAACTCTGATTAAGACTGACTTCTATGTTAATTTTATCTTTCATTTTCTTTTCATTTTACTAAAATCCATTTGATATAATCATTTTTAGTATACCAAGAAGGTTATAATTTAATATTAGTTATTAATCGCCTTTTTTTTTTAATCGAATTATTGTTGGTTGATAACAAAAAACGTTTTGAAATATTGTCGTTTTTATTGTTAGGGTTCCTTTTGTGTCCGATACAGTTTGCCCCAACGTCTTCTACAACTAGCCCCAAATCCGGAGCAAATTGTAACAGGCAAATATTTAAAAAAATATTTTTTGTGCTAAACCTAGCAACATTAACGAAAGTTTTATTATTATTATTATTATTATTTTTTTTTTTTTTTAAGACTGTGATAGTTGACTATGTATTCTATTGAAAACAGCAATTATAAACAGTAAAACGTAAATACATTTCACAATTTTTCTAAAAACTGTTACAACCCACCCCACGCTTCCCTAAATAAAATAAAATAAATTATTATTAATATTATTATTATTTTTATTAACCATGCATAAACTGGTCTGATAATTTATATCCCACATAACACGATTTTGTACTGTGCAGAACGGATCTCCCACGTTATAAAGGAGTCTACTGTAGTTGTATTCTTAATTATGAAAAGTGTAAGATCAATATCTATAGCTTTAAAAGTGATAAGACATATTACTATTACTTTATTTTAACTTGTTTTTCCATATTAAATAAGAATTTCACGCCGCGATTAGAATTAATCAAAATAAATAACATTGCGCTTTGTTTGAATAATAGAATTTTAAGTTTAAAAAAAAAAAATAGAGCATTCGAATCGGCATTAAATAATAATAATAATAATAATAATAATAATTAAATATTTTATTATATTACATCATGCGATAAAATTTAAATAACATGATGTACAGAAACCATACAGTAAACAAATGCAAAAATATGACAAGATTAAAACAGAAAATTCACGGTAAAAAAAATCTTATAAAAATCAGTAAATAATAATAATATTAATAATAATAATAAAACAAATACCGAATGTATTTTGTTATTTCAGATAATAATGACACGTTTTCTAAAACATCACATTTAACTTCATATGTACGAACCCTACAATACTGAACAGGGTTAAAACACAAAATTTAGTGTCGAAAAACTAGGAAACGTTATTTAATATTTAAGAATAAAGACTCACTGTATCAAGATCAAAATATTCCCACTCTTGTAAAGTATGCCACGCCTTTACACATTTTTCTAAAACTTTTCTTTAAAAAATAAAATGATTTTACATATTCACGATCAAATCATATAAATTTTGTCTTCAGTAATCGATGTACTGAATTCCACTGAAGTTTATGGATACCAACATCACATATATAGTCAAATACGAATATGAAAAATAGTTTTATTTTAATATTGTTTCAGGAATGCAGAAGGCGGGGCTTGTTTTCTTTTGAATTTCTTTTGCAATCTCTCATCTGCATTACGGTAATTTTACAAAAATAAGTGGATTTGCATAATAAACATCGAAATGTTGCTTATAAAACTATAAGAATAACATTAAAGTAAATTACAATAGTTTCCCGTCAGATTATATGCAGATATTTTCTTTAGACAACACAAATGTTAACATGTAACCCTAACAGCAATGAAAAATGAAATATCACTGTAACTCGAAAAATAATGTAAGGAATGAGCTGTAAATTTGGAAAATCATGTTTTTGATGATGCCTTTTATATTCGTGTAAAAATTAGTATAGGTCATAATTCATAATTTTTTTTTCGAATATGATTTATTAATAATTTTCATGATTCAAAAAAATATTTTTTAATCATAAATATGCATGGAATATGTTTGATACACTTTATTCTAAAGCATAAAAAGAACAGAACATAATTTTTTTTCAGGAAGATATGAATTAATGTTTGTTACATTCATTTAACATTAGCATCCCCATACTTTGACAGCCTATAACTCTATGAAAATTGAGCATAATATACAAACTATACCATTTTTTGAGATGATTTGTCCAAATTATTTAAAAAATATATCAAAAATGGGGGTTACCATTGAAAAAATGAAAGTTGATGCACTTTTTATTATGTAGACGACCCCTTAAGAAAAACCGATCTTTACCCTTTTAAACTAGACGTTATTACTAATCGATCGGTACCAGCCGCATGCTCCTACTACAAATCATGTTGAAATAAAGAGAAAATGGCGTTTTTTTTTTTTTTTTTTTTTTTGCTGACCACAAACCGTTTGCTGCCCGAAGAGACGCAAACGACACTACCAGACGACAACGATGTAAACAAACTAATTTATATTATCGTAGTTAAAATTTTAAAAACTAAACCTAAAAAAACCCAACGGTGTGAGTCATTTAATGATTTTCATTAATTTATTTATAAATTTATTTTCTGTTTCTGACATACTGGCGCAAATTTTTAAAACTTTAAAAGTTATAGTATGAATATATGTCTTTTAAATGGAATTCATGCTAGGAGATCCATTTACTCTTTTAAAAATAGTAGTAGTGCATAAAGGCCTGTCTAAAAATGCTCCGTAATAAATTAAAATGTTGACAACTCTAGAATTCCAATTGTAGGACTGCAAATAATCTATTATGTATATATATATATATATATATATATAATGAATATTTTAATTTCTTTACAATACTCAGCAAATGAAAGAAAGATGAAAATACCAACAATGAAATTTAAAATGAGATGTATTACGTACATAAAGTTCTTGTGACGATAACAAACATGCAGTAGAACTTCGCCTATCCGTGCACCGAGGGTAACTCGGATAACAGGGACTCTGTCGTAAGTCGAGGGGGAAACATGCGACAAAGTTTAACATAGATGAAAACATAGTCAATGAAGTAAATTAATACATGTATGAAATATTTAAATGTAGTCAGTTAAAAATGCAAGACAACAGATACTTATATAAAGCATAAAATGCAGTACTGTAAAGAAAAATTTGTAAAAGTTATCTGCGGCTGTTGTTAAAAGTCACGCCTCCTTCGGGGCATGATATCTTAGGGACTAACTCGGTTAATTGGGACTCGTATAGTTGCGGCTCTACCATAGATATAGTAATTTATATAGATCTATCATCCACATGTTAACGTGCAAAGATTTTTGATGCCGAAAAAGGTTTTTGGCATTAGAGAGTTAAAACTCGAAAACAGAGAATAGAATGGTAATGAATTTTGAAAATGCAGAAATATTGCGCGGCTTTTAATTGTTCCAATAAACATATGAAAAGAAATGGGATAAGTTTTCATAAATAAGTCATATTCAAGTAATTTTTGAAAAATATAAATTTTATAATAGGTTTTTTTTTTTTTTTTTTTTTGTTATTATTATGATATAATTACTGTCTTCATATTTAATGGCTTCCTTTTTTAAAATTTTAATATTTTTTTTTTTTTAATATTTGATATTAGTAAGTAATATGAAATTCTCAAAATTTCTTCGAATGTAGTTAGCAGCCACGGAAGTTTTAATACATAACTAGTAATTTGTGGCCACCACAAGACTCTCTTCTTTTAAAGGGAAATATTGTTTCAGAATAAGCCAGAATGTGAGGTTTATTTTTCTTTTGGAATGCCATAAAAATTTCCCGCCTACAATGCGTTATTTTTCCAAAAATAGGTTAATTTCTATAGTAAACAACGAAACCTTACTTAGAAAACAATAAAATAATAATAATAATAATAATAATAAATAGGTAGGAGAGCGTGGGGCTAGTTGTCACAGGGGTAAGAAATAACGCGATATGTATTTGTAACATTTGCGACTAAATATTTTTATAAACATAATTCTTATGACGCGCTTTATAATGTAAGTACAATCGGTGCTCCACAAATATGGTTAATGAGAGGTTCTGTACACCTGCTTCATTTTCGCTAGTTAGTGGGGAAAAATATTTCGTAAATTTTGATTAAAGGTATGTTAATTTTTATTTAAAGAAATGTTTATAGGTATTCAGAGATGCCAACCTAATCCGTCAAATTGTTAGTACCGCCCTTTTTTCTACACCGCTTAATTTTTAAAGTATTTGTTTTCTTATTTCATCGTAACTGTATTTGAAGATAATTACTCTAAAAATTAAGTGGTGTAAGAAAAGGAGCGGTACTAACAAATTGATGGATTAGGTCGGCAGCTCTACATATTTATTTAGTATGTGTGTTGAGTTACAAATGCATGTTTAATTTTTTGTATAAATCGTTATATTTTTTATAAATAAACAAAATGCCCAATATCATACGATGGGGAAAGTTGTAACATGTTAGAGGAGTAGCTTGAGGAGAATGCTTACAGCCAGAGCTCGAAGTCTTTGCCCATTTTCAGGAAACTTTCAGAAATGAAAAGTTTTGGCTTCTTTGCCATTACTATATTTATACAGAAATATTTTTTGTGTTTTTATATTATAGTGCCGTGATTATTTAATCACGAATTATAATCACGAATTATAATCACGAATTAGAGAATATTGGATAAAAATACTAGTAGAAGAAAAAGCAGAATTTTCTCAATCAATGAGAGTGTCCTGAAAAAAGGGCGGAGAATAAGAGTTCTGCTACACCCTCTCTGTAGCAGAAGAATGGGTATACAGTAACCGCAGCTTAATAAAATCACTGTTTAATAAAATCAGCCGCTTAATCTGATCAAATCGCCAAGACCGAAATCAAATCAATACAAATCACTTTTAAAGCCGCCGCTTAATAAAATCAGCATCGCCGGATAATAAACTCAAAAATATCTTCTCAGCAGGCAAAAATATCATTTATGCACACTAAAAAAATTTTTTTTTGATTTACATTGTGATTTTTTTTTAATAGAAAAAGAAATTAAAGCACAACAAACCCTCCGTTATCGCTCATTGTTCAAGATTTTTGCAGCACAGTTACAAATTAAACACGCCCCGCAACTTATTTATCTTCGCAACAATTTCACGGAACGTATTTTTCAAAGCGCAGTAATAAAATACAAATTTGATTTGAAATGATTTTTTTCCTAATTATTAGAAGGCAAATTCTAGTTCTTATTTTGAAATTACTATAATACATGAGGTTTAAACAGACAGATTTTAAATTTAATAGAACAGCGGGAACTTTTGGTAAAGTACAGGGATGGAACACTTGCGCAGAATTCATACCACTACCAATGTAAGAAAATTTTCTACCTCTTATATCAACGATATTATAGGTAGAGAAATTTCTTACACAAATTCCGGTATGAATTCTGCGCCCGTGTTCCATCCCTGAAAGTAATGATGATTTTCCTCTAACGAAAGTGCACGGGAACTTACAATGCATTTAATTTACTTATATCGAAGAAACAATTAGTTAATTATCTAACAAAAATTAATTAATATTTACTATTTATATTATTCGTTACCTTTGGAAGTTTCTTTCGAATTCAGGGAAGTAATACCTTTTCCTTAAAGGCAGGAACGTTTGCCGGATATAAAAATCAGCCGCTTAATAAAATCACTTTGGCTCAGAACGAATGTGATTTTATTAAGCGGCGGGAACTGTAATACTTAATTTGCAAAATGTGAGCACACATTAAATGCATGAGAGTAACAAAATATCATTTGCTTAAATTAATTTCACCTCTGATTAAGACTGACTTAATTTTATCTTTAATTTTCTCTTCATTTTACTAAAATCCATTTGATATAATCATTTTTACTATACCAAGAAGGTTATAATTTAATATTAGTTATTAATTGCCTTTTTTTTTTTAATTAAATTATTGTTGCTTGATAACAAAAAACATTTTGAAATATTGTCGTTTTTATTGTTAGGGTTCCTTTTGTGCCCGATTCAGTTTGCCTCAACGTGTGCTACAACTAGCCTCAAATCCGGGGCAAATTGTAACAGGCAAATAATTTAAAAATATTTTTTTTTTTTTTGCTAAAACTAGCAACATTAACGACAGTTTTTTTTTTTTTTTTTTTTTTTTTAGGACTATGATAGTTGATTATGCATTCTATTGAAAACAGCAATTATAAACAGTGAAACGTAAATACATTTCACAATGTAGTTAATTTTCTAAAAACTGTTATAACCCGCCCCACGCTCCCCTAAATAAAATAAAATAAATTATTATTATTATTATTATTATTATTGAACATGCATAAACTGGTCTGATAATTATGTCCCACATAACACGATTTTGTACTGTGCAGAACGGATCTCCCACGTTATACAGGAGTCTACTGTAGTTGAATTCTTAAATATGTAAAGTGTAAGATCAATATCTATAGCTTTAAAAGTGATAAGACATATTACTAATACTTTATTTTAACTTGTTTTTCCATATTAAATATGAATTTCACGCCGCGATTAGAATTAATCAAAACAAATAACATTGCGCTTTGTTTGAATAATAGAATTTATAAGTTAAAAAAAAAAAAAAAAAAAAAAAAGAGCATTCGATTCTGCATTAAAAAAAAAAATAATAATAAAAATTAAATATTTTATTATGTTACATCATGCGATAAAATTTAAATAACATGATGTACAGAAACCATACAGTAAACAAATGCAAAAATGTGACAACAAGATTAAAACAGAAAATTCACGGTAAAAAAAATCTTATAAAAGTTAGTAAATAATAATAATAATAATAATAATAATAACAATAAAACAATTACCGAATGTATTTTGTTATTTCAGATAATAATGACACGTTTTCTAAAACATCACATTTAACTTCAGATGTACGAACCCTACAATACTGAACAGGGTTAAAACACAAAATTTAGTGTCGAAAAACTAGGAAAAGTTATTTAATATTTAAGAATAAAGACTCAGTGAATCAAGATCAAAATATTCCCACTCTTGTAAAGTATGCCACGCCTTTACACATTTTTCTAAAACTTTACTTTAAAAAATAAAAGGACTTACATATTCACGATTAAATCATATAAATTCTGTCTTCAGTAATCGATGTACTAAATTCCATTGAAGTTTATGGATACCAGCATCACATATATAGTCAAATACGAATATGAAAAATAGTTTTATTTTAATATTGTTTCAGGAATGCAGAAGGCGGGACTTGTTTTCTTTTAAATTTCTTTCGCAATCTCTCATCTGCATTACGGTAATTTTACAAAAATAAGTGAATTTGCATAATAAACATCGAAATGTTGCTTATAAAACTATAAGAATAACATTAAAGTAAATTACAACAGTTTCCCGTCAGATTATATGCAAATATTTTCTTTAGACAACACAAATGTTAACATCTGGCAGCAGAAAAGAGAATTTAGTGAGAATAAGCCCAAAAACTAAGTTATGTGTCAAACTAAAAAAACAAACCTGCAGAAGAACTTCGCCTATCCGTGGAGAGAGGGTAACTCGGATAACAGGAACAGGGACTCTGTCGTAAGTCGAGGGGGAAACATGCGACAAAGTTTAACATAGATGAAAACATAGTCAATGAAGTAAATTAATACATGTATGAAATATTTAAATGTAGTCAGTTAAAAATGCAAGACAATAGATACTTATATAAAGCATAAAATGCTGTACTGTAAAGAAAAATTTGTCAAAATTATCTGCGCCAGTTGTTAAAAGTCACGTCTCCTACGGCAAAGAATATAGAATAGAGTAAGAAGAACAGCTTCAGCTAAAGCTTAACTATCGCCCTCTAACGATAGCATATTTCAGCTTACATGGGAAGCCAACATTACAGGATGACTATCTGTGCGATTCCTCCCTCCTTTCCCGATACCTTTGACCTGAATGCGCATGCGTTGAAGATCCGGCTGGCGTGGCGGACTTGTTGTTTTTCTGGTTTTTCTTAGCGGAGGAAGGGAAGGGAAAGTCGTTTCGTATGTGAGGCGGCAATTTTAAAACGTAATCTATTTTTTTCAGTTTTAGCGTTATATAAAGACTTGGATAAGCTTTAGAAAAGGTAAGAATGTGATATTTTTAACTTATAACATTCTACATGTTCTATTTATTGAAGTCTTATTTTAATATCAATTAAACATTCATTTTCGTATCTGCCTAAGTTATTAAGCCTAACTTTTGATACTGTAAACCACGGAGTAAATATATACTGATTTTTATGGAAGTTTTTTTTAAATATAATATTGCACAAACTATTTTCTTTTCACAATTAGATTTAAATGCATCGATTTTTTTTTTTTTTTTTTTTTTTTTTTTCAGTGAAGAATTGATAATTCCTTCTTTTAATGCAAATCCATACATGTATTTTAAGTTTGAAAACGTTTATTTTGTATTCCTTTTTTTTCTCTTTCTTTCTTTTTCTTTTTAAAAATGATTTTTGATTTTAGTCAATTATATACATCATTTATAATTTTATCAGAATTTTTGTAATTTGATTCTTTAAAATTTAGAAAATCCGATATAAAAATAAGGTTAAATAAATAAATAATAGATTTGTATATCAGTAAGTATTGTATTTAAATGAAGCAAATAAATAAATAAAAATAAATGCATGTGTGTGGAGGAGGGGATATAAATGCATATTTAAATACATATTTAAGTGTTTCAATGATATATTTATTTCACTTTTGTTTTTCCATTGAAAAACTATTTTCGATTTTCGTCAATTATAAAGATTTTTATATTGTAAATGGTTAGAAATTAAGAATCAGATTAAAAGATAACATCAGCTTTCTATATCAGCAATTTTTTATTTCACTAAAACTAAAAATTGTTTTGGCAATATAAATTTGGCAAAAAATTAAATAAATATTTATTTGTGAGAGTCTCTCTCTCTCTATATATATATAGAGACTCTCACAAATAAATATTTATTTAATTTTTCCTATTATTATATATTTATAACTATATATTAAATTCAACTCGGTAAAGAATCCGATTAAAAAAGAAACAATAAAAAAATAATTTTTATAACAATAAGTTTCGTGTTTTCCGATCGAAAATAACTTCGGTGGGAGGGAAAAAAAAAAAAAAAAAAAAAAAAAGTGCCCTCCTCTCTGCGCCGCTTCCCTGTAAAGTTGTCTTTCGCGCATTATCAAAATATGTAGAAACTGGTTCCGCGATTTTACATTACGTCTACGGAGCCTTTCCTTCTTCACGTAGTAGAAGTTCTTTGCCTACGGGGCATGATATTTTAGGGACTAACTCGGTTTACCCGGAACTCGGTTAATTGGGATTCGTATAGTTGCGGCTCTATCATAGATATAGTAATTTATATAGATCTATCATCCACATGTTAACGTGCAAAGATTTTTGATGCCGAAAAAGTTCTTTTGGCATTAGAGAGTTAAAACTCGAAAACAGTAATAGAATAGAATGGTAATGAATTTTGAAAATGCAGAAATATTGCGCGGCTTTTAAGTGTTCTAATAAACATATGAAAAGAAATGGGATAAGTTTTCATAAATATAAGTCATATTCAAGTAATTTATGAAAAATATAAATTTTATAATAAGTTGTTTTGTTATTATTATGATATAATTACTGTCTTCATATTTAATGGATTACTTTTTTAAAATTTTAATATTTTTTTTAATATTTGATATTAGTAAGTAAGTGAGATGAAATTCTCAAAATTTCTTCGAATGTAGTTAGCAGCCACGGAAGTTTTAATATATAACTAGTATGATCTGGCCACCACAAGACTCTCTTCTACATATAATCCTATACAAATTTACGCTATACAAGTTATTTATTAAATTATAACTTATTAAAATTATTTTCCATAATGAATGCGGACGATTCTTATCTCATAGAAGTATAATAATAAATGCCAAAATAAACTTAGTTTTGTGAAGACATGAGTATACTAGAATATAGTAAAAAAAGAAAAGAAAGAATGAAAGAAAAATGGGTATCTGGAGTTATCGATTCTGTTTTAGTACATAAATTATTCATAAATTTCATTTTTCAAATTATCTATATGTATTCCCGTGTATATTCACTCGGGAAAAAACATGCATAAGAGAGTGAAATGGCTGCCTTTTCCCAAATGAAAAGGCATCACTTTACCCGTCAATGATCAATCTATGTCTTATTACTATATCTATAGTCCATCCGTCTTTCTGTCTGTCCGCGCTCTAACTCCCCCGAATATTCATGGAATTTCTTGAAACTGATATATGTTATTTAAGTTCATTAGTACCCGCCTTTTTTTGCACACCAATTATTTTTTAGATTAATTTTAGTCTTATTTAATCGTAACACCATTTGGAGAGAATTATTCTAAAAATATATTGGTGTGAGAAAAGAGGCGTGTTTTCAGGGGCGTTAACATTTGTAAGGTTATTAATGAGATGGTTGGCAAGTATGCACCTTTAATTTACGCATATATTAATAGAATTGAAATATGTTATTCAAGTTAACTATCGGAAATTTTCTATAGAAAATGGAGTAAATAACTGGTTTGTATACAGGGACACCCGAAAATATTCCAAAGCATTGCGTTCTATGAAAGATATATTTATAAACTTGTAGAATTATGATTATGATTAATAATCATGATTAATATGATTATGATTAATAATCATGATTAATATGATTATAATTAATAATCATGTTTAATATGATTATGATTAATAATCATAATAAAAGATTAATTTTCATTAATCATTTGTAATAGGTACATTTCTTCGAAAAAATAACACCAAGATTGTTTACAAAAATTGGTCTTCAAAATAGTGACTGATGAGAAGCCTGCTCAATCACAAGTTTTAGAACAAAGGTTTTGTGTGATATTATGAAATTTCTTAAAATAAAATTTACGGAGAAAACTTTAAGTACTGAGAGGGACACAGACTTAAACATTTAATTCGTTTCAATATAGAAGAACAAGTTATTTAAAATGTTTGTCTTTAAAAGGGTGATTAATTAATTCACAGTCAATGTAGCAGGCAATCAGTACTGCCAGATTTGAGGGAAATTTTTATTCAACATCCACCGTTAAATTTTACTTTTAACGGTTAGCTAATTACATAGACGATTTTTGTAAAAAAAAAATTTCGAAACAATTAGCAACTGTTTCAATTAAAATTTTGTGGTGGGTGTTAAATAAAAATTTCCGTCGATCTTGCAGCACTGCAGGCAATGCCGTGGAAATAAACTTTTTTTGGATGATATTCTTCGGTGTTTATAGTTGTCAATTTTTCGGAATTTTGGTTTAAATAATTATAAACGATTTTAAAATCTTGCTAACTTTTGCATTGTACTTTTAGCCTAATATTAATTGATTTTGCAATTTTTTTTCCTTAACTTATTCCGGAGGGTGCAAGAGTTTCCATCTCAAGACGGGAGTCTTACACCAGTATTTATTACCAATAATTTCGATTATATTTCTACAGTAATTTATTGCGATTGAATAGGATAGAAATTATTCTTAAAGAATTATGGTGTCAGTGTTTCGTCTTGTAACGGAAGCTCTTGTATCTTTGTTTATTCCACGAAGCATATTGGTAAGTTTTATCCAATACCTAAAATTATAAGTAAATAAGGGTAAGTTATATATAGTTTAGCAATTTTTTTCTTTCTTCCTCTCTTTCTCTGTTTATTTTTCTCACATTAAAAGTGTGTTTTACGTATTCATCTTATCTCTGTAACAGCAAAATTTGTAACAATTTTTAGTATTCCAAAAAAAAAAAAAAAAAAAAAAAAAAAAACTCCAGGAATCCCTATCCCGATATCTTAATTATATATTTTTTTAATTCAGTTAAAATAGATTATTGAATAAAATTATTCGAATTAATATTGACACAGATTACAATGAAAACTGCTGTAATTAAAATTCCTTAAATGCTGCTGTAATTAAAATCTATTACATATTCTTCTTTTCCGAGCGGCAACCTCAATGGATCCACACCGAAAACACACTGTCCTGCAACCTGCTTGTGACCCAAAAATGTTCCTTCCAGTCTTATACTGTGATTCGTGCAGGACTGCCTTTTTTTCCCCCCTCATTTTATTTTATTTTATTTTATTTTATTATTATTATTATTATTATTTATTTATTTATTTATTTATTTTCTTGTCAATGCTTGTTTCTATTTTTGTCTTATCTACTTAATTTCTGCTTAAATTCACCTACAAATGTAAAATATTGTGATACATATCGAAATGCATTTCAAGAACACGATTTAAAAAGTGTTTTTTTCCGTATGATGCTCTGGTTATAAAAGCGAAAAACTTCTGAATAATGTATTTTAATTGTAAATAAATGTTTAATTAAATATAATGTTTTATACTACTGATGTTTTTTTAAAGTATGTTTTAACAAATAATATAAATATAAATGTTAAAGAAAAAAAAAAGAACTATTTGTCTACATGCAGTTGGAAAGATACATATAGCAGAAAGATGGTTGCAGATGAATTGTGAGAAAGAAACAACGATGATCGTACTTGAGGCGAATGTACCCAGAAACGCTAAAATTTTAATTTATTCCGGAGAATTTTTAGCCCCGCCTTTATTTAATAACGCTTTTATTTTAATAATATCTTTATTTATTTATTTATTTATTTTTGAATTTATGTATTGGAGAAAATTATTGTGTAAATGAAGTGATGCGTAATAAAGGCGGGACCCAAAATGCTACGGAATATATCAAAATGTTCGCATCTATGTGCATCCGCTAAACAGGTTCCACTGAATACCTTCCTCGTAGAAATCTGCCACAGCAGATGTGAAAAGGATACGGTATGGCAATTCGGAATCACTAAAATGTTAGACTTATCCAAGCGAAACCACAATATCAAAAGGAAAACAAACAATTCACAGTAAAATTCCTCCTGTGCATCAGATGCAGAGCTGCCAACCTAATCCGGCAAATTGTTAGTACCGCCCATTTTTCTACACCACTTAATTTTTAGAGTAATTCTCTTCGAATATATTTACGATGAATTAAGGAAACAAATACTGTAAAAATTAAGTGGTGTAGAAAAATGGGCGGTACTAACAATTTGCCGGATTAGGTTGGCAATTCTGCAGGTGACATACTTGCCAACATCTTAATTATGAGTCGGAAGATTTTTAGTACACGCCCCTTCTTTTTCCCACCAGTGTATATTCAGAATGTTTTTCTTCTTATTTAATCGTAATTAAATTTAGAGAAAACTACTCTAAAACTATACTGGTGTGCAATAGAAGCATGTACTAAAAATTTTCCGGTTGGCAAGTATGAAGTGATATGGGAAGAGTGTGCTACATTACGAACTGTCAACGACTGATATAAAAGCAATAAATTATCAGTGCGACCAATAATGTCTAAGGAAGTACGAAAATGGGTAGGCGAATTAATCACATTAAAATCCAATCTTTCGATACTCATTGCATCCGTCAATTGACAAACTCCCAGTGAGAGTGATACATAGTGTTCGATAATGTTTTGATGAATGAAGATATTATTGTCTGCACTCAGTTACGTATTCTTTTTTTTTTTTTTTTTTTTCTGAAACATGCTATAAAACTATTTTTTCACGCACTATGCTAATTAAGCTTACTAAAGAAAATGGAGAACTTTTAAAATTGTTTTTAACATTTTCGCGACCGCTGACGTAGATTCATGTCATTTGAAAATCTGTAACTCCGCCAGTAGGCTTTTCTCTCTCATTTTGTATGTTATTTATTTCTTAAAAATATACCCAATATTCATATTTATACTACCAATACACTTCGGATATAAACGCTTTTATTAAAAAATAGTATAATTATCATGTATATGCATTCCTAATAAAAATGAAAATATGCAGATTTTTGTTCTGAAATATTGAACTGAGGAGAATAACGCGCACAGGCGGACCTTACTATAAAAATGACAAAAACATGCGATCGCGAAAGTGTAATTTTAAATAAAATGTTTTATACCATAATAATTTGTTGAAAATGAAATGAAATATTTTTATATGTTTCTCTAGATAGAAGTGATACACTTGAAATTTCTTTTATATTTATTAGTTCTTGATACGCTGATTGGCGCTGCCAATTAGCGAAAGTAACAAAATACAGTAATCAGAGTGAAAATTTTTCTGTCTGAAAAGTCTTTATGCGATATCATGCGTAATACTATACAACCTTATCATAAAAACCGAGTTAGGAAAGCGTTGTATTTCTGGAATATGTATGTAAGCAGTAGGCACATGTAACATCTTAATGGTTAACAAAATAAAGAAGACGAAAAACTAAATTTATGATTTTTTTTTCCTGGGAGCTAAAATATAGTTTTGATAATAGAGATTGAAATTTGTATAGATGTACAATCAGCAAAAAAAAAAAAAAAAAAAAAAAAATGCCCTCCCACCCCCTAATTTCGCCATTAGCTGTCGTAGGAACATGTGGTTGGTACCAATCGATTTGTAATAACGTCTAGTTTATAATGGTATAGTTAGATTTTGCTTAAGGGGTCGTCTATATGTTAAAACTGGCATCAACTTCAATTTTTTCAATGGTAACCCCCATTTTTTTATAATTTATTTGAATTCTTTGGATCAAATTATCGCGGAAAATGATATAGTTTATATATTTTGCTCAATTTTTCATAGAGTTATAATCTGTCAAAATATGAGGAAGCTAATGTTAAATGAATGTGACAAACATTAATTCATATCTTCCAAAATAATTATGATATTCAAATTCTGTTTTTTTTATACGATAAAATGAAGTGACCCAAACATATTCCATGCATATTTTTGACAAAAAAACATTTTTTGAATTATGAAAATTATTAATAATTTCGTATTTGAAAAAAATTATGAATTTTGACCTACGTTAATTTTTGCATGAATAGAACGGGCATCATCAAAAACATGGGTTTCCAAATTGACAACTCGTTCCTATAATTATTTTTTGAGTTACAGTGATATTTCATTTTTTACTAATGTTAGAGGGCCGTCACCTGTTATAATTTGTATCCCCTGTGAGTAAGTATCTGTATATATTTTGACGAACAACTATTTTAATTTATATTTTTGTAATTCTAATTACTTTCTAAACATTTCGATGTTTATCATACAAATTGGAAAATTTTTATAAAATTATCGCTATGCGGATGAGAGATTGTGAAAGAATTCCAAAAGAAATGAAGCTCCGCCTCCATATTGCGGAAACAATATTAAAAACTAGTTCGCATATTTGTATTTGACTCTATGTATTACGCTGGTATGCATAAATGTTAAATGTCAATTGCATTTAATACATCGAATGCTGAAGACAAAATTTAAATGATTTAATTGCAAATATGTAAAAAAAATTGTTTTATAATGTAAAGTTTTAGAAAATTGTGTAAAGGCGTGGCTTCCGTTGCAAAAAGGATTATACCCGATCCTGAAATGTCAAGTCTTTCTTCTTAAATGTTACATAACTTTTCCTAGTTTCTCACTGCTAAAATTCTATTTTAACTCAGTTGTCCCTTTTATTTTTACTTGAATATTGTAGGGTTCGTGCACCGTAAGATCAATATCATGATTTAGGAAACTCGGTAAGGCGAGGATTATCGTTTGAAAGAGCAATACGCAGTGAACAAGCTTTTTTTCTTTTCTTTTCTTTTTCTTTTTTTAAATTATTATAATTCACATTTAATAATTTTTATAAGATTTTTTCAAAAGAATTTTCTGTTTTAATTTTGTTGTGACATTTTCGCATTTGTTTACTATACGTTTACAAGCTTTGTGTTATTTAAATTTTATCGCTTGACGTAACATATTAAATTTTTATTTAATGTTTTTTTAATACAAAATCCGACAGTGGAAGATTTTTTTTTTTTTTTTTTTTTTTCATTAAATGTATTATTGAAACTAAGCTCAATATTATTTATTTTCGATTAGTCTAAACACGGCGTAAAATTCAGATTTATATGGGAAAACAATTTAAAACAATGTAATATGTCTTATTACTTTTTTAAATATAGTTCTTGCACATTTAAAATTAAGAATTCAAGTACAGTAGACGACTATATAAAGGCGGATATTCGTTCTGGGCAATAGGCAATCGTTTTATACGGGACATGCTTTATCAGACCAATTTATGAAAATTCAGTCTAACACTGAAAATTTTTATTTAATTTAATTTTATTGTTCTGCTTTGTTTTTTATTGTTTTCTAAGTAAGGTTTCGATATTTACTACACAAATTACTCTATTTTTGTAAGATTAACGCATTCCAGGCGGGAAATTTTGGTTGTATTATAAAAGGATAATAAACCCCACCCTCTGGCTTTTTCTGAAACAATACTTTACTTTAAAAAATATTTCTTGTTTCCTTAATTTTAGTTTGTTTGACTCTTTATAGAACTCTAGAATATATAAACGAGTGAAAGTTATCTTTTTGATTGTTGATGACAAAATTTCAGTTATTTAACACTTTCGTGACCGCTGACGTAGATTCAGGACATTTTAAAATCTTTAACTCCGCCAATTGGTGTTATTTTTTTTTTTTTTTTTTATGCATTATCTTAAGTATATAACCAAAGTTCGTATTTTTACAATGAAATATAAAATGGATACAACTACTTTGATTAGAAAGAACATAATTATAATGTATATCTATTTTTAATATAAATGTGATTACAGAAAATTTTGTTCTGAAATAGTGTAACTTCGAAGATTAACGCCCACAGGCGGACCTTACTATCAAAAAGACAAAAGTATGCGGTAGGGAAGTGTTAACCATGAATTTTGTTAAATAATTTGATGTTTTAGAGAACACTAATGAAGGCGTAACCTATTACCCAAAATAGGAATGATTTTGAACCGTGTCTCCTTTTTATTGAATTTTAAATATCCTTTCTGAGATTTTCAGTTTAAATCATGTTATCTATATTTTTGTATATTGTATGTTTTAGGTTTGTACGCCTGAAATTAAATGTAAAACTTTATAGTAACACACTCATGCGGGGCTTACTGTATAAAATAAAAATATACCCAACAGAAGTAGATAATTTTTTTTCTTAAATACTAAACACTTTTTTTCCCTTTTTACCCCTATTATTATGATTATTACTATCATTATCACTATTATTCTTTTATCTTGCTATCTTGATTTTTGTAATTCAACATTGAAGGGTTCATATGACTTAAGCTATATAAATTTTTACGCATAAAGTAATGCATTAAATTAATCTACGTTTAACGGGCCTCTTCACTTACCGTCGCCGGAAGTCCGAGCCAATGTTATTCTATGGAGAATTTTTCTTTACAAATAACTTATTAACTAATACATATTTTTAAATTCTGTTTTCACAATCAGAAAATTCCCAACTGTTAAATTGACGGACCTTTTTCAAAAATATATTTTTTTAATTTATAATATTTTATTTTGAAATTGCAAAATGAAAAAATTTCACATATGGAAAATTCGCATTTTGCTGCTTCAAAATTAAATATAAAAAATTAAAAAAATATTTTTTTTAAAAAAAGGTCCATCAATTTAACAGTTGGGAATTTTCAGAATGTGAAAACAGAATTTAAAAATATGTATTAGTTAATAAGTTATTTGTAAAGAAAAATTTCCCACAGAATAACACTAGCTTCTGCTTCCGACGGCGGTGAGTGAACAGAACGCTTAATAAATAGAAACCACTTTATATTTTGTACATCACTTGCGTTTTTTGTTTTATAATTAATATTTCTGTACTTTTTTTCCAGTGTGAAGCTTATGAAATAACGACTATTCTGTGGTGAATCATGATTTATTTTTTCGAAATATATAGACGGACCTCTAATACATTTACGCTTGTATCTCTATCTAGAATTCATTTAAAGAATATAAATAGGTAAATTATCCGAACTGCCTTGATGTCAGAAATATGAATATGAGGTAAAATTTGGGTGTTGCAACTGGAAGAAATGAAGTTGATGCCTGTTTTAATATGTAGATTACTCCTTAAGTAAAATCTAACCATACCATTATAAACTAGACGTTATTACAGATCGATTGATACAAACCACATGTATTTACGAAAATTTAGAGCAAAATTAAGTGGTGAGTGGAGGTTTTTTTTTTTTTTTTTTTTTTTTTTTTCCCGACTGTACAAGGGTAGCAATCTCCGCCTTTTTTTTTATAACACGTTTCGGGATGAGAAATTTACGCCTTTTTAATTACCACTATTTTTTTAGAAAAAGTTTTCACCTTTATAAACACGATACATTAAAATGAAAATATCACAAGAAAAAATATCTATGAAAATAGTGAAAGCAAAAATGACTGATTTTTTTTTTTTTTTTTTTTCTATTTTATTAATCCCTGAAAGTTCCCTAAAAATGGCAATCCCTGAATATAGTTGCAACTTAGCATCTTTAGACTACCGGAAAATTTTAATAATTTTTTTTATTTAACTTTATCAGTAAAAAAACGTTACAGTTCGCCGATGAAATAAAATAAACATTTCTATTAAAATTTTCTGGTCGCTCAAAGGTCTGGCAATCATGTCACTAGATATAACATTCGTGTTTTGCATCTTTGGATTTTTGATTTCAAGAAGAGTTTGTACCTGATACTTTTCAGTGTTAGGAAATCCTTATTTAATGAGTAAGTGATTCATGGAATTTTGTTGCAAGTAAGGTTTATTTGCTTAAAATGTATGTTGATTTTTTGTACATTAAACTTTATTAATTTTTTGCAATACCTAAGTCTTTGATTGTATATTATTTTTCTAAATGATTCGTCAAATAAAATGGAATAACTTTTCATACGTAAGTTATAAACTATAGATGACTATTTATCTGTGATATTACAATAATTTATGAATAGATTTTTTTTATTACATAGTAAATTGTTGTAAATATTTTTACCTATATATTAATACACAAATGTGAAAGTTATCGTATTTTTTAACATAGTAATTGTGAATTGTAGAAAAAATTATTCTCATTGAAAAAGTCTTTATATTTAAACATCTTTTTACTTTATACAGGTAAACTTTTGTATGTAAAATTCCTTTCATTTCAGTCGTCTGCACACTTTAGCAACGGATATTATCTATACATTAATGTACAGTCAGGAAAAAAAAAACAAAAAAAAAACGCAGCACTCGATGCAACTCCGTTGCTAATCAACGCACAAAAATGCAATAGTTATCATTCGACTGGGAATTGTTAGTACTTTTAGAAAATGAAGTGAAATTCTGAATTGGGGGTCGTCTACATATTGAAACGCGCATCAACTTTGATTTTTTCAATGGTAACACCATATTTTTATTTTATATTTGAATTCCTGGGGTCGCGACGATGCGAAAAAGTATATTGGTTGAATATTTTACTTATTTTTTTTAAGATTTATAATCATTCAAATTTGAAGGTGCTAATGTTAAATTCATATTTCGAACTTTTATCAATATCTTCAGAAAAAATAACTTGATCGATATAATTTTTTACGAGATACAGTGAAGAAACCCAAACATAATCCATCATTACTTTTGATTCTGAAAAATATTTTTAATTCTGAAAAATATTAATAAATTCATATTCATAAAAATTATGATTTATGACTTATATTAATTTTTACATAAAATGAATCGTAATACTGAAAAATATAGGTGTGCAAATTTGCAGCTCATTCCAGTTATTAGTTTTCGAGATATAAATAAGTCTTTCTTTTGGAGTGGTTTAGGGGGCCGTCTCTTAAACAGTTTTGCATGAGATAACGAAGCAAATCTTAAAAAATAAGAGAGAAAATTTAACAAAATATTTTATTTACGGGTGAAATTATATAACAACAACGTCAAACACAAAGAAATGAAACAAAAATGATGATTTTTAGACATTAGTGTTAGCATCAAGAATTCCTGTTTTCTAAAGCCCCGCCTTTTACCGTTCTTGAAAAGAAAATAATACAGAAAAGAAAAGTAAAGGTGACTTTAAGTATTCAAGTGAAACCCCTTATTGTACGTTGACAAAAACATACACAAGTGGTATTTACTTCATCTGGTGATAAATGTTGAATCCTTTAAACGAACACCAGCATACTTGTCAACATCCTCATTAATATTCCGTAGTGTTGCTAGTCCCGCCCTTTTTCTCACGCCAGTAAACTTGTAGAGTAATATTCTCCAAGTGAAATTACGATCAAATAAGACGAAAAGTACTCTAAAATAATACTGATAGTCAAAAAAAAAAAAAAGCGTATCTAATGATACTACGGAATATTAATTAGGATGTTGGCAAGTATGCACTAGAAGAAAAAAAAATATATCTAAATGGGTAATATATCTTAAATGTAAAAATTGTCAAAAAAAAAAAAAATGGGATTGGAATGCAAGACAGACTTGTGAAATCGTTTCTTAACTGCCGTCATAGTTAAAGGCTTAATATTTTACTTCATATATTGCTTTATTTTATTTTATTATTTATTTATTTATTTATTTGGAGGAGGAGGATAATTATTTTAAGGATACTCTAGTCTTTAAAATTTTATAAATATATTTTAACTTCATATAATTTTTAAAGTATACTTTAACTTTTATAAATATATATTAACACTTTTGTGACCGCAGAATTTTGTCTTTTTGACAGTATAGTCCGCCTACAAGCGTTATTCTCTAAAAATAAAATATTTCAGAACAAATTTTACTGCTATCACAATTATATCACAAATGGATATACATTATAATTATATTCTTTCTAATCAATATATTTTTATCCATTGTATATTTTATTGCAAAAATATGAACACTGCGCACATACTTAAGAAATAAATAATACACAAATTACCAAAAAAAAAAACCGCCAACTGACAGAGTTAGATTTTCAAATGATGTGAATCTACATTAGCTGTCGCGAAAGCATAAATTAAGAAATTATATCGAAATATTTCCGGTGTGAAACAGTAAAATGTCGTCTATTTCTTGTAGGATTTTAATTTTTTTTCTACATTTACAGATAACCCCTAACACATTTTTGATTATAACTCTATGGATATTTTAAAAAAAGTATACAAATACCACACTTTTTCGCACTGCCAGACTCTCAGAAATTCGATTATGGAGTCAATATTGGGTGTTGCTATTGAAAAAAAAAATCAAAGTTGGTGCTCATTTCAATGTGTAGATAACCCCTAATTCAAAATTCAACATCATTTTCAGAAAGTGCATTTAATTTGTTGTTGAATGGTGTCTATTAATTTTTTCTGCGTCAATTAATAACGAAATTACAGCGAGTGCTGCGTTTTTCCCCCCCCGACTGTACATGCACAAAATCTGTCGTACAGTTTTAGCTTATTTTAAATGTGAGGTGAGAAAATTAGCAGTATCGTTCGAAAGTTTTAATTAATTCGTTGAAGAAAAAAATATATTCTAAATAAGATATCAACAATTATTACTTCCATTACCCTACTACCGTAGGTAATGGAAGTATTGTATTCAGTCTGAAAATTCGATATCGGGTTTTCACCTGATTTACACGTTTTAAGGTCCCCTGAGTCCAAAAAAGTGGTTTTTGGCAATTGGTCAGTGTGTATGTATGTATGTATGTGTGTGTGTGTGGGTGTATGTATGTGGAGAATATTCTGGCTATTATAGCTCAGAAACTAATAAAGATAGAGCTACGAAACTTTAGAATTGAAATACGTTTGGTGTACAGATGAAATTTCCAAATTTTGGTGAAAATTGAAAAACCGGAAGTGGGACATCGGAAACCGGAAGTGGGACCGTAAGTCCGTATCTCAAAAACGGCTCTAACGATTTTCTTTAAACTTGCTATATAAACACTCTATTAGATGTCCTTTCGAATTATATAGTTGGTTAGTTCAGGAAAATTGATAGGCGTCCTGTATAAATAGCTCAATTTCAGGCCTCGCAAAGGCGTTCCTTTAAAAACGGTTGAACGGATTTTTTTCAAACTCGCCATTTTAACTCACTTTTAAATATGCTTTTGTATGTAATTATTGTTTTCCTGTCAATAATTGAGTTTAACCGGAAGTGGGACATCGGAAACCGGAAGTGGGACCGTAAGTCCGTATCTCAAAAACGGCTCTAACGATTTTCTTCAAACTTGCTATATAAACACTCTATTAGATGTCCTTTCGAATTATATAGTTGGTTAGTTCAGGAAAATTGATAGGCGTCCTGTATAAATAGCTCAATTTCAGGCCTCGCAAAGGCGTTCCTTTAAAAACGGTTGCACGGATTTTTTTCAAACTCGCCATTTTAACTCACTTTTAAATATGCTTTTGTATGTAATTATTGTTTTCCTGTCAATAATTGAGTTTAACCGGAAGTGGGACATCGGAAACCGGAAGTGGGACCGTAAGTCCGTATCTCAAAAACGGCTCTAACGATTTTCTTCAAATTTGCTATATAAACACTCTATTAGATGTCCTTTCGAATGATATAGTTGGTTAGTTCAGGAAAATTGATAGGCGTCCTGTATAAATAGCTCAATTTCAGGTCTCCCAAGGGCGTTCCTTTAAAAACAGCTGTACGGATTTTTTTCAAACTCGCCATTTTAACTCACGTTTAAATATGCTTTTGTATGTAATTATTGTTTTCCTGTCAATAATTGATTTTTTGTAAATGTTGGTATCTCAAAAATGGCTCTAACGATTTTCTCTTTAGGTCACTTTTACGTTTTGTGATCACATTATCTCTCAAAAATGCATATAATACGTGTAATAGTGGGTAATGGAAGTCGTGTGGTTGTTCCACACCAGATTTTTTTAATGTAATTTTTATTTTATAGCTTTCGTATTTAAATTTTTTACTGATTTTTTTTTTTTTTTTTTTTTTTAACTTCATTATATAGCTTATTGTCTAGATTTATTTAATAAAACTTCAAACGTAATGCAATAAACGATAATTATTGTAGGGCAGGTATGTCCCTGATCGGAATGAACGAAGCACATCTGTAGTGTATGTTCCTTATAGGGTCACCCAAGACGTGAAAGCCATTCCATTTTGCTCAGTTAAAGCAGACAACCATTTTAGGCTAACATCTCCCATTGGTATCTAGAGTCTTTGGATCATGAAAAGCTACCCTTTACCCCTAAACCTGACTGACTGATCAGATCTCACATTAATTCCTTCTTAACAGCTTTGACTTCACACACACACAAAAAGTTTTAAAGGAACCATTAATGTTTTCGGACTTTTTAAAAGTTTCTTTTTTTGTCTTCAGAGGTGATCTAGTCTATGCTGGTCCATCTGGAATAAGAAGCAACAACGACAACGACAGCAACATCAACAACATTAAAACATTTGGTCGAATTTCGCCATTTCGGCCACTGAGCGATACTAGTTGAAGTCATTTTGTTACTCGATGCAGTAAAACTTTCATCTTCAAACAAATTAAGTAAAACCTACTAGAATAAAATTAATCTATAGACTTTGGAAAGGTTTTTATCCTTTTAACTGGATGCGATGAAATTTTTCGTTGTATCAGAAACATACCCGCCAACCATCTCATTAATAAACGGAAAATTATTTAGTACCCGACCTTTCTTAGCACCAGTCTTTTTTAGAATGATTTTACATTTATTTAATCATAATTACATTCAGAGATAATTACTCTAAAAATAAAGTGTTGTGGAAAGGGGCGTGTACTAAAAATCGTCCTATTCATAATTAGGATGTGGGAAAGCATGCAGAAAGACATCTCCAAAGACCATGACGACAATTTTCGATATAGAAATTGTGGGAAGATTCTTAAAAATGAGGGGCATTGTATGAGATTTTCTTTTCTACTGAAAATAGCATAATGTTATTTCTCACTGTGAAGAAACAAGTTGAAGAATAGTTTATTCCACGATTACAATTTTAAGCGAGCTGAAATTTACAGAACTGCCAACCTAATTCGGCAAATCGTTAGTACCGCCCCTTTTACTGCACTACTTATTTTCTAGAGCATATGTTTTCTTTATTCATCGTAAATATATTTGAAGAGAATTACTCGAAAAATTAAGTGGTGTAAGAAAATAGGCGGTGCTAACAGTTTGACGGATTTGGTTGGCAGCTCTGAATTTATTTTTTTATTTATAACTACAACAACAACAACAACAAAAAAAAAAAAAAAAAAAAAAAAAAAAAAAAAAGGTAATGTTCTGTTTTGTATTATTGACAGTTCTAATTTGTAGTAATATTTATAATGTAAAGTTTTCACATTTTTATTACAAATTGATATACTTTATAATTATGCTCTTTCTAATCAAAGTATTTGTATCCATAGTATAAAAATCACGAAACCATAGAAATTATCAGCCAACCCAATGCATGCAACCTGGACCAACCAGCAACAGGTACAGACGCCACCTGGCGCCATCTCCTGAAAGAGAGGGAGGAAGTTGAACTCCTGGAGAGAATCTTCACAGAAACACAGAATGGAGTGACCTGCGCAGGGATGGAACACGGGCGCAGAATTCATACCGGAATCTGTTTAAGAAATTTCCATACCTATAATATCGTTGATCTAAGAGGTAGAACATTTTCTTACATTCATAGTGGTATGAATTCTGCGCCCGTGTTCCATCCCTGCCTGCGTTGACAATGAGGGGGGGGGGCCCTAATTTAAAAGTACTTCGCCGATGAAGAGTCACGTCAATAAAGCTGAAGTAAGGTCTTTTGTTTATATATAATTTCTCATTACATATTGTAAATTGGTACCTGGCATAAAGTTAGAATTCCGTGTTTCGTGCCTAATTTATACAGATTAGCATCTGTTACTTCAAGAACAAATGCCAAAATATTACTTCCATCGGTGCGACCTCTGTCGACATCTGGGACTCGAACTCTAACTGTGTCACCTTTTTTAGCATCAGGGTATTTTGAGTTAGAAGTTTGAACCATTTTTTCAGCTTGTTTTTTTAGATTGCTTGCTGAAATCTGCCTAATTTTTAATATGTCGGCTTTCCTTTTTTTCACTTAGGGTTCTTCCGGGGAATCTTCATGCCCGAAAGATTCTTGAAATTCTTTATTATGTAAATCAGGGCTTGGTTTAGCTAGCAAAGTTGAAGTTTGAACATAACTATCAAGAGAAAGTAGTTCCTCCTCATCATGTTGACTTGGACCTGGTAGCTCCGCTAACACATGTGACTCAGGTTTATTTTGCAGTGGACCTTCTTCTACAGACTGTAAATTGTTCTGATCTTTTACTAGAACTTCTAAGTCCTCTTCACAATTTATATTATGCAGAACGTCTGTGGGTAAAAAACTTTTTAGACCAACTTTTAACTTTGTCCCAAACATGGCCTCATACGGAGTACAGTTGATGCAACTATGATGAGCTCTGTTCTTCATTAGCTGTACAAAACGTAAGCCTTCTGACCATTTCCTGGTGCTATTGTCTTCTAGCCACGAACAAAGCATATTTTCCACGTCCTGATTCGCACGTTCTACGGAACCCTGACATTGAGAGTGTCTGGGCTTCCCATGCACCATCTTCAATTCGGGCCACATGTTACATAGTTCGCTAATAGTACTGTTAGCAAATTCTCTCCCATTATCATTTTGCAAAATACTGGGCGCACCAAAAATTGCAAAAATATCCAAAAGCACATAAGCTACTTCTTCTGCTCTTTTGCTTTTAAGAGGTCGAAGTTGAATAAATTTAGTAAGATGGTCTTGGTATACAAGTATGAATTTATATTGATCATAAGCTTGTGACTGCATGTCAATTAAATCGACTTGACATCTTGAATTCATATTCTTACTTAGTATCGGTCTAACAACTAAACCTTTTTTTGGCACACTGTGTTTTTTTTCGCAGGTCATACATAAATTTAGCTATGTAACAATCATTTCCCTTGTAATGTTTTTATAGTTTGAATTTAGCTCTTTTTCCATACGGTTTCGACCACCGTGCCCAATTGCTATATGTGCATCATGTAAGAGTTGAAATATCTCTTCCCGATGTACGTAAAATCTTATCTGTTCTTTACCTTCCTCTACAGGAACTATCAACTTTTCCTTCTCTCCAATAGTCATTACGTCAAACCTACGTAAACGCTGATAATCCTCGGGTTTTTTATTTTCCACTTTGCTTCTAGATGTTTTAACCTTTTCTATTAACTCCAAGTATTGTGGCTTTGTGAGAATTTGTGTATTCTGAACTTTTGATGAACATAATTCATCCAGACGTTCATTAAAACGATGCTTCATGTCACTGACATCAGTTACTAACTGTTCCTGCATTTTATTTTATAGAAAAATCACAAACACTAAATAAACAGAACCCAAAGTCAATTTAAGACATACATCAATAAGCATTTGTCGCACATAAGCTAAATAACATCCAAAGACAACCGGAAAACGTACATAATGCGACGCAAGCCACAGGTACCGGCACAGGCGACAAGCGACTGAAAATGAATGCTGATTGGCCAGCCAGAATCACACCACACGCACGTGGTTGTCCCATTGCTGTCAATTAATCAAAGTGCCCATACAAATAATAGCGGTATTTATAATGACCGGGCAATGTGAGAAATTATCGTAAAGTAATTCAAATTTATCAAATTGCCCAATTTTAATGGTCATTATTCATAATAACCAAGCATTATGAATACTGACCTAAATAATTACATTGCCCGTAACATATATATAATTCAATTTTCAATTGTTGTGAAACTATTACGAATGTGAATTGAACACATATACATTTAAAAAATATTGTAATGATTTGGAAAGCAGAAACAAAAATAAAAATGACAAGTAACTGACATTTAGGATGCATATAAGAGTTTTAAGTAAAAAATATTACTCTCTACGACCAAAAAAGGTGTATCCAATATCCAATGGCATTTCTTAACTATTTAAAATGATTTTCCTTTTTATTTAATACCTACAACTTGAGACAATTTTTCTTAAGCTTTATTTTTAGTAGTATTTTGAATTTTGATATACTAGGTACAAATAAAACACAGATAACATATTAGCTGTGTTAAAATGTGATTTTAAAATAATTAAAGCTTAAAATGGGAAGAATAGAGGATAAACTATACAGAGGTATACTAAAAAGCAATAGTATAAGTTATAAGAAACACAAAATATTGATTCACTTTTTATGATTTTTTTTTTTTTAATGATGAAGTTATGGTAGTAATATACCAGAAAATACATGGAAAACACTCTATACATGTATACTTTAAAATTCGTGTGCATATGTCTTTAAAAAATAACAAATGTCTATTTTTTAGTTCCCCATCATACTATAGATATGGGGAACTTAGGTAATCGTGAAAATTTTCGACCTCGGTTTTTTGACTTTTCTACACGTTTTCAGGTGTGAGGAATCCGAAAATAACAAAATTTCTATGGTGTCTGTCTGTAGGGTGTCTGTTAGTGGGTTAGTGGGTTAGTCTGATAGTGGGTCAGTCCGTTAGTTTGTTAGTCTGTGTACACGATATCTCAAGAGAGGTCAGATCAGTTTTAAAATATTACTTTCGACAATGGCAAGAACCCTATTGATTTGCAATATTCGAATTTAAAAACTTCGTAAGTTATTAGAAATTTACGATTTTCTTAACATGGGAGAATAGGACAAAAATTCACTTAAACGTGCATTAAATGGAAACTGTTTACTGTAAAAATGTCAGACCAGTTTTAAAATATCAGTTTAGATGCCGGAATGAACATCAGTAACTGTAAATATGCTACTTTGAAAATTTCGCAAGTTATTGGAAATTTACGAATTTCTTAACATGGCAGTATAGGGCAAAATTTCACATAAACGTCAATCTTGAGGGATATTTTCATCGTAAAGATGTCAAACCACTTTCGAAATATTATTTAGGATACTGGCATGAATATCACAGACTATGATTTTTCCAATTTAAAAAAATTCGTAAGTTATTTGGAATTTACGATTTACTTAACATGTCAGAATAAGGCAAAATTGAGCATAAATTTCCATTTTGAGGATCCTAAATACATTAGACAACTTCAAAATTAAGTTTATGATATTTGTTTGAACATGATTGAATACAAATATTCTACTAGGAAATTTTCGTAAATTATTCGTAATTTACGATTTTATCAACATAGCGAAATTGTAAATATTTCATATAAATATGAATTTTGAGGTTTATTGCATTGGAAATAGTAGCATGAAAACTAAACAACAGAAATGACCCTGATAAAATAAATTAATAAATTAGAATAAGATAATTATATCGAAGTGAACGGTGGATAGCCTATTAGGCGGGGATTTCATTCTGTCACTGTGTATCAAGCTTTGGTCAAATTCATTTCTTTTAACATGATTATAATATGTCTCGCACTAGACTTTTCTGAGAACATAAATATGATGGGGAACTGAGCAGAGTCCACCTATGCCAACTAGTTCCTATCTTGAAAGAAATATCGCAATATTTCACTAATATCGATATTAACTTGGTGATATATCGCGATATTTAATTTCTGGTATCGTCCAGCAGTAGTATGTGGACTCAACGATCTTCGTGTGTAATAATTATATTTCATAACAATTTTCATAAGTGTGGACTTCGTAAATTCCGTATGTGATCTCTTTATGTGTGTGGACAGTGTTAATACAAACTATGGACTGTACGCAGTTGTCTAGTAATAATAATTTTCGGAAGTGCCGCATTCGTTTAAGGGTAAGTGGATATTCAATTTTATTTTGTGGCAAACATCCTCTTTAAATTGATAAAATATAAATTGAGTAATAATGAATATATCCCAGCATTTTTTTACCAATTGATAAATATATGGTATATTTGATAATTAATACTATATATATATATATATTAGATAGATGTGTATATATTTCATTAATGTTTTTCATAGGTTGAAGGATAAGATTTGAAAAGTTAATAAAAAATAAAATAAAATAAAATAAAATAAATAAATAAAAGAAGAAAGATATAATGATAATGATAATAAAATTGATATAAAAGTAAGATTGATAGATTTGGAAGTTATTTAGAAATAAATTGGGTTATTGCAGATATTTTAGTATTTGAATAAGGCATTTTTTTTTTTTAAATGGGATCATGTGGTCGGATTATAAAAAAAAGTTTATAATAAGTTTTAATTAACCACCACAAGGACCATCCAAGAGAATTAAAATACATTACGTCTACGGGGAAAATTTCTGGTTAAGTACATCTGTAGGCTGCCCAAAATGAGAGGAAATTAGCACATTTTTTTTATATGCATAAAATTATGTGGATTGTGGCATAGAAATCTTTCATTATTCGTTCAGCGGACTACTGTTAGTATTTGGATATACTTGAGATATATTTGAAAATTGCTGGAAGTGTATTTCATTTTGTGTTATGTGATTTTCACACAAAACTCAATTTAAGCACTCAGTTTGATGAGCATAAGTTTACAGACAATATATAGAGCTACTCAAAATGAAATTAAACGCTCTTTTTTACTTCCATTACGCTACTGCCGTACGTAATGGAAGTATTGTATATGGTCCAAAAATTCGATATCGAGATTTCACCTGATTTACACGTTTTAAGGTCCCCTAAGTCCAAAAAAGTGTTTTTTGGCAATTGGTCAGTGTGTGTGTAAGTGTGTATATATGTGTGGGATCTTCTGCCTATCATATCTCCGAAACTAATAAAGATAGAACTACAAAACTCCAGAATTAAGACAGGTCTAGTGTACAGATGAATTTTCCACATTTTGGTGAAAATTAAAAAACCGGAAGTAGGACATCGGAAGTGGGACCACAAGTCCGTATCTCAAAAACGGCTCTAACGATTTTCTTCAAATTAGCTATATAAACACTCTATTAGATGTCCTTTCGAATGATATAGTTGGTTAGTTCAGGAAAATTGATGGACGTCCTGTATAAATAGCTCAATTTCAGGTCTCGCAAGCGCGTTCCTTTAAAAACGGCTGTACGGATTTTCTTCAAACTTGCCATATTAACTCACTTTTAAATATACTTTTGTATGCAATTATTGTTTTACGGTCAATAATTGATTTTTTGTAAAAGTTGGTACCTCAAAAACAGCTCTAACGATTTTCTCTTTAGGTCACTTTTATGTTTTCTGATCACATTATCTCTCAAAAAGTGCATATAATGCGTGTAATAGTGGTTAATGGAAGTCGTGTGGTTGTTTCACACCAGATTTTTATTGAATGTAATTGATGGAAGTACTTTGCTACATTTTACTATGTCGACGAATGCTGCTCAAGAATGAAAACTTTTGCCACCCATACTGTAAACAAAGTATTTTGAAGTTCAACTTTCAACTCTTTTTTATTTTAATAATACCACGTTTTTAGGTGCCCTGAATGTAAAAGTGCAATGTTTAGCGGACTGATCTGTATGTATATCTGCTATTAGCATAAAATTAAGAACAAATAACTGCAGAAAATTCAAATTTGATATTTTGAAGTTCGTATTAGATTGTCACTAAAAAATTTGATCAGACTGGCAAATTTAAAAACAAATTAATAACACCTTTTATTTTTTATTATTATTTTTTATAATTGTAGGCACTATATTTATTAAAGGTTAAGGGGGGCTGAAGGGTGTGGTGGCCCACTTACACAGAATTATATGTCAAATAAAACTCTTCCTAAACCTATTTTAGATTATTTTAAAAGAACACTGAACTTTATTATCTTACGCTATTGATCTTAAGACTTAAAATTAGGGCTGTGCCGATTAATCGATCAATCCTTAAGCCCGACCAATTTTTTTAATCGAGTTAATCGGCTCGATTAATTCGAATAAAATTTTTTAAAATCCGATTAAAATTTACAAACTACGAATTAAAGTAAAACGGCTGTTCTGACTACAAAATATTTTTTCACATATTTTGCTAACAAACAGTCTAAGAAGCTTCCATGAAATAATGAAAAAGAAAAAAAAAATTATATATATACACATATATATATATATATATAATAAAAAATAAATAGATAAAAATAAAAATAAAACTTCTCAAAAGGAGTTGTTGCACTTTCATTGATAGAGAAAAGGGGGAAGATAGTTATTAAACAAAATGCTGCTTTACGTTCGTGTTGGGGTAACATCACCTATAGTCTTCTACAGGGATAGCAATAGGTTTCTCAGAAACATGAAGCTTCCAAAAAATTGAAATTCTCAAGGTAAAGAAAAGAAAAGAAAGAATTGTGATTTTCACCATCCAATTGATGAGGGAAATGTCAACAGAGTTTCGCAGTACCTGTGTTTATTGTCTTTTCAGAAGTCCTGATAATAACTATTGAAGTAGAAACAGAAAATAATATTCTGTTTTCTAGTCTGAAGTGCCGAAGAAGAGCTGAAATATTAAAACAATGAAGAATTTGAGATTTTTGTAATAATCATACGGAATCTTGAGAATTCATTTAAGAAAAGGGACAAGCGAGATCGACAAGGCCTGCAAATATAAAACTAAAATATGTATAAATTCATCTAATTTTTCTTTCCAAATGAATTGAAAAGGAATTTATTAAAATAAAAATTGAATAAGTGAAAATATTTATATAAAATTAACACTTAAAGTTACCAATTATTACTCTGAAAATTGATTTAAATTTCAGTTATGAAATAGATATAGCCAATTAGACAAAAATTATTATTATTATTATTTATTTTTTTAAGTCAAATTTATGATTAAAATAGTATTATAGAGAATTTAATTTTTAAATATGAAAGTAATAAAATATATAAGTTATTTCTCAGCTGTATTTCCGACCAAAAATTTGATTTAGGAGTATATTAGGAATATATTTTTTCATTTTTATTTGCATGTTTATTATTATTATTATTATCATTCATTGTTTAAGGAACTAGTTAAATTAACATCTATATCATTTTTATGGTTTGTTGTGTACTATCCATCTAATTATATAACTAACTATATGTATATATATATATATAGCAGTGTTTTATTCATCATTCAACCAAAATTATATAAAAGAAAAATGAAAATCGATTAAAAATCCGAATTATTGACCGATTAATCTATTAATGAATGATTAATCGGTTTCGATTATTATATAATCGGTAAACGATTAACCCAGTTAAAACTCTTAATCGATTCCCATCCCTACTTAAAATGCAATCTTTCTTTATAATATTGAAATGTTGGTTAAGAGAAAGTCATGAGAATGACTAGTCAGATTATCTAACATGTGTTTGTTTATTTCTTTAGAGATGCTGTCCGTGTCTAGTGAAGGAATTCCATGTGGTCCACACACCAGCAGTTATAAAAGCTTTATGGAAGATAGCAAAGCCGATTACCAGCGAGAAAATTAGACAGAGAGTAAGAAAATTCATATATTTGTTCCTCAAAATTGTCAAGATATTTTTTTACTTTATTTTAGCCATATATATGGTAGAGAAAGTATTGTTTTCGGGCCATGTTTAATTTTTTGTATAAATCGTTATATTTTTTATAAATAAACAAAATGCCCAATATCATACGATGGGGAAAGTTGTAACATGTTAGAGGAGTGGCTTGAGGAGAATGCTTACAGCCAGAGCTCGAAGTCTTTTCCCATTTCCAGGAAACTTTCAGAAATGAAAAGTTTTGGCTTCTTTGCAATTACTATATTTATACAGAAATATTTTTTGTGTTTTTATATTATAGTGCCATGATTATTTAATCACGAATTATAATCATGCTTCAATCACGAATTAGAGAATATTGCATAAAAATAGTAGTAGAAGAAAAAGCAGAATTTTCTCAACAGTGAGATTGTCCTGAAAAAAGGGCGGGAGTTCTGCTACACCCTCTCTGTAGCAGAAGAATGAGTATAATACTTAATTTGCAAAATGTGAGCACACATTAAATGCATGAGAGTAACAAACTATCATTTGCTTAAATTAATTTCAACTCTGATTAAGATTGACTTCTATGATAATTTTATCTTTAATTTTATCTTCATTTTACTAAAATCCATTTGATATAATCATTTTTACTATACTAAGAAGGTTATAATTTAATATTAGTTATTAATTGCCTTTCTTTTTTTAATTAAATTATTGTTGGTTGATAACAAAAAACATTTTGAAATATTGTCGTTTTTATTGTTAGGGTTCCCTTTGTGTCCGATACAGTTTGCCCCAACGTGTGCTACAACTAGCCCCAAATCCGAGGCAAATTGTAACAGGCAAATAATTTAAAAATGTATTTTTTGTGCTAAAAGTAGCAACATTAACGAAAGTTTATTTATTATTATTTATTTTTTTTTAAGACTATGATAGTTGATCAGGTATTCTATTAAAAACATCAATTATAAACAGTAAAATGTAAATACATTTTACAATATATTTAATTTTCTAAAAACTGTTATAACCCGCCCCACGCTCCCCTAAATAAAATAAAATAAATTATTATTAATATTATTATTATATATATATATATATATATATATATATATATATATATATATATTATTGAACATGCATAAACTGGTCTGATAATTTATATCCCACATAACACGATTTTGTACTGTTCAGAACGGATCTCCCACGTTATACAGGAGTCTACTGTAGTTGAATTCTGAATTATGAAAAGTGTAAGATCGATATGTATAGCTTTAAAAGTGATAAGACATATTACTATTACTTTGTTTTAAATTGTTTTTCCATATTAAATATGATTTTCACGCCGCGAAAAGAATTAATGAAAATAAATAACATTGCGCTTTGTTTGAATAATAGATTTTATAAGTTAAAAAAAAAAAAAAAAAAATAGAGCATTCGATTCTGCATTTAAAAAAAAAATTAATAAAAATTATATATTTTATTATGTTACATCATGCGATAAAATTTAAATAACATGATGTACAGAAACCATACAGTAAACAAATGCAAAAATATGACAACAAGATTAAAACAGAAAATTCACGGTAAAAAAAAATTCTTATAAAATTTAGTAAATAATAATAATATTAATAATAATAATAAAACAAATACCGAATGTATTTTGTTATTTCAGATAATAATGACACGTTTTCTAAAACATCACATTTAACTTCAGATGTACGAACCCTACAATACTGAACAGGGTTAAAACACAAAATTTAGTGTCGAAAAAACTAGGAAAGTTATTTAATATTTAAGAATAAAGACTCAGTGTATCAAGATCAAAATATTCCCACTCTTGTAAAGTATGCCACGCCTTTACACATTTTTCTAAAACTTTACTTTAAAAAATAAAATGATTTTACATATTCACGATTAAATCATATAAATTTTGTCTTCAGTAATCGATGTACTGAATTCCATTGAAGTTTATGGATACCAACATCACATATATAGTCAAATACGAATATGAAAAATAGTTTTATTTTAATATTGTTTCAGGAATGCAGAAGGCGGGGCTTGTTTTCTTTTGAATTTCTTTTGTAATCTCTCATCTGCATTACGGTAATTTTACAAAAATAAGTGAATTTGCATAATAAACATCGAAATGTTGCGTATAAAACTATAAGAATAACATTAAAGTAAATTGTAATAGTTTCCCGTCAGATTATATGCAGATATTTTCTTTAGACAACACAAATGTTAACATGTAACCCTAACAGCAATGAAAAATGAAATATCACTGTAACTCGAAAAATAATGTAGAGAATGAGCTGTAAATTTGGAAAATCATGTTTTTGATGATGCCTTTTATATTCGTGTAAAAATTAGTATAGGTCATATTTCGTAATTTTTTTTTTCGAATATGATTTTGTTAATAATTTTCATGATTCAAAAAAATATTTTTTAATCATAAATATGCATGGAATACGTTTGCTACACATTCTAAAGCATAAAATGAACAGAACATAATTTTTTTTTCAGGAAGATATGAATTAATGTTTGTTACATTCATTTAACATTACATCTCCATACTTTGACAGCTTATAACTCTATGAAAAACTGAGCATAAAAAGAAAACTATACCATTTTTCGCGATGATTTGATCCAAATTATTTAAAATATATATCAAAAATGGGGGTTACCATTGAAAAAATGAAAGTTGATGCATTTTTTATTATGTAGACGACCCCTTAAGAAAAATCGATCTTTACCATTTTAAACTGGACGTTATTACTAATCGATCGGTACCAGCCGCATGCTCCTACTACAAATCATGTCGAAATAAAGTGAAAATGGCGCTTTTATTTTGCTGACACACAAAATCGCTCGCTGCCCGAAGAGACGCAAACGACACTACAAGATGACAACGATGTAAACAAACTGATTTATATTACCGTAGTTAAAATTTTTAAACTAAATCTAAAAAAAAGCAACGGTGTCAGTTAATTAATTTTTACTATTTATTTATTTATAAATTTATTTTCTGTTTCTGACATACTGGCGCAAATTTTTAAAACTTTAAAAGTTATAGTATGAATGTATGTCTTTCACATGAAATTCATGCTAGGAAATCCATAGTTGCCAACATTTTAATTCTTTCCAGAGAATTTTTAACCCTGCCTTTATTTCGCACCACTTAATTTTTAGAATATTTATCTTCAATAAATAACCAGGATGAAATAAGAGAAATTTACTCTTTTAAAAATAGTAGTATTGCATAAAGGCCTGTCTAAAAATGCTCCGTAATAAATTAAAATGTTGACAACTCTAGAATTCCCTATGAAGGACTGCAAATAATCTATTATGTATATATATATGTCAAACTAAAAAAACAAACATGCAGTAGAACTTCGTCTATCCGTGGACCGAGGGTAACTCGGATAACAGGGACTCTGTGGTAAGTCGAGGGGGAAACATGCGACAAAGTTTAACATAGATGAAAACATAGTCAATGAAGTAAATTAATACATGTATGAAATATTTAAATGTAGTCAGTTAAAAATGCAAGACAATAGATACTTATATAAAGCATAAAATGCAGTACTGTAAAGAAAAATTTGTCAAAGTTATCTGCGCCAGTTGTTAAAAGTCACGCCTCCTTCGGGGCATGATATCTTAAGGACTAACTCGGTTTACTCGGAACTCGGTTAATTGGGACTCGTATAGTTGCGGCTCTACCATAGATATAATAATTTATATAGATCTATCATCCACATGTTAACGTGCAAAGATTCTTGATGCCGAAAAAGTTTTTTGGCATTAGAGAATTAAAACTCGAAAATAGTAATAGAATAGAATGGTAATGAATTTTGAAAATTCAGAAATATTGCGCGGCTTTTAAGTGTTCTAATAAACATATGAAAAGAAATGGGATAAGTTTTCATAAATAAGTTATATTCAAGTAATTTATGAAAAATATAAATTTTACAATAAGTTGTTTTGTTATTATTATGATATAATTACTGTCTTCATATTTAATGGATTACTTTTTTAAAATTTTAATATTTTTTTTTAATATTTGATATTAGTAAGTAAGTGAGATGAAATTCTCAAAGATTCTTTGAATGTAGTTAGCAGCCACGGAAGTTTTAATATATAACTTGTATGTTGTGGCCACCACAAGACTCTCTTCTATATATAATCCTATGCAAATTTACGCTATACAAATTATTTATTAAATTATAACTTATTAAAATTATTTTCCATAATGAATGCAGACGATTTTTATCTCATAGAAGTATAATAATAAATGCCAAAATAAACTTAGTTTTGTGAAGACATGAGTATACTAGAATATAGTAAAAAAAGAAAAGAAAGAATGAAAGAAAAATGGGTATCTGGAGTTATCGATTCTGTTTTAGTACATAAATTATTCATAAATTTCATTTTTCAAATTATCTATATGTATTCCCGTGTATATTCACTCGGGAAAAAACATCCATAAGAGAGTGAAATGGCTGCCTTTTCCCAAATGAAAAGGCATCACTTTTTCCCGTTAATGATCAATCTATGTCTTATTACTATATCTATAGTCCATCCGTATTTCTGTCTGTCCGCGCTCTAACTCCCGCGAATATTCATGGAATTTCTTGAAACTGATATATGTTATTTAAGTTCATTATCGAATTTCTTTATTGAAAATGGAGTGAATACCTCTGCTAGCTTGTGTACAGGGACACCCGAAAGTATTCCAAAGCATTGTGTTCTATGACAGGTATTTTTATAAACCATATTTTAACACCTTTAATTTACGTATATATTAATAAAATTGAAATACATAATTCAATTTAACTATCGGAAATTTTCTATAGAAAATAGAGTAATTAACATTACTGGTTTGTATACAGGGACACCCGAAAGTATTTCAAAGCATTGCGTTCTATGAAAGATAGTTTTATAAACTAGTAGAATTATGATTATGATTAATAATCATGATTGATATGATTATTATTAATAATCATAATAAATGATTAATTTTCGTTAATCATTTGTAGTAGGTACATTTCTTCGAAAAAATAACACCAAGATTGTTTACAAAAATTGGTCTCCAAAATAGTGACTGATGAGAAGCCTGCTCAATCACAAGTTAGTACAAAGCTTTTGTGTGATATTATGAAATTTCTTAAAATAAAATTTACGGAGAAAACTTTAAGCACTGAGAGGGACACAGACTTAAACATTTAATTCGTTTCAATATTGAAGAACATGTTATTTAAAATGTTTGTCTTTAAAAGAGTAAATAATTAATTCACAGTCAATGTAGCAGGCAATCAGTGCTGCCAGATTTGAGGAAAATTTTTATTCAACATCCACCGTTAAATTTTACTTATAACGGTTAGCTAATTACATAGACGATTTTTGTAAAAAATATTTCGAAACAATTAGCAACTGTTTCAATTAAAATTATGTGGTGGGTGTTAAATAAAAATTTCTCTCTATCTGGCAGCACTGCAGGCAATGCCGTGGAAATAAACTTTTTTTGGATGATATTCTTCGGTGTTTATAGTTGTCAATTTTTCGGAATTTTGGTTAAAATAATTATAATCGATTTTAAAATCTTGCTAACTTTTGCATTGTAGTTTTAGCCTAATATTAATTTATTTTGCAATATTTTTTCCTTAACTTATTCCGGAGTGTGCAAGAGTTTCCATCTCAAGACGGGAGTCTTACACCAGTATTTATTACCAATAATTTCGATTATATTTCTAGAGTAATTTATTGCGATTGAATAGGATAGAAATTATTCTTAAAGAATTATCCCGATATCTTAATTATATATTTTTTTAATTCAGTTAAAATAGATTATTGAATAAAATTATTCGAATTAATATTGACGCAGATTACAATGAAAACTGCTGTAATTAAAATTCCTTAAATGCTGCTATAATTAAAATCTATTACATATTCTTCTTTTCCGAGCGACAACCTCAATGGATCCACACCAAAAACACACTGCCCTGCAACCTGCTTGTGACCCAAAAATGTTCCTTCCAGTCTTATACTGTGATTCGTGCAGGACTGCCTTTTTTTCCCCCTCATTTTATTTTATTTTATTTTATTTTTATTATTATTATTGTTATTATTTATTTATTTATTTATTTTATTTAGTTATTTATTTTTTTTTGTCAATGCTTGTTTCTATTTTTTTTGTCTCTACTAAATTTCTACTTAAATTCACCTACAAATGTAAAATATTGTGATACATATCGAAATGCATTTCAAGAACACGATTTAAAAAGTGTTTTTTTCCGGATGATGCTCTGGTTATAAAAGCGAAAAACTTCTAAATAATGTATTTTAATTGTAAATAAATGTTTAATTAAATATAATGTTTTATACTGATGTGTTTTTAAAGTGTCTTTTAACAAATGATATAAATATAAATGTTAAAGGAAAAAAAATTATTTGTCTACATGCAGTTGGGAAGATACAGAAAGCAGAAAGATAGTTGCAGATGAATTGTGAGAAAGAAACAACGATGACTGTACTTGAGGCGAATGTATCCAGAAAAAATAAAATTTTAATTTATTCCGGAGAATTTTTAGCCCCGCCTTTGTTTAATAACACTTTCATTTTAAGAATATTTTTATTTATTTATTTATTTATTTTTTAATTTATGTATTGGAGAAAATTATTTTGTAAATGAAGTGATGCGTAATAAAGGCGGGGCCCAAAATGCTACGGAATATATCAAAATGTTCGCATCTATGTGCATCCGCTAAACAGGTACCACAGAATACCTTCCTCGTAGAAATCTGCCACAGCAGATGTGAAAAGGATACGGTATGGCAATTCGGAATCACTAAAAAGTTAGACTTATCCAAGCGAAAACACAATATCAAAAGGAAAACAAACAATTCACAGTAAAATTCCTCCT
Source organism: Salticus scenicus (assembly GCA_963930645.1). NCBI lineage: Eukaryota > Metazoa > Arthropoda > Arachnida > Araneae > Salticidae > Salticus > Salticus scenicus. The sequence continues at coordinate 230,670 of CAWVNO010002759.1, forward strand.
GTGCATCAGGTGCAGAGCTGCCAACATAATCCGGCAAATTGTTAGTGCCGCTCATTTTTCTACACCACTTAATTTTTAGAGTAATTCTCTTCAAATATATTTATGATGAATTAAGGAAACAAATACTCTAAAAATTACGTGGTGTAGAAAAATGGGCGGTACTAACAATTTGCCGGATTAGGTTGGCAGCTCTGCAGGTGACATACTTGTCAACATCTTAATTATGAGCCGGAAGATTTTTAGTACACGCCCCTTTTTTCCCACCAGTATATATTCAGAGTGTTTTTCTTCTCAGGGATGGAACACGGGCGCAGAATTCATACCGGAGTCTGTTTAAGAAATTTCCATACCTATAATATCGTTGATTTAAGAGGTAGACAATTTTCTTACATTCATAGTGGTATGAATTCTGCGCCCGTGTTCCATCCCTGTCTTCTTATTAAATCGTAATTAAATTTGGAGAAAACTACTCTAAAAATATACTGGTGTACAATAGGAGCATGTACTAAAAATTTTTCGGTTGGCAAGTATGAGGTGATATGGGAAGAGTCTGCTACATTACGAACTGTCAACGACTGATATAAAAGAAATAATTTATCAGTGCGAGCAATAATGTCTAAGGAAGTACGAAAATGGGTAGACGAATTAATCCCATTAAAATCCAGTATTTCGATACTCATTGCATCAGCAAATTGTCTAACTCCAGGTGGAAAGTGTTACATAGTGTTTGATAATGTTTTGATGAATGAAGATATTAGTGTCTGTATTCAGTTACGTATTCTTTTTTCTGAAACATGCTATAAAACTATTGTTACACCCACTATGCTAATCAAACTTACTAAAGAAATGGAGAACACTTAGAATTGTTTTTAACACTTTCGCGATCGCTGATGTAGATTCACGTCATTTGAAAATCTGCAACTCCGCCAGTAGGCTTTTCTCTCTCATTTTGTATGTTATTTATTTCTTAAAAATATACCCAATATTCATATTTATACTACCAATACACTTCCGATATAAATGCTTTGATTAAAAAATAGTATAATTATCATGTATATGCATTTCTAATAAAAATGAAATTATGCAGATTTTTGTTCTGAAATATTGAACTGAGGAGAATAACGCGCACAGGCGGACCTTACTATAAAAATGACAAAAACATGCGATCGCGAAAGTGTAATTTTAAATAAAATGTTTTATACCATAATAATTTGTTGAAAATGAAATGAAATATTTTTATACGTTTCTCTAGATAGAAGTGATACACTTGAAATTTCTTTTATATTTATTGGTTCTTGATACGCTGATTGGCGCTGCCAATTAGCGAAAGTAACAAAATACAGTAATCAGAGTGAAAATTTTTCTGTCTGAAAAGTCTTTATGCGATATCATGCGTAATACTATACAACCTTATCATAAAAACCGAGTTAGGAAAGCGTTGTATTTCTGGAATATGTATGTAAGCAGTAGGCACATGTAACATCTTAATGGTTAACAAAATAAAGAAGACGAAAAACTAAATTTATGATTTTTTTTTCCTGGGAGCTAAAATATAGTTTTGATAATAGAGATTGAAATTTGTATAGATGTACAATCAGCAAAAAAAAAAAAAAAAAAAAAAAATGCCCTCCCACCCCCTAATTTCGCCATTAGCTGTCGTAGGAACATGTGGTTGGTACCAATCGATTTGTAATAACGTCTAGTTTATAATGGTATAGTTAGATTTTGCTTAAGGGGTCGTCTATATGTTAAAACTGGCATCAACTTCAATTTTTTCAATGGTAACCCCCATTTTTTTATAATTTATTTGAATTCTTTGGATCAAATTATCGCGGAAAATGATATAGTTTATATATTTTGCTCAATTTTTCATAGAGTTATAATCTGTCAAAATATGAGGAAGCTAATGTTAAATGAATGTGACAAACATTAATTCATATCTTCCAAAATAATTATGATATTCAAATTCTGTTTTTTTTATACGATAAAATGAAGTGACCCAAACATATTCCATGCATATTTTTGACAAAAAAACATTTTTTGAATTATGAAAATTATTAATAATTTCGTATTTGAAAAAAATTATGAATTTTGACCTACGTTAATTTTTGCATGAATAGAACGGGCATCATCAAAAACATGGGTTTCCAAATTGACAACTCGTTCCTATAATTATTTTTTGAGTTACAGTGATATTTCATTTTTTACTAATGTTAGAGGGCCGTCACCTGTTATAATTTGTATCCCCTGTGAGTAAGTATCTGTATATATTTTGACGAACAACTATTTTAATTTATATTTTTGTAATTCTAATTACTTTCTAAACATTTCGATGTTTATCATACAAATTGGAAAATTTTTATAAAATTATCGCTATGCGGATGAGAGATTGTGAAAGAATTCCAAAAGAAATGAAGCCCCGCCTCCATATTGCGGAAACAATATTAAAAACTAGTTCGCATATTTGTATTTGACTCTATGTATTACGCTGGTATGCATAAATGTTAAATGTCAATTGCATTTAATACATCGAATGCTGAAGACAAAATTTAAATGATTTAATTGCAAATATGTAAAAAAAATTGTTTTATAATGTAAAGTTTTAGAAAATTGTGTAAAGGCGTGGCTTCCGTTGCAAAAAGGATTATACCCGATCCTGAAATGTCAAGTCTTTCTTCTTATGACAATAACAAACATGCAGTAGAACTTCGCCTATCCGTGCACCGAGGGTAACTCGGATAACAGGGACTCTGTCGTAAGTCGAGGGGGAAACATGCGACAAAGTTTAACATAGATGAAAACATAGTCAATGAAGTAAATTAATACATGTATGAAATATTTAAATGTAGTCAGTTAAAAATGCAAGACAACAGATACTTATATAAAGCATAAAATGCAGTACTGTAAAGAAAAATTTGTAAAAGTTATCTGCGGCTGTTGTTAAAAGTCACGCCTCCTTCGGGGCATGATATCTTAGGGACTAACTCGGTTAATTGGGACTCGTATAGTTGCGGCTCTACCATAGATATAGTAATTTATATAGATCTATCATCCACATGTTAACGTGCAAAGATTTTTGATGCCGAAAAAGGTTTTTGGCATTAGAGAGTTAAAACTCGAAAACAGAGAATAGAATGGTAATGAATTTTGAAAATGCAGAAATATTGCGCGGCTTTTAATTGTTCCAATAAACATATGAAAAGAAATGGGATAAGTTTTCATAAATAAGTCATATTCAAATAATTTTTGAAAAATATAAATTTTATAATAGGTTTTTTTTTTTTTTTTTTTTTTTTTTTGTTATTATTATGATATAATTACTGTCTTCATATTTAATGGCTTCCTTTTTTAAAATTTTAATATTTTTTTTTTTTTAATATTTGATATTAGTAAGTAATATGAAATTCTCAAAATTTCTTCGAATGTAGTTAGCAGCCACGGAAGTTTTAATACATAACTAGTAATTTGTGGCCACCACAAGACTCTCTTCTTTTAAAGGGAAATATTGTTTCAGAATAAGCCAGAATGTGAGGTTTATTTTTCTTTTGGAATGCCATAAAAATTTCCCGCCTACAATGCGTTATTTTTCCAAAAATAGGTTAATTTCTATAGTAAACAACGAAACCTTACTTAGAAAACAATAAAATAATAATAATAATAATAATAATAAATAGGTAGGAGAGCGTGGGGCTAGTTGTCACAGGGGTAAGAAATAACGCGATATGTATTTGTAACATTTGCGACTAAATATTTTTATAAACATAATTCTTATGACGCGCTTTATAATGTAAGTACAATCGGTGCTCCACAAATATGGTTAATGAGAGGTTCTGTACACCTGCTTCATTTTCGCTAGTTAGTGGGGAAAAATATTTCGAAAATTTTGATTAAAGGTATGTTAATTTTTATTTAAAGAAATGTTTATAGGTATTCAGAGATGCCAACCTAATCCGTCAAATTGTTAGTACCGCCCTTTTTTCTACACCGCTTAATTTTTAAAGTATTTGTTTTCTTATTTCATCGTAACTGTATTTGAAGATAATTACTCTAAAAATTAAGTGGTGTAAGAAAAGGAGCGGTACTAACAAATTGATGGATTAGGTCGGCAGCTCTACATATTTATTTAGTATGTGTGTTGAGTTACAAATGCATGTTTAATTTTTTGTATAAATCGTTATATTTTTTATAAATAAACAAAATGCCCAATATCATACGATGGGGAAAGTTGTAACATGTTAGAGGAGTAGCTTGAGGAGAATGCTTACAGCCAGAGCTCGAAGTCTTTGCCCATTTTCAGGAAACTTTCAGAAATGAAAGTTTTGGCTTCTTTGCCATTACTATATTTATACAGAAATATTTTTTGTGTTTTTATATTATAGTGCCGTGATTATTTAATCACGAATTATAATCACGAATTAGAGAATATTGGATAAAAATACTAGTAGAAGAAAAAGCAGAATTTTCTCAATCAATGAGAGTGTCCTGAAAAAAGGGCGGAGAATAAGAGTTCTGCTACACCCTCTCTGTAGCAGAAGAATGGGTATACAGTAACCGCAGCTTAATAAAATCACTGTTTAATAAAATCAGCCGCTTAATCTGATCAAATCGCCAAGACCGAAATCAAATCAATACAAATCACTTTTAAAGCCGCCGCTTAATAAAATCAGCATCGCCGGATAATAAACTCAAAAATATCTTCTCAGCAGGCAAAAATATCATTTATGCACACTAAAAAAATTTTTTTTTGATTTACATTGTGATTTTTTTTTAATAGAAAAAGAAATTAAAGCACAACAAACCCTCCGTTATCGCTCATTGTTCAAGATTTTTGCAGCACAGTTACAAATTAAACACGCCCCGCAACTTATTTATCTTCGCAACAATTTCACGGAACGTATTTTTCAAAGCGCAGTAATAAAATACAAATTTGATTTGAAATGATTTTTTTCCTAATTATTAGAAGGCAAATTCTAGTTCTTATTTTGAAATTACTATAATACATGAGGTTTAAACAGACAGATTTTAAATTTAATAGAACAGCGGGAACTTTTGGTAAAGTACAGGGATGGAACACTTGCGCAGAATTCATACCACTACCAATGTAAGAAAATTTTCTACCTCTTATATCAACGATATTATAGGTAGAGAAATTTCTTACACAAATTCCGGTATGAATTCTGCGCCCGTGTTCCATCCCTGAAAGTAATGATGATTTTCCTCTAACGAAAGTGCACGGGAACTTACAATGCATTTAATTTACTTATATCGAAGAAACAATTAGTTAATTATCTAACAAAAATTAATTAATATTTACTAATTATATTATTCGTTACCTTTGGAAGTTTCTTTCGAATTCAGGGAAGTAATACCTTTTCCTTAAAGGCAGGAACGTTTGCCGGATATAAAAATCAGCCGCTTAATAAAATCACTTTGGCTCAGAACGAATGTGATTTTATTAAGCGGCGGGAACTGTAATACTTAATTTGCAAAATGTGAGCACACATTAAATGCATGAGAGTAACAAAATATCATTTGCTTAAATTAATTTCACCTCTGATTAAGACTGACTTAATTTTATCTTTAATTTTCTCTTCATTTTACTAAAATCCATTTGATATAATCATTTTTACTATACCAAGAAGGTTATAATTTAATATTAGTTATTAATTGCCTTTTTTTTTTAATTAAATTATTGTTGCTTGATAACAAAAAACATTTTGAAATATTGTCGTTTTTATTGTTAGGGTTCCTTTTGTGCCCGATTCAGTTTGCCTCAACGTGTGCTACAACTAGCCTCAAATCCGGGGCAAATTGTAACAGGCAAATAATTTAAAAATATTTTTTTTTTTTTTTGCTAAAACTAGCAACATTAACGACAGTTTTTTTTTTTTTTTTTTTTTTTAGGACTATGATAGTTGATTATGCATTCTATTGAAAACAGCAATTATAAACAGTAAAACGTAAATACATTTCACAATGTAGTTAATTTTCTAAAAACTGTTATAACCCGCCCCACGCTCCCCTAAATAAAATAAAATAAATTATTATTATTATTATTATTATTATTGAACATGCATAAACTGGTCTGATAATTATGTCCCACATAACACGATTTTGTACTGTGCAGAACGGATCTCCCACGTTATACAGGAGTCTACTGTAGTTGAATTCTTAAATATGTAAAGTGTAAGATCAATATCTATAGCTTTAAAAGTGATAAGACATATTACTAATACTTTATTTTAACTTGTTTTTCCATATTAAATATGAATTTCACGCCGCGATTAGAATTAATCAAAACAAATAACATTGCGCTTTGTTTGAATAATAGAATTTATAAGTTAAAAAAAAAAAAAAAAAAAAAAAAAAAAAAGAGCATTCGATTCTGCATTAAAAAAAAAATAATAATAAAAATTAAATATTTTATTATGTTACATCATGCGATAAAATTTAAATAACATGATGTACAGAAACCATACAGTAAACAAATGCAAAAATGTGACAACAAGATTAAAACAGAAAATTCACGGTAAAAAAAATCTTATAAAAGTTAGTAAATAATAATAATAATAATAATAATAACAATAAAACAATTACCGAATGTATTTTGTTATTTCAGATAATAATGACACGTTTTCTAAAACATCACATTTAACTTCAGATGTACGAACCCTACAATACTGAACAGGGTTAAAACACAAAATTTAGTGTCGAAAAACTAGGAAAAGTTATTTAATATTTAAGAATAAAGACTCAGTGAATCAAGATCAAAATATTCCCACTCTTGTAAAGTATGCCACGCCTTTACACATTTTTCTAAAACTTTACTTTAAAAAATAAAAGGACTTACATATTCACGATTAAATCATATAAATTCTGTCTTCAGTAATCGATGTACTAAATTCCATTGAAGTTTATGGATACCAGCATCACATATATAGTCAAATACGAATATGAAAAATAGTTTTATTTTAATATTGTTTCAGGAATGCAGAAGGCGGGACTTGTTTTCTTTTAAATTTCTTTCGCAATCTCTCATCTGCATTACGGTAATTTTACAAAAATAAGTGAATTTGCATAATAAACATCGAAATGTTGCTTATAAAACTATAAGAATAACATTAAAGTAAATTACAACAGTTTCCCGTCAGATTATATGCAAATATTTTCTTTAGACAACACAAATGTTAACATCTGGCAGCAGAAAAGAGAATTTAGTGAGAATAAGCCCAAAAACTAAGTTATGTGTCAAACTAAAAAAACAAACCTGCAGAAGAACTTCGCCTATCCGTGGAGAGAGGGTAACTCGGATAACAGGAACAGGGACTCTGTCGTAAGTCGAGGGGGAAACATGCGACAAAGTTTAACATAGATGAAAACATAGTCAATGAAGTAAATTAATACATGTATGAAATATTTAAATGTAGTCAGTTAAAAATGCAAGACAATAGATACTTATATAAAGCATAAAATGCTGTACTGTAAAGAAAAATTTGTCAAAATTATCTGCGCCAGTTGTTAAAAGTCACGTCTCCTACGGCAAAGAATATAGAATAGAGTAAGAAGAACAGCTTCAGCTAAAGCTTAACTATCGCCCTCTAACGATAGCATATTTCAGCTTACATGGGAAGCCAACATTACAGGATGACTATCTGTGCGATTCCTCCCTCCTTTCCCGATACCTTTGACCTGAATGCGCATGCGTTGAAGATCCGGCTGGCGTGGCGGACTTGTTGTTTTTCTGGTTTTTCTTAGCGGAGGAAGGGAAGGGAAAGTCGTTTCGTATGTGAGGCGGCAATTTTAAAACGTAATCTATTTTTTTCAGTTTTAGCGTTATATAAAGACTTGGATAAGCTTTAGAAAAGGTAAGAATGTGATATTTTTAACTTATAACATTCTACATGTTCTATTTATTGAAGTCTTATTTTAATATCAATTAAACATTCATTTTCGTATCTGCCTAAGTTATTAAGCCTAACTTTTGATACTGTAAACCACGGAGTAAATATATACTGATTTTTATGGAAGTTTTTTTTAAATATAATATTGCACAAACTATTTTCTTTTCACAATTAGATTTAAATGCATCGATTTTTTTTTTTTTTTTTTTTTTTTCAGTGAAGAATTGATAATTCCTTCTTTTAATGCAAATCCATACATGTATTTTAAGTTTGAAAACGTTTATTTTGTATTCCTTTTTTTTCTCTTTCTTTCTTTTTCTTTTTAAAAATGATTTTTGATTTTAGTCAATTATATACATCATTTATAATTTTATCAGAATTTTTGTAATTTGATTCTTTAAAATTTAGAAAATCCGATATAAAAATAAGGTTAAATAAATAAATAATAGATTTGTATATCAGTAAGTATTGTATTTAAATGAAGCAAATAAATAAATAAAAATAAATGCATGTGTGTGGAGGAGGGGATATAAATGCATATTTAAATACATATTTAAGTGTTTCAATGATATATTTATTTCACTTTTGTTTTTCCATTGAAAAACTATTTTCGATTTTCGTCAATTATAAAGATTTTTATATTGTAAATGGTTAGAAATTAAGAATCAGATTAAAAGATAACATCAGCTTTCTATATCAGCAATTTTTTATTTCACTAAAACTAAAAATTGTTTTGGCAATATAAATTTGGCAAAAAATTAAATAAATATTTATTTGTGAGAGTCTCTCTCTCTATATATATATATAGAGACTCTCACAAATAAATATTTATTTAATTTTTCCTATTATTATATATTTATAACTATATATTAAATTCAACTCGGTAAAGAATCCGATTAAAAAAGAAACAATAAAAAAATAATTTTTATAACAATAAGTTTCGTGTTTTCCGATCGAAAATAACTTCGGTGGGAGGGAAAAAAAAAAAAAAAAAAAAAAAAAAAGTGCCCTCCTCTCTGCGCCGCTTCCCTGTAAAGTTGTCTTTCGCGCATTATCAAAATATGTAGAAACTGGTTCCGCGATTTTACATTACGTCTACGGAGCCTTTCCTTCTTCACGTAGTAGAAGTTCTTTGCCTACGGGGCATGATATTTTAGGGACTAACTCGGTTTACCCGGAACTCGGTTAATTGGGATTCGTATAGTTGCGGCTCTATCATAGATATAGTAATTTATATAGATCTATCATCCACATGTTAACGTGCAAAGATTTTTGATGCCGAAAAAGTTCTTTTGGCATTAGAGAGTTAAAACTCGAAAACAGTAATAGAATAGAATGGTAATGAATTTTGAAAATGCAGAAATATTGCGCGGCTTTTAAGTGTTCTAATAAACATATGAAAAGAAATGGGATAAGTTTTCATAAATATAAGTCATATTCAAGTAATTTATGAAAAATATAAATTTTATAATAAGTTGTTTTGTTATTATTATGATATAATTACTGTCTTCATATTTAATGGATTACTTTTTTAAAATTTTAATATTTTTTTTAATATTTGATATTAGTAAGTAAGTGAGATGAAATTCTCAAAATTTCTTCGAATGTAGTTAGCAGCCACGGAAGTTTTAATATATAACTAGTATGATCTGGCCACCACAAGACTCTCTTCTACATATAATCCTATACAAATTTACGCTATACAAGTTATTTATTAAATTATAACTTATTAAAATTATTTTCCATAATGAATGCGGACGATTCTTATCTCATAGAAGTATAATAATAAATGCCAAAATAAACTTAGTTTTGTGAAGACATGAGTATACTAGAATATAGTAAAAAAAGAAAAGAAAGAATGAAAGAAAAATGGGTATCTGGAGTTATCGATTCTGTTTTAGTACATAAATTATTCATAAATTTCATTTTTCAAATTATCTATATGTATTCCCGTGTATATTCACTCGGGAAAAAACATGCATAAGAGAGTGAAATGGCTGCCTTTTCCCAAATGAAAAGGCATCACTTTACCCGTCAATGATCAATCTATGTCTTATTACTATATCTATAGTCCATCCGTCTTTCTGTCTGTCCGCGCTCTAACTCCCCCGAATATTCATGGAATTTCTTGAAACTGATATATGTTATTTAAGTTCATTAGTACCCGCCTTTTTTTGCACACCAATTATTTTTTAGATTAATTTTAGTCTTATTTAATCGTAACACCATTTGGAGAGAATTATTCTAAAAATATATTGGTGTGAGAAAAGAGGCGTGTTTTCAGGGGCGTTAACATTTGTAAGGTTATTAATGAGATGGTTGGCAAGTATGCACCTTTAATTTACGCATATATTAATAGAATTGAAATATGTTATTCAAGTTAACTATCGGAAATTTTCTATAGAAAATGGAGTAAATAACTGGTTTGTATACAGGGACACCCGAAAATATTCCAAAGCATTGCGTTCTATGAAAGATATATTTATAAACTTGTAGAATTATGATTATGATTAATAATCATGATTAATATGATTATGATTAATAATCATGATTAATATGATTATAATTAATAATCATGTTTAATATGATTATGATTAATAATCATAATAAAAGATTAATTTTCATTAATCATTTGTAATAGGTACATTTCTTCGAAAAAATAACACCAAGATTGTTTACAAAAATTGGTCTTCAAAATAGTGACTGATGAGAAGCCTGCTCAATCACAAGTTTTAGAACAAAGGTTTTGTGTGATATTATGAAATTTCTTAAAATAAAATTTACGGAGAAAACTTTAAGCACTGAGAGGGACACAGACTTAAACATTTAATTCGTTTCAATATAGAAGAACAAGTTATTTAAAATGTTTGTCTTTAAAAGGGTGATTAATTAATTCACAGTCAATGTAGCAGGCAATCAGTACTGCCAGATTTGAGGGAAATTTTTATTCAACATCCACCGTTAAATTTTACTTTTAACGGTTAGCTAATTACATAGACGATTTTTGTAAAAAAAAAATTTCGAAACAATTAGCAACTGTTTCAATTAAAATTTTGTGGTGGGTGTTAAATAAAAATTTCCTTCGATCTTGCAGCACTGCAGGCAATGCCGTGGAAATAAACTTTTTTTGGATGATATTCTTCGGTGTTTATAGTTGTCAATTTTTCGGAATTTTGGTTTAAATAATTATAAACGATTTTAAAATCTTGCTAACTTTTGCATTGTACTTTTAGCCTAATATTAATTGATTTTGCAATTTTTTTTCCTTAACTTATTCCGGAGGGTGCAAGAGTTTCCATCTCAAGACGGGAGTCTTACACCAGTATTTATTACCAATAATTTCGATTATATTTCTACAGTAATTTATTGCGATTGAATAGGATAGAAATTATTCTTAAAGAATTATGGTGTCAGTGTTTCGTCTTGTAACGGAAGCTCTTGTATCTTTGTTTATTCCACGAAGCATATTGGTAAGTTTTATCCAATACCTAAAATTATAAGTAAATAAGGGTAAGTTATATATAGTTTAGCAATTTTTTTCTTTCTTCCTCTCTTTCTCTGTTTATTTTTCTCACATTAAAAGTGTGTTTTACGTATTCATCTTATCTCTGTAACAGCAAAATTTGTAACAATTTTTAGTATTCCAAAAAAAAAAAAAAAAAAAAAAAAAAAAAAAAAACTCCAGGAATCCCTATCCCGATATCTTAATTATATATTTTTTTAATTCAGTTAAAATAGATTATTGAATAAAATTATTCGAATTAATATTGACACAGATTACAATGAAAACTGCTGTAATTAAAATTCCTTAAATGCTGCTGTAATTAAAATCTATTACATATTCTTCTTTTCCGAGCGGCAACCTCAATGGATCCACACCGAAAACACACTGTCCTGCAACCTGCTTGTGACCCAAAAATGTTCCTTCCAGTCTTATACTGTGATTCGTGCAGGACTGCCTTTTTTCCCCCCTCATTTTATTTTATTTTATTTTATTTTATTATTATTATTATTATTATTTATTTATTTATTTATTTATTTTCTTGTCAATGCTTGTTTCTATTTTTGTCTTATCTACTTAATTTCTGCTTAAATTCACCTACAAATGTAAAATATTGTGATACATATCGAAATGCATTTCAAGAACACGATTTAAAAAGTGTTTTTTTCCGTATGATGCTCTGGTTATAAAAGCGAAAAACTTCTGAATAATGTATTTTAATTGTAAATAAATGTTTAATTAAATATAATGTTTTATACTACTGATGTTTTTTTAAAGTATGTTTTAACAAATAATATAAATATAAATGTTAAAGAAAAAAAAAAAAGAACTATTTGTCTACATGCAGTTGGAAAGATACAGAAAGCAGAAAGATGGTTGCAGATGAATTGTGAGAAAGAAACAACGATGATCGTACTTGAGGCGAATGTACCCAGAAACGCTAAAATTTTAATTTATTCCGGAGAATTTTTAGCCCCGCCTTTATTTAATAACGCTTTTATTTTAATAATATCTTTATTTATTTATTTATTTATTTTTGAATTTATGTATTGGAGAAAATTATTGTGTAAATGAAGTGATGCGTAATAAAGGCGGGACCCAAAATGCTACGGAATATATCAAAATGTTCGCATCTATGTGCATCCGCTAAACAGGTTCCACAGAATACCTTCCTCGTAGAAATCTGCCACAGCAGATGTGAAAAGGATACGGTATGGCAATTCGGAATCACTAAAAAGTTAGACTTATCCAAGCGAAACCACAATATCAAAAGGAAAACAAACAATTCACAGTAAAATTCCTCCTGTGCATCAGATGCAGAGCTGCCAACCTAATCCGGCAAATTGTTAGTACCGCCCATTTTTCTACACCACTTAATTTTTAGAGTAATTCTCTTCGAATATATTTACGATGAATTAAGGAAACAAATACTGTAAAAATTAAGTGGTGTAGAAAAATGGGCGGTACTAACAATTTGCCGGATTAGGTTGGCAATTCTGCAGGTGACATACTTGCCAACATCTTAATTATGAGTCGGAAGATTTTTAGTACACGCCCCTTCTTTTTCCCACCAGTGTATATTCAGAATGTTTTTCTTCTTATTTAATCGTAATTAAATTTAGAGAAAACTACTCTAAAACTATACTGGTGTGCAATAGAAGCATGTACTAAAAATTTTCCGGTTGGCAAGTATGAAGTGATATGGGAAGAGTGTGCTACATTACGAACTGTCAACGACTGATATAAAAGCAATAAATTATCAGTGCGAGCAATAATGTCTAAGGAAGTACGAAAATGGGTAGGCGAATTAATCACATTAAAATCCAATCTTTCGATACTCATTGCATCCGTCAATTGACAAACTCCCAGTGAGAGTGATACATAGTGTTCGATAATGTTTTGATGAATGAAGATATTATTGTCTGCACTCAGTTACGTATTCTTTTTTTTTTTTTTTTTCTGAAACATGCTATAAAACTATTTTTTCACGCACTATGCTAATTAAGCTTACTAAAGAAAATGGAGAACTTTTAAAATTGTTTTTAACATTTTCGCGACCGCTGACGTAGATTCATGTCATTTGAAAATCTGTAACTCCGCCAGTAGGCTTTTCTCTCTCATTTTGTATGTTATTTATTTCTTAAAAATATACCCAATATTCATATTTATACTACCAATACACTTCGGATATAAACGCTTTTATTAAAAAATAGTATAATTATCATGTATATGCATTCCTAATAAAAATGAAAATATGCAGATTTTTGTTCTGAAATATTGAACTGAGGAGAATAACGCGCACAGGCGGACCTTACTATAAAAATGACAAAAACATGCGATCGCGAAAGTGTAATTTTAAATAAAATGTTTTATACCATAATAATTTGTTGAAAATGAAATGAAATATTTTTATATGTTTCTCTAGATAGAAGTGATACACTTGAAATTTCTTTTATATTTATTGCTTCTTGATACGCTGATTGGCGCTGCCAATTAGCGAAAGTAACAAAATACAGTAATCAGAGTGAAAATTTTTCTGTCTGAAAAGTCTTTATGCGATATCATGCGTAATACTATACAACCTTATCATAAAAACCGAGTTAGGAAAGCGTTGTATTTCTGGAATATGTATGTAAGCAGTAGGCACATGTAACATCTTAATGGTTAACAAAATAAAGAAGACGAAAAACTAAATTTATGATTTTTTTTTCCTGGGAGCTAAAATATAGTTTTGATAATAGAGATTGAAATTTGTATAGATGTACAATCAGCAAAAAAAAAAAAAAAAAAAAAAAAAAAAAAAATGCCCTCCCACCCCCTAATTTCGCCATTAGCTGTCGTAGGAACATGTGGTTGGTACCAATCGATTTGTAATAACGTCTAGTTTATAATGGTATAGTTAGATTTTGCTTAAGGGGTCGTCTATATGTTAAAACTGGCATCAACTTCAATTTTTTCAATGGTAACCCCCATTTTTTTATAATTTATTTGAATTCTTTGGATCAAATTATCGCGGAAAATGATATAGTTTATATATTTTGCTCAATTTTTCATAGAGTTATAATCTGTCAAAATATGAGGAAGCTAATGTTAAATGAATGTGACAAACATTAATTCATATCTTCCAAAATAATTATGATATTCAAATTCTGTTTTTTTTATACGATAAAATGAAGTGACCCAAACATATTCCATGCATATTTTTGACAAAAAAACATTTTTTGAATTATGAAAATTATTAATAATTTCGTATTTGAAAAAAATTATGAATTTTGACCTACGTTAATTTTTGCATGAATAGAACGGGCATCATCAAAAACATGGGTTTCCAAATTGACAACTCGTTCCTATAATTATTTTTTGAGTTACAGTGATATTTCATTTTTTACTAATGTTAGAGGGCCGTCACCTGTTATAATTTGTATCCCCTGTGAGTAAGTATCTGTATATATTTTGACGAACAACTATTTTAATTTATATTTTTGTAATTCTAATTACTTTCTAAACATTTCGATGTTTATCATACAAATTGGAAAATTTTTATAAAATTATCGCTATGCGGATGAGAGATTGTGAAAGAATTCCAAAAGAAATGAAGCTCCGCCTCCATATTGCGGAAACAATATTAAAAACTAGTTCGCATATTTGTATTTGACTCTATGTATTACGCTGGTATGCATAAATGTTAAATGTCAATTGCATTTAATACATCGAATGCTGAAGACAAAATTTAAATGATTTAATTGCAAATATGTAAAAAAAATTGTTTTATAATGTAAAGTTTTAGAAAATTGTGTAAAGGCGTGGCTTCCGTTGCAAAAAGGATTATACCCGATCCTGAAATGTCAAGTCTTTCTTCTTAAATGTTACATAACTTTTCCTAGTTTCTCACTGCTAAAATTCTATTTTAACTCAGTTGTCCCTTTTATTTTTACTTGAATATTGTAGGGTTCGTGCACCGTAAGATCAATATCATGATTTAGGAAACTCGGTAAGGCGAGGATTATCGTTTGAAAGAGCAATACGCAGTGAACAAGCTTTTTTTCTTTTCTTTTCTTTTCCTTTTTTTAAATTATTATAATTCACATTTAATAATTTTTATAAGATTTTTTCAAAAGAATTTTCTGTTTTAATTTTGTTGTGACATTTTCGCATTTGTTTACTATACGTTTACAAGCTTTGTGTTATTTAAATTTTATCGCTTGACGTAACATAATATTAAATTTTTATTTAATGTTTTTTTAATACAAAATCCGACAGTGGAAGATTTTTTTTTTTTTTTTTTTTTCATTAAATGTATTATTGAAACTAAGCTCAATATTATTTATTTTCGATTAGTCTAAACACGGCGTAAAATTCAGATTTATATGGGAAAACAATTTAAAACAATGTAATATGTCTTATTACTTTTTTAAATATAGTTCTTGCACATTTAAAATTAAGAATTCAAGTACAGTAGACGACTATATAAAGGCGGATATTCGTTCTGGGCAATAGGCAATCGTTTTATACGGGACATGCTTTATCAGATCAATTTATGAAAATTCAGTCTAACACTGAAAATTTTTATTTAATTTAATTTTATTGTTCTGCTTTGTTTTTTATTGTTTTCTAAGTAAGGTTTCGATATTTACTACACAAATTACTCTATTTTTGTAAGATTAACGCATTCCAGGCGGGAAATTTTGGTTGTATTATAAAAGGATAATAAACCCCACCCTCTGGCTTTTTCTGAAACAATACTTTACTTTAAAAAATATTTCTTGTTTCCTTAATTTTAGTTTGTTTGACTCTTTATAGAACTCTAGAATATATAAACGAGTGAAAGTTATCTTTTTGATTGTTGATGACAAAATTTCAGTTATTTAACACTTTCGTGACCGCTGACGTAGATTCAGGACATTTTAAAATCTTTAACTCCGCCAATTGGTGTTATTTTTTTTTTTTTTTTTATGCATTATCTTAAGTATATAACCAAAGTTCGTATTTTTACAATGAAATATAAAATGGATACAACTACTTTGATTAGAAAGAACATAATTATAATGTATATCTATTTTTAATATAAATGTGATTACAGAAAATTTTGTTCTGAAATAGTGTAACTTCGAAGATTAACGCCCACAGGCGGACCTTACTATCAAAAAGACAAAAGTATGCGGTAGGGAAGTGTTAACCATGAATTTTGTTAAATAATTTGATGTTTTAGAGAACACTAATGAAGGCGTAACCTATTACCCAAAATAGGAATGATTTTGAACCGTGTCTCCTTTTTATTGAATTTTAAATATCCTTTCTGAGATTTTCAGTTTAAATCATGTTATCTATATTTTTGTATATTGTATGTTTTAGGTTTGTACGCCTGAAATTAAATGTAAAACTTTATAGTAACACACTCATGCGGGGCTTACTGTATAAAATAAAAATATACCCAACAGAAGTAGATAATTTTTTTTCTTAAATACTAAACACTTTTTTTCCCTTTTTACCCCTATTATTATGATTATTACTATCATTATCACTATTATTCTTTTATCTTGCTATCTTGATTTTTGTAATTCAACATTGAAGGGTTCATATGACTTAAGCTATATAAATTTTTACGCATAAAGTAATGCATTAAATTAATCTACGTTTAACGGGCCTCTTCACTTACCGTCGCCGGAAGTCCGAGCCAATGTTATTCTATGGAGAATTTTTCTTTACAAATAACTTATTAACTAATACATATTTTTAAATTCTGTTTTCACAATCAGAAAATTCCCAACTGTTAAATTGACGGACCTTTTTCAAAAATATATTTTTTTAATTTATAATATTTTATTTTGAAATTGCAAAATGAAAAAATTTCACATATGGAAAATTCGCATTTTGCTGCTTCAAAATTAAATATAAAAAATTAAAAAAATATTTTTTTTAAAAAAAGGTCCATCAATTTAACAGTTGGGAATTTTCAGAATGTGAAAACGGAATTTAAAAATATGTATTAGTTAATAAGTTATTTGTAAAGAAAAATTTCCCACAGAATAACACTAGCTTCTGCTTCCGACGGCGGTGAGTGAACAGAACGCTTAATAAATAGAAACCACTTTATATTTTGTACATCACTTGCGTTTTTTGTTTTATAATTAATATTTCTGTACTTTTTTTCCAGTGTGAAGCTTATGAAATAACGACTATTCTGTGGTGAATCATGATTTATTTTTTCGAAATATATAGACGGACCTCTAATACATTTACGCTTGTATCTCTATCTAGAATTAATTTAAAGAATATAAATAGGTAAATTATCCGAACTGCCTTGATGTCAGAAATATGAATATGAGGTAAAATTTGGGTGTTGCAACTGGAAGAAATGAAGTTGATGCCTGTTTTAATATGTAGATTACTCCTTAAGTAAAATCTAACCATACCATTATAAACTAGACGTTATTACAGATCGATTGATACAAACCACATGTATTTACGAAAATTTAGAGCAAAATTAAGTGGTGAGTGGAGGTTTTTTTTTTTTTTTTTTTTTTTTTTTTTTTTTTCCCCGACTGTACAAGGGTAGCAATCTCCGCCTTTTTTTTATAACACGTTTCGGGATGAGAAATTTACGCCTTTTTAATTACCACTATTTTTTTAGAAAAAGTTTTCACCTTTATAAACACGATACATTAAAATGAAAATATCACAAGAAAAAATATCTATGAAAATAGTGAAAGCAAAAATGACTGATTTTTTTTTTTTTTTTTTTTTTCTATTTTATTAATCCCTGAAAGTTCCCTAAAAATGGCAATCCCTGAATATAGTTGCAACTTAGCATCTTTAGACTACCGGAAAATTTTAATAATTTTTTTTATTTAACTTTATCAGTAAAAAAACGTTACAGTTCGCCGATGAAATAAAATAAACATTTCTATTAAAATTTTCTGGTCGCTCAAAGGTCTGGCAATCATGTCACTAGATATAACATTCGTGTTTTGCATCTTTGGATTTTTGATTTCAAGAAGAGTTTGTACCTGATACTTTTCAGTGTTAGGAAATCCTTATATAATGAGTAAGTGATTCATGGAATTTTGTTGCAAGTAAGGTTTATTTGCTTAAAATGTATGTTGATTTTTTGTACATTAAACTTTATTAATTTTTTGCAATACCTAAGTCTTTGATTGTATATTATTTTTCTAAATGATTCGTTAAATAAAATGGAATAACTTTTCATACGTAAGTTATAAACTATAGATGACTATTTATCTGTGATATTACAATAATTTATGAATAGATTTTTTTTATTACATAGTAAATTGTTGTAAATATTTTTACCTATATATTAATACACAAATGTGAAAGTTATCGTATTTTTTAACATAGTAATTGTGAATTGTAGAAAAAATTATTCTCATTGAAAAAGTCTTTATATTTAAACATCTTTTTACTTTATACAGGTAAACTTTTGTATGTAAAATTCCTTTCATTTCAGTCGTCTGCACACTTTAGCAACGGATATTATCTATACATTAATGTACAGTCACCCAAAAAAAAAACGCCACCCCCCCACCTAATTTCGCCGTAAATTATCGTAGAAACATTTTACTGGTACCGATCGATTTGTAATAACGTCTAGTTTATAACGGTATAGCTAAATTTTGCCTAAGGGGTCGTCTACATATTAAAACTGGCATTAACTTCATTTTCTTTAATGGCAACCCCTATTTTTGACTTCATATTCAGATTTCTGAGATCAAGGCGGTTCGAAAAACATACCTATTTATGTACCTTAAATCAATTTTAAATAGAGTTACACGTGAAAATGTATTAGGGGTCCGTCTATACATTTAGAAAATATAAATCACGATCTACCACCCAGTATACATTATTTATTAAGTTTCACACCGGAAAAAAAATTCAGAAATGTTAATTATAAAATAAAAAAATGACTAATTCACAGAACTTTCTGAGTTAGTTTATGAATTAAAAGATTTTTATTGGTTTCTATTGATTAAACATCATATAGTTCACTTCCTACGAAGAAAATTAAATAGCTTGAATAGATATTAAAATATCTATCAAAAGAAAAAAAAAAGATGAATGGTTTTAAATTTGTTTGAAAATTCAAAATTATTTTAACTCAAGCTGCCGTATAATTGTCTGAAACGGCGGCACTCAACCTGGTTCCCACGGCCGTTTCACAGTGACAATGGGAGTTTTTTCTGATACTGCAGTACTTTCATTTTCTTTAATTGACTTTTTAAAAATATTAAAAAAGATTTTTTTATTTTTATTTATTTATTTTTTTAATTAATTATTATTATTATTATTTTCATGACATTATTAAAAACTTTTACATAAATCTCCACGATATTCTTTTGCTTTTATATTTTATAATGTGTAACAAATTAATATGTAAAATAATAAATCCTACTACTTAATGGGATGTTCTAAAATTCTACACTTTAACACAGATACCGAAGTGGACGGTGGGTGTAGAAAGGCTGACTACCCTTAATCTAAATCTTCACTTGAAAAGGTCAAAATGTTACATAACTCTTTTTTTTTTAAGGAAAAAAGAAGATAAGGAGGAGAAAGAAAGATCAAAACGAATATAAAGCATATTAAACGTTAATACCCTTTAAACACTGGGAAAAGGCGGGGTTTTGTATTGTGTGTCATTTGGGAGCTGTAGAGTGCCAGAAAATTACTTTATGTAATAAAACTTTTCATTTAAAGGGTATTTAAAGCAGCATTATATTTAATACATAGACTATTCAGAAAAAAAAATACCATTCATCTGGTTCATGAAAAATAAAGAACATTTTCTGGCATTGCTCTATGCATATACATTCTTGTCAACCTATCCCGGAAGATTACTAGTCCCGCCCCTTTCCGTACATTTTTTTCACATGAGTCTTTTTAGAGACGTGTCAGCCATCGGTGGCTGACACTGATCTTTCCATTTAGGCTAAGTCAGCCGGCAGTGTAAAATATGATATAAAACTACAGAACTTACATAGTTTTAAGCAATTACTGACAATTTATTTAAAATTTACTTCATGTTTTTTTTTTTTTTTTTTTTTTTTTTTTAATAGGATTTTTATAGGATTATATCGTTAAGGCGTAATGGGGTTTATTGAAACTCGATAAACATAACACGCTTCTAAGCAGCACGTGTGGCCTGAATGGGATTTCCATAAGAATTCGCGTGGCGCTCAATGAGTTAATCGTAAATGTATTTGAAGTTAAATACTCTAAAAATTAAACTGTGTACACACAGGGGCGGGAACTAACAATGTTACGGGTTAGGTTGGCAAGTATGCATATATATTTTGCTTGATTAATAAAAATTTATAACACATTTTCTTCTTTTTTTTTTAGTATTTTGTGTTTATATCTCTCATTAAAAATAAATACAATATTCATATATAAACATTTCCATACAGTAATGTATATAAACATATTGATTAAAGAAGATTTGTTGATATTATATAATTATTCTTCTATCTGTATAGTATATTAACACAAATATATTTTGTAAATTTCGCAGCATCGAAAAACAGCAACATAGCTTCCATATCAAGGCTTAATGTAAATAGCCACGCCTTTTCACAAATTTTCTAAAACTTTATAATATAAAGCAAAATAATTTTGCATATTTGTAATTAAATCATTTAAGTTTTGTCTTCAATAATCGATGTAGTAAATACCATTGTGATTTATGCATACGAGCGTCACATATAGAGTCAAATAGGAATATGCAAATTTGTCTTTTTTTTTTAAATAGTGTTTCAGCGAATCAGAGGCGGGGCTTCTTTTCTTTTGAAATTCTTTCACAATCCCTCGCCTACATTGTGATAACTTTACAAAAATATGCCAATTTGTATAATAAACATCGAAATATTGCTTAGGAAACAATAAAAATAACATAAAGGTAAATTAAAATAGTTTTCCGTCAAATTATATACAAACATTTACTTATAGAGGATACAGATTATAACAAGTGACGGCCCCCTAACAGGAATAAAAAGTGAAATATCACTGTAACTCAAAAAATAATGTTAGGAACGAGCTGTAAATTTGGAAACCTATGTTTTTGATGATGCCCGTTCTATTCGTGCAAAAATTAACATAGGTCATAATTCATAATTTTTTCAAATATGAATTTATTAATAATTTTCATACTTCAAAAAATGTTTTTTTAGCAAAAATTTGCATGGAATATGTTTGGGTTACTTCATTCTAACGAATAAAAAAAACAGAATTTAAATATCATAATTATTTCGGAAGATATGATTTAATGTTTGTCACATTCATTTAACATTAGCACCCCCAAACTTTGACAGCTTATAACTCTATGAAAAATTGAGCAAAATATATAAACTACACCATTTTCCGTGATGATTTGATCCAAAGAATTCAAATAAATTATGAAATATGGGGGTTACCATTGAAAAAAATGAAGTTGATGTCAGTTTTAATATGTAGACGACCCCCTAAGTAAAATCTAACTATAACATTATAAACTAGACGTTATTACAAACTGATTGGTACCAGTCGCATGTTTCTACGATAATTTACGGCAAAATTAGGTGGGGGGGTGGCGTTTTTTTTTGGGGTGACTGTACAGTCAGGAAAAAAAAAAAAAAAAAAAAAAAAACGCAGCACTCGATGCAACTCCGTTGCTAATCAACGCACAAAAATGCAATAGTTATCATTCGACTGGGAATTGTTAGTACTTTTAGAAAATGAAGTGAAATTCTGAATTGGGGGTCGTCTACATATTGAAACGCGCATCAACTTTGATTTTTTCAATGGTAACACCATATTTTTATTTTATATTTGAATTCCTGGGGTCGCGACGATGCGAAAAAGTATATTGGTTGAATATTTTACTTATTTTTTTTAAGATTTATAATCATTCAAATTTGAAGGTGCTAATGTTAAATTCATATTTCGAACTTTTATCAATATCTTCAGAAAAAATAACTTGATCGATATAATTTTTTACGAGATACAGTGAAGAAACCCAAACATAATCCATCATTACTTTTGATTCTGAAAAATATTTTTAATTCTGAAAAATATTAATAAATTCATATTCATAAAAATTATGATTTTTGACTTATATTAATTTTTACATAAAATGAATCGTAATACTGAAAAATATAGGTGTGCAAATTTGCAGCTCATTCCAGTTATTAGTTTTCGAGATATAAATAAGTCTTTCTTTTGGAGTGGTTTAGGGGGCCGTCTCTTAAACAGTTTTGCATGAGATAACGAAGCAAATCTTAAAAAATAAGAGAGAAAATTTAACAAAATATTTTATTTACGGGTGAAATTATATAACAACAACGTCAAACACAAAGAAATGAAACAAAAATGATGATTTTTAGACATTAGTGTTAGCATCAAGAATTCCTGTTTTCTAAAGCCCCGCCTTTTACCGTTCTTGAAAAGAAAATAATACAGAAAAGAAAAGTAAAGGTGACTTTAAGTATTCAAGTGAAACCCCTTATTGTACGTTGACAAAAACATACACAAGTGGTATTTACTTCATCTGGTGATAAATGTTGAATCCTTTAAACGAACACCAGCATACTTGTCAACATCCTCATTAATATTCCGTAGTGTTGCTAGTCCCGCCCTTTTTCTCACGCCAGTAAACTTGTAGAGTAATATTCTCCAAGTGAAATTACGATCAAATAAGACGAAAAGTACTCTAAAATAATACTGATAGTCAAAAAAAAAAAAAAAAAAGCGTATCTAATGATACTACGGAATATTAATTAGGATGTTGGCAAGTATGCACTAGAAGAAAAAAAAATATATCTAAATGGGTAATATATCTTAAATGTAAAAATTGTCAAAAAAAAAAAAAAAAAATGGGATTGGAATGCAAGACAGACTTGTGAAATCGTTTCTTAACTGCCGTCATAGTTAAAGGCTTAATATTTTACTTCATATATTGCTTTATTTTATTTTATTATTTATTTATTTATTTATTTGGAGGAGGAGGATAATTATTTTAAGGATACTCTAGTCTTTAAAATTTTATAAATATATTTTAACTTCATATAATTTTTAAAGTATACTTTAACTTTTATAAATATATATTAACACTTTTGTGACCGCAGAATTTTGTCTTTTTGACAGTATAGTCCGCCTACAAGCGTTATTCTCTAAAAATAAAATATTTCAGAACAAATTTTACTGCTATCACAATTATATCACAAATGGATATACATTATAATTATATTCTTTCTAATCAATATATTTTTATCCATTGTATATTTTATTGCAAAAATATGAACACTGGGCACATACTTAAGAAATAAATAATACACAAATTACCAAAAAAAAAAGAAAAAAAAAAAAAAAAAACCCCAACTGACAGAGTTAGATTTTCAAATGATGTGAATCTACATTAGCTGTCGCGAAAGCATAAATTAAGAAATTATATCGAAATATTTCCGGTGTGAAACAGTAAAATGTCGTCTATTTCTTGTAGGATTTTAATTTTTTTTCTACATTTACAGATAACCCCTAACACATTTTTGATTATAACTCTATGGATATTTTAAAAAAAGTATACAAATACCACACTTTTTCGCACTGCCAGACTCTCAGAAATTCGATTATGGAGTCAAAATTGGGTGTTGCTATTGAAAAAAAAAAATCAAAGTTGTTTAATTTCAATGTGTAGATAACACCTAATTCAAAATTCAACATCATTTTCAGAAAGTGCATTTAATTTGTTGTTGAATGGTGTCTATTAATTTTTTCTGCGTCAATTAATAACGAAATTACAGCGAGTGCTGCGTTTTTCCCCCCCGACTGTACATGCACAAAATCTGTCGTACAGTTTTAGCTTATTTTAAATGTGAGGTGAGAAAATTAGCAGTATCGTTCGAAAGTTTTAATTAATTCGTTGAAGAAAAAAATATATTCTAAATAAGATATCAACAATTATTACTTCCATTACCCTACTACCGTAGGTAATGGAAGTATTGTATTCAGTCTGAAAATTCGATATCGGGTTTTCACCTGATTTACACGTTTTAAGGTCCCCTGAGTCCAAAAAAGTGGTTTTTGGCAATTGGTCAGTGTGTATGTATGTATGTATGTGTGTGTGTGTGGGTGTATTTATGTGGAGAATATTCTGGCTATTATAGCTCAGAAACTAATAAAGATAGAGCTACGAAACTTTAGAATTGAAATACGTTTGGTGTACAGATGAAATTTCCAAATTTTGGTGAAAATTGAAAAACCGGAAGTGGGACATCGGAAACCGGAAGTGGGACCGTAAGTCCGTATCTCAAAAACGGCTCTAACGATTTTCTTTAAACTTGCTATATAAACACTCTATTAGATGTCCTTTCGAATTATATAGTTGGTTAGTTCAGGAAAATTGATAGGCGTCCTGTATAAATAACTCAATTTCAGGCCTCGCAAAGGCGTTCCTTTAAAAACGGTTGAACGGATTTTTTTCAAACTCGCCATTTTAACTCACTTTTAAATATGCTTTTGTATGTAATTATTGTTTTCCTGTCAATAATTGAGTTTAACCGGAAGTGGGACATCGGAAACCGGAAGTGGGACCGTAAGTCCGTATCTCAAAAACGGCTCTAACGATTTTCTTCAAACTTGCTATATAAACACTCTATTAGATGTCCTTTCGAATTATATAGTTGGTTAGTTCAGGAAAATTGATAGGCGTCCTGTATAAATAGCTCAATTTCAGGCCTCGCAAAGGCGTTCCTTTAAAAACGGTTGCACGGATTTTTTTCAAACTCGCCATTTTAACTCACTTTTAAATATGCTTTTGTATGTAATTATTGTTTTCCTGTCAATAATTGAGTTTAACCGGAAGTGGGACATCGGAAACCGGAAGTGGGACCGTAAGTCCGTATCTCAAAAACGGCTCTAACGATTTTCTTCAAATTTGCTATATAAACACTCTATTAGATGTCCTTTCGAATGATATAGTTGGTTAGTTCAGGAAAATTGATAGGCGTCCTGTATAAATAGCTCAATTTCAGGTCTCCCAAGGGCGTTCCTTTAAAAACAGCTGTACGGATTTTTTTCAAACTCGCCATTTTAACTCACGTTTAAATATGCTTTTGTATGTAATTATTGTTTTCCTGTCAATAATTGATTTTTTGTAAATGTTGGTATCTCAAAAATGGCTCTAACGATTTTCTCTTTAGGTCACTTTTACGTTTTGTGATCACATTATCTCTCAAAAATGCATATAATACGTGTAATAGTGGGTAATGGAAGTCGTGTGGTTGTTCCACACCAGATTTTTTTAATGTAATTTTTATTTTATAGCTTTCGTATTTAAATTTTTTACTGATTTTTTTTTTTTTTTTTTTTTTTTTTAACTTCATTATATAGCTTATTGTCTAGATTTATTTAATAAAACTTCAAACGTAATGCAATAAACGATAATTATTGTAGGGCAGGTATGTCCCTGATCGGAATGAACGAAGCACATCTGTAGTGTATGTTCCTTATAGGGTCACCCAAGACGTGAAAGCCATTCCATTTTGCTCAGTTAAAGCAGACAACCATTTTAGGCTAACATCTCCCATTGGTATCTAGAGTCTTTGGATCATGAAAAGCTACCCTTTACCCCTAAACCTGACTGACTGATCAGATCTCACATTAATTCCTTCTTAACAGCTTGGACTTCACACACACACAAAAAGTTTTAAAGGAACCATTAATGTTTTCGGACTTTTTAAAAGTTTCTTTTTTTGTCTTCAGAGGTGATCTAGTCTATGCTGGTCCATCTGGAATAAGAAGCAACAACGACAACGACAGCAACATCAACAACATTAAAACATTTGGTCGAATTTCGCCATTTCGGCCACTGAGCGATACTAGTTGAAGTCATTTTGTTACTCGATGCAGTAAAACTTTCATCTTCAAACAAATTAAGTAAAACCTACTAGAATAAAATTAATCTATAGACTTTGGAAAGGTTTTTATCCTTTTAACTGGATGCGATGAAATTTTTCGTTGTATCAGAAACATACCCGCCAACCATCTCATTAATAAACGGAAAATTATTTAGTACCCGACCTTTCTTAGCACCAGTCTTTTTTAGAATGATTTTACATTTATTTAATCATAATTACATTCAGAGATAATTACTCTAAAAATAAAGTGTTGTGGAAAGGGGCGTGTACTAAAAATCGTCCTATTCATAATTAGGATGTGGGAAAGCATGCAGAAAGACATCTCCAAAGACCATGACGACAATTTTCGATATAGAAATTGTGGGAAGATTCTTAAAAATGAGGGGCATTGTATGAGATTTTCTTTTCTACTGAAAATAGCATAATGTTATTTCTCACTGTGAAGAAACAAGTTGAAGAATAGTTTATTCCACGATTACAATTTTAAGCGAGCTGAAATTTACAGAACTGCCAACCTAATTCGGCAAATCGTTAGTACCGCCCCTTTTACTGCACTACTTATTTTCTAGAGCATATGTTTTCTTTATTCATCGTAAATATATTTGAAGAGAATTACTCGAAAAATTAAGTGGTGTAAGAAAATAGGCGGTGCTAACAGTTTGACGGATTTGGTTGGCAGCTCTGAATTTATTTTTTTATTTATAACTACAACAACAACAACAACAAAAAAAAAAAAAAAAAAAAAAAAAAAAAAAAAAGGTAATGTTCTGTTTTGTATTATTGACAGTTCTAATTTGTAGTAATATTTATAATGTAAAGTTTTCACATTTTTATTACAAATTGATATACTTTATAATTATGCTCTTTCTAATCAAAGTATTTGTATCCATAGTATAAAAATCACGAAACCATAGAAATTATCAGCCAACCCAATGCATGCAACCTGGACCAACCAGCAACAGGTACAGACGCCACCTGGCGCCATCTCCTGAAAGAGAGGGAGGAAGTTGAACTCCTGGAGAGAATCTTCACAGAAACACAGAATGGAGTGACCTGCGCAGGGATGGAACACGGGCGCAGAATTCATACCGGAATCTGTTTAAGAAATTTCCATACCTATAATATCGTTGATCTAAGAGGTAGAACATTTTCTTACATTCATAGTGGTATGAATTCTGCGCCCGTGTTCCATCCCTGCCTGCGTTGACAATGAGGGGGGGGGGGCCCTAATTTAAAAGTACTTCGCCGATGAAGAGTCACGTCAATAAAGCTGAAGTAAGGTCTTTTGTTTATATATAATTTCTCATTACATATTGTAAATTGGTACCTGGCATAAAGTTAGAATTCCGTGTTTCGTGCCTAATTTATACAGATTAGCATCTGTTACTTCAAGAACAAATGCCAAAATATTACTTCCATCGGTGCGACCTCTGTCGACATCTGGGACTCGAACTCTAACTGTGTCACCTTTTTTAGCATCAGGGTATTTTGAGTTAGAAGTTTGAACCATTTTTTCAGCTTGTTTTTTTAGATTGCTTGCTGAAATCTGCCTAATTTTTAATATGTCGGCTTTCCTTTTTTTCACTTAGGGTTCTTCCGGGGAATCTTCATGCCCGAAAGATTCTTGAAATTCTTTATTATGTAAATCAGGGCTTGGTTTAGCTAGCAAAGTTGAAGTTTGAACATAACTATCAAGAGAAAGTAGTTCCTCCTCATCATGTTGACTTGGACCTGGTAGCTCCGCTAACACATGTGACTCAGGTTTATTTTGCAGTGGACCTTCTTCTACAGACTGTAAATTGTTCTGATCTTTTACTAGAACTTCTAAGTCCTCTTCACAATTTATATTATGCAGAACGTCTGTGGGTAAAAAACTTTTTAGACCAACTTTTAACTTTGTCCCAAACATGGCCTCATACGGAGTACAGTTGATGCAACTATGATGAGCTCTGTTCTTCATTAGCTGTACAAAACGTAAGCCTTCTGACCATTTCCTGGTGCTATTGTCTTCTAGCCACGAACAAAGCATATTTTCCACGTCCTGATTCGCACGTTCTACGGAACCCTGACATTGAGAGTGTCTGGGCTTCCCATGCACCATCTTCAATTCGGGCCACATGTTACATAGTTCGCTAATAGTACTGTTAGCAAATTCTCTCCCATTATCATTTTGCAAAATACTGGGCGCACCAAAAATTGCAAAAATATCCAAAAGCACATAAGCTACTTCTTCTGCTCTTTTGCTTTTAAGAGGTCGAAGTTGAATAAATTTAGTAAGATGGTCTTGGTATACAAGTATGAATTTATATTGATCATAAGCTTGTGACTGCATGTCAATTAAATCGACTTGACATCTTGAATTCATATTCTTACTTAGTATCGGTCTAACAACTAAACCTTTTTTTGGCACACTGTGTTTTTTTTCGCAGGTCATACATAAATTTAGCTATGTAACAATCATTTCCCTTGTAATGTTTTTATAGTTTGAATTTAGCTCTTTTTCCATACGGTTTCGACCACCGTGCCCAATTGCTATATGTGCATCATGTAAGAGTTGAAATATCTCTTCCCGATGTACGTAAAATCTTATCTGTTCTTTACCTTCCTCTACAGGAACTATCAACTTTTCCTTCTCTCCAATAGTCATTACGTCAAACCTACGTAAACGCTGATAATCCTCGGGTTTTTTATTTTCCACTTTGCTTCTAGATGTTTTAACCTTTTCTATTAACTCCAAGTATTGTGGCTTTGTGAGAATTTGTGTATTCTGAACTTTTGATGAACATAATTCATCCAGACGTTCATTAAAACGATGCTTCATGTCACTGACATCAGTTACTAACTGTTCCTGCATTTTATTTTATAGAAAAATCACAAACACTAAATAAACAGAACCCAAAGTCAATTTAAGACATACATCAATAAGCATTTGTCGCACATAAGCTAAATAACATCCAAAGACAACCGGAAAACGTACATAATGCGACGCAAGCCACAGGTACCGGCACAGGCGACAAGCGACTGAAAATGAATGCTGATTGGCCAGCCAGAATCACACCACACGCACGTGGTTGTCCCATTGCTGTCAATTAATCAAAGTGCCCATACAAATAATAGCGGTATTTATAATGACCGGGCAATGTGAGAAATTATCGTAAAGTAATTCAAATTTATCAAATTGCCCAATTTTAATGGTCATTATTCATAATAACCAAGCATTATGAATACTGACCTAAATAATTACATTGCCCGTAACATATATATAATTCAATTTTCAATTGTTGTGAAACTATTACGAATGTGAATTGAACACATATACATTTAAAAAATATTGTAATGATTTGGAAAGCAGAAACAAAAATAAAAATGACAAGTAACTGACATTTAGGATGCATATAAGAGTTTTAAGTAAAAAATATTACTCTCTACGACCAAAAAAGGTGTATCCAATATCCAATGGCATTTCTTAACTATTTAAAATGATTTTCCTTTTTATTTAATACCTACAACTTGAGACAATTTTTCTTAAGCTTTATTTTTAGTAGTATTTTGAATTTTGATATACTAGGTACAAATAAAACACAGATAACATATTAGCTGTGTTAAAATGTGATTTTAAAATAATTAAAGCTTAAAATGGGAAGAATAGAGGATAAACTATACAGAGGTATACTAAAAAGCAATAGTATAAGTTATAAGAAACACAAAATATTGATTCACTTTTTATGATTTTTTTTTTTTTAATGATGAAGTTATGGTAGTAATATACCAGAAAATACATGGAAAACACTCTATACTTGTATACTTTAAAATTCGTGTGCATATGTCTTTAAAAAATAACAAATGTCTATTTTTTAGTTCCCCATCATACTATAGATATGGGGAACTTAGGTAATCGTGAAAATTTTCGACCTCGGTTTTTTGACTTTTCTACACGTTTTCAGGTGTGAGGAATCCGAAAATGACAAAATTTCTATGGTGTCTGTCTGTAGGGTGTCTGTTAGTGGGTTAGTGGGTTAGTCTGATAGTGGGTCAGTCCGTTAGTTTGTTAGTCTGTGTACACGATATCTCAAGAGAGGTCAGATCAGTTTTAAAATATTACTTTCGACAATGGCAAGAACCCTATTGATTTGCAATATTCGAATTTAAAAACTTCGTAAGTTATTAGAAATTTACGATTTTCTTAACATGGGAGAATAGGACAAAAATTCACTTAAACGTGCATTAAATGGAAACTGTTTACTGTAAAAATGTCAGACCAGTTTTAAAATATCAGTTTAGATGCCG
Source organism: Salticus scenicus (assembly GCA_963930645.1). Taxonomy (NCBI): domain Eukaryota; kingdom Metazoa; phylum Arthropoda; class Arachnida; order Araneae; family Salticidae; genus Salticus; species Salticus scenicus. The sequence goes on from CAWVNO010002759.1 coordinate 261,263, forward strand.
GAATGAACATCAGTAACTGTAAATATGCTACTTTGAAAATTTCGCAAGTTATTGGAAATTTACGAATTTCTTAACATGGCAGTATAGGGCAAAATTTCACATAAACGTCAATCTTGAGGGATATTTTCATCGTAAAGATGTCAAACCACTTTCGAAATATTATTTAGGATACTGGCATGAATATCACAGACTATGATTTTTCCAATTTAAAAAAATTCGTAAGTTATTTGGAATTTACGATTTACTTAACATGTCAGAATAAGGCAAAATTGAGCATAAATTTCCATTTTGAGGATCCTAAATACATTAGACAACTTCAAAATTAAGTTTATGATATTTGTTTGAACATGATTGAATACAAATATTCTACTAGGAAATTTTCGTAAATTATTCGTAATTTACGATTTTATCAACATAGCGAAATTGTAAATATTTCATATAAATATGAATTTTGAGGTTTATTGCATTGGAAATAGTAGCATGAAAACTAAACAACAGAAATGACCCTGATAAAATAAATTAATAAATTAGAATAAGATAATTATATCGAAGTGAACGGTGGATAGCCTATTAGGCGGGGATTTCATTCTGTCACTGTGTATCAAGCTTTGGTCAAATTCATTTCTTTTAACATGATTATAATATGTCTCGCACTAGACATTTCTGAGAACATAAATATGATGGGGAACTGAGCAGAGTCCACCTATGCCAACTAGTTCCTATCTTGAAAGAAATATCGCAATATATCACTAATATCGATATTAACTTGGTGATATATCGCGATATTTAATTTCTGATATCGTCCAGCAGTAGTATGTGGACTCAACGATCTTCGTGTGTAATAATTATATTTCATAACAATTTTCATAAGTGTGGACTTCGTAAATTCCGTATGTGATCTCTTTATGTGTGTGGACAGTGTTAATACAAACTATGGACTGTACGCAGTTGTCTAGTAATAATAATTTTCGGAAGTGCCGCATTCGTTTAAGGGTAAGTGGATATTCAATTTTATTTTGTGGCAAACATCCTCTTTAAATTGATAAAATATAAATTGAGTAATAATGAATATATCCCAGCATTTTTTTACCAATTGATAAATATATGGTATATTTGATAATTAATACTATATATATATATATATTAGATAGATGTGTATATATTTCATTAATGTTTTTCATAGGTTGAAGGATAAGATTTGAAAAGTTAATAAAAAATAAAATAAAATAAAATAAAATAAATAAATAAAAGAAGAAAGATATAATGATAATGATAATAAAATTGATATAAAAGTAAGATTGATAGATTTGGAAGTTATTTAGAAATAAATTGGGTTATTGCAGATATTTTAGTATTTGAATAAGGCATTTTTTTTTTTTAAATGGGATCATGTGGTCGGATTATAAAAAAAAGTTTATAATAAGTTTTAATTAACCACCACAAGGACCATCCAAGAGAATTAAAATACATTACGTCTACGGGGAAAATTTCTGGTTAAGTACATCTGTAGGCTGCCCAAAATGAGAGGAAATTAGCACATTTTTTTTATATGCATAAAATTATGTGGATTGTGGCATAGAAATCTTTCATTATTCGTTCAGCGGACTACTGTTAGTATTTGGATATACTTGAGATATATTTGAAAATTGCTGGAAGTGTATTTCATTTTGTGTTATGTGATTTTCACACAAAACTCAATTTAAGCACTCAGTTTGATGAGCATAAGTTTACAGACAATATATAGAGCTACTCAAAATGAAATTAAACGCTCTTTTTTACTTACATTACGCTACTGCCGTACGTAATGGAAGTATTGTATATGGTCCAAAAATTCGATATCGAGATTTCACCTGATTTACACGTTTTAAGGTCCCCTAAGTCCAAAAAAGTGTTTTTTGGCAATTGGTCAGTGTGTGTGTAAGTGTGTATATATGTGTGGGATCTTCTGCCTATCATATCTCCGAAACTAATAAAGATAGAACTACAAAACTCCAGAATTAAGACAGGTCTAGTGTACAGATGAATTTTCCACATTTTGGTGAAAATTAAAAAACCGGAAGTAGGACATCGGAAGTGGGACCACAAGTCCGTATCTCAAAAACGACTCTAACGATTTTCTTCAAATTAGCTATATAAACACTCTATTAGATGTCCTTTCGAATGATATAGTTGGTTAGTTCAGGAAAATTGATGGACGTCCTGTATAAATAGCTCAATTTCAGGTCTCGCAAGCGCGTTCCTTTAAAAACGGCTGTACGGATTTTCTTCAAACTTGCCATATTAACTCACTTTTAAATATACTTTTGTATGCAATTATTGTTTTACGGTCAATAATTGATTTTTTGTAAAAGTTGGTACCTCAAAAACAGCTCTAACGATTTTCTCTTTAGGTCACTTTTATGTTTTCTGATCACATTATCTCTCAAAAAGTGCATATAATGCGTGTAATAGTGGTTAATGGAAGTCGTGTGGTTGTTTCACACCAGATTTTTATTGAATGTAATTGATGGAAGTACTTTGCTACATTTTACTATGTCGACGAATGCTGCTCAAGAATGAAAACTTTTGCCACCCATACTGTAAACAAAGTATTTTGAAGTTCAACTTTCAACTCTTTTTTATTTTAATAATACCACGTTTTTAGGTGCCCTGAATGTAAAAGAGCAATGTTTAGCGGACTGATCTGTATGTATATCTGCTATTAGCATAAAATTAAGAACAAATAACTGCAGAAAATTCAAATTTGATATTTTGAAGTTCGTATTAGATTGTCACTAAAAAATTTGATCAGACTGGCAAATTTAAAAACAAATTAATAACACCTTTTATTTTTTATTATTATTTTTTATAATTGTAGGCACTATATTTATTAAAGGTTAAGGGGGGCTGAAGGGTGTGGTAGCCCACTTACACAGAATTATATGTCAAATAAAACTCTTCCTAAACCTATTTTAGATTATTTTAAAAGAACACTGAACTTTATTATCTTACGCTATTGATCTTAAGACTTAAAATTAGGGCTGTGCCGATTAATCGATCAATCCTTAAGCCCGACCAATTTTTTTAATCGAGTTAATCGGCTCGATTAATTCGAATAAAATTTTTTAAAATCCGATTAAAATTTACAAACTACGAATTAAAGTAAAACGGCTGTTCTGACTACAAAATATTTTTTCACATATTTTGCTAACAAACAGTCTAAGAAGCTTCCATGAAATAATGAAAAAGAAAAAAAAAATTATATATATACACATATATATATATATATAATAAAAAATAAATAGATAAAAATAAAAATAAAACTTCTCAAAAGGAGTTGTTGCACTTTCATTGATAGAGAAAAGGGGGAAGATAGTTATTAAACAAAATGCTGCTTTACGTTCGTGTTGGGGTAACATCACCTATAGTCTTCTACAGGGATAGCAATAGGTTTCTCAGAAACATGAAGCTTCCAAAAAATTGAAATTCTCAAGGTAAAGAAAAGAAAAGAAAGAATTGTGATTTTCACCATCCAATTGATGAGGGAAATGTCAACAGAGTTTCGCAGTACCTGTGTTTATTGTCTTTTCAGAAGTCCTGATAATAACTATTGAAGTAGAAACAGAAAATAATATTCTGTTTTCTAGTCTGAAGTGCCGAAGAAGAGCTGAAATATTAAAACAATGAAGAATTTGAGATTTTTGTAATAATCATACGGAATCTTGAGAATTCATTTAAGAAAAGGGACAAGCGAGATCGACAAGGCCTGCAAATATAAAACTAAAATATGTATAAATTCATCTAATTTTTCTTTCCAAATGAATTGAAAAGGAATTTATTAAAATAAAAATTGAATAAGTGAAAATATTTATATAAAATTAACACTTAAAGTTACCAATTATTACTCTGAAAATTGATTTAAATTTCAGTTATGAAATAGATATAGCCAATTAGACAAAAATTATTATTATTATTATTTATTTTTTTAAGTCAAATTTATGATTAAAATAGTATTATAGAGAATTTAATTTTTAAATATGAAAGTAATAAAATATATAAGTTATTTCTCAGCTGTATTTCCGACCAAAAATTTGATTTAGGAGTATATTAGGAATATATTTTTTAATTTTTATTTGCATGTTTATTATTATTATTATTATCATTCATTGTTTAAGGAACTAGTTAAATTAACATCTATATCATTTTTATGGTTTGTTGTGTACTATCCATCTAATTATATAACTAACTATATGTATATATATATATATAGCAGTGTTTTATTCATCATTCAACCAAAATTATATAAAAGAAAAATGAAAATCGATTAAAAATCCGAATTATTGACCGATTAATCTATTAATGAATGATTAATCGGTTTCGATTATTATATAATCGGTAAACGATTAACCCAGTTAAAACTCTTAATCGATTCCCATCCCTACTTAAAATGCAATCTTTCTTTATAATATTGAAATGTTGGTTAAGAGAAAGTCATGAGAATGACTAGTCAGATTATCTAACATGTGTTTGTTTATTTCTTTAGAGATGCTGTCCGTGTCTAGTGAAGGAATTCCATGTGGTCCACACACCAGCAGTTATAAAAGCTTTATGGAAGATAGCAAAGCCGATTACCAGCGAGAAAATTAGACAGAGAGTAAGAAAATTCATATATTTGTTCCTCAAAATTGTCAAGATATTTTTTTACTTTATTTTAGCCATATATATGGTAGAGAAAGTATTGTTTTCGGGCCATGTTTAATTTTTTGTATAAATCGTTATATTTTTTATAAATAAGCAAAATGCCCAATATCATACGATGGGGAAAGTTGTAACATGTTAGAGGAGTGGCTTGAGGAGAATGCTTACAGCCAGAGCTCGAAGTCTTTTCCCATTTCCAGGAAACTTTCAGAAATGAAAAGTTTTGGCTTCTTTGCAATTACTATATTTATACAGAAATATTTTTTGTGTTTTTATATTATAGTGCCATGATTATTTAATCACGAATTATAATCATGCTTCAATCACGAATTAGAGAATATTGCATAAAAATAGTAGTAGAAGAAAAAGCAGAATTTTCTCAACAGTGAGATTGTCCTGAAAAAAGGGCGGGAGTTCTGCTACACCCTCTCTGTAGCAGAAGAATGAGTATAATACTTAATTTGCAAAATGTGAGCACACATTAAATGCATGAGAGTAACAAACTATCATTTGCTTAAATTAATTTCAACTCTGATTAAGATTGACTTCTATGATAATTTTATCTTTAATTTTATCTTCATTTTACTAAAATCCATTTGATATAATCATTTTTACTATACTAAGAAGGTTATAATTTAATATTAGTTATTAATTGCCTTTCTTTTTTTAATTAAATTATTGTTGGTTGATAACAAAAAACATTTTGAAATATTGTCGTTTTTATTGTTAGGGTTCCCTTTGTGTCCGATACAGTTTGCCCCAACGTGTGCTACAACTAGCCCCAAATCCGAGGCAAATTGTAACAGGCAAATAATTTAAAAATGTATTTTTTGTGCTAAAAGTAGCAACATTAACGAAAGTTTATTTATTATTATTTATTTTTTTTTAAGACTATGATAGTTGATCAGGTATTCTATTAAAAACATCAATTATAAACAGTAAAATGTAAATACATTTTACAATATATTTAATTTTCTAAAAACTGTTATAACCCGCCCCACGCTCCCCTAAATAAAATAAAATAAATTATTATTAATATTATTATTATTATAAATATATATATATATATATATATATATATATATATATATATATATATATATATATATATATATATATATATATATATATATATATATATATATATATATATTATTGAACATGCATAAACTGGTCTGATAATTTATATCCCACATAACACGATTTTGTACTGTTCAGAACGGATCTCCCACGTTATACAGGAGTCTACTGTAGTTGAATTCTGAATTATGAAAAGTGTAAGATCGATATGTATAGCTTTAAAAGTGATAAGACATATTACTATTACTTTGTTTTAAATTGTTTTTCCATATTAAATATGATTTTCACGCCGCGAAAAGAATTAATGAAAATAAATAACATTGCGCTTTGTTTGAATAATAGATTTTATAAGTTAAAAAAAAAAAAAAAAAAAAAATAGAGCATTCGATTCTGCATTTAAAAAAAAATTAATAAAAATTAAATATTTTATTATGTTACATCATGCGATAAAATTTAAATAACATGATGTACAGAAACCATACAGTAAACAAATGCAAAAATATGACAACAAGATTAAAACAGAAAATTCACGGTAAAAAAAAATTCTTATAAAATTTAGTAAATAATAATAATATTAATAATAATAATAAAACAAATACCGAATGTATTTTGTTATTTCAGATAATAATGACACGTTTTCTAAAACATCACATTTAACTTCAGATGTACGAACCCTACAATACTGAACAGGGTTAAAACACAAAATTTAGTGTCGAAAAAACTAGGAAAGTTATTTAATATTTAAGAATAAAGACTCAGTGTATCAAGATCAAAATATTCCCACTCTTGTAAAGTATGCCACGCCTTTACACATTTTTCTAAAACTTTACTTTAAAAAATAAAATGATTTTACATATTCACGATTAAATCATATAAATTTTGTCTTCAGTAATCGATGTACTGAATTCCATTGAAGTTTATGGATACCAACATCACATATATAGTCAAATACGAATATGAAAAATAGTTTTATTTTAATATTGTTTCAGGAATGCAGAAGGCGGGGCTTGTTTTCTTTTGAATTTCTTTTGTAATCTCTCATCTGCATTACGGTAATTTTACAAAAATAAGTGAATTTGCATAATAAACATCGAAATGTTGCGTATAAAACTATAAGAATAACATTAAAGTAAATTGTAATAGTTTCCCGTCAGATTATATGCAGATATTTTCTTTAGACAACACAAATGTTAACATGTAACCCTAACAGCAATGAAAAATGAAATATCACTGTAACTCGAAAAATAATGTAGAGAATGAGCTGTAAATTTGGAAAATCATGTTTTTGATGATGCCTTTTATATTCGTGTAAAAATTAGTATAGGTCATATTTCGTAATTTTTTTTTTCGAATATGATTTTGTTAATAATTTTCATGATTCAAAAAAATATTTTTTTATCATAAATATGCATGGAATACGTTTGCTACACATTCTAAAGCATAAAATGAACAGAACATAATTTTTTTTTCAGGAAGATATGAATTAATGTTTGTTACATTCATTTAACATTACATCTCCATACTTTGACAGCTTATAACTCTATGAAAAACTGAGCATAAAAAGAAAACTATACTATTTTTCGCGATGATTTGATCCAAATTATTTAAAATATATATCAAAAATGGGGGTTACCATTGAAAAAATGAAAGTTGATGCATTTTTTATTATGTAGACGACCCCTTAAGAAAAATCGATCTTTACCATTTTAAACTGGACGTTATTACTAATCGATCGGTACCAGCCGCATGCTCCTACTACAAATCATGTCGAAATAAAGTGAAAATGGCGCTTTTATTTTGCTGACACACAAAATCGCTCGCTGCCCGAAGAGACGCAAACGACACTACAAGATGACAACGATGTAAACAAACTGATTTATATTACCGTAGTTAAAATTTTTAAACTAAATCTAAAAAAAAGCAACGGTGTCAGTTAATTAATTTTTACTATTTATTTATTTATAAATTTATTTTCTGTTTCTGACATACTGGCGCAAATTTTTAAAACTTTAAAAGTTATAGTATGAATGTATGTCTTTCACATGAAATTCATGCTAGGAAATCCATAGTTGCCAACATTTTAATTCTTTCCAGAGAATTTTTAACCCTGCCTTTATTTCGCACCACTTAATTTTTAGAATATTTATCTTCAATAAATAACCAGGATGAAATAAGAGAAATTTACTCTTTTAAAAATAGTAGTATTGCATAAAGGCCTGTCTAAAAATGCTCCGTAATAAATTAAAATGTTGACAACTCTAGAATTCCCTATGAAGGACTGCAAATAATCTATTATGTATATATATATGTCAAACTAAAAAAACAAACATGCAGTAGAACTTCGTCTATCCGTGGACCGAGGGTAACTCGGATAACAGGGACTCTGTGGTAAGTCGAGGGGGAAACATGCGACAAAGTTTAACATAGATGAAAACATAGTCAATGAAGTAAATTAATACATGTATGAAATATTTAAATGTAGTCAGTTAAAAATGCAAGACAATAGATACTTATATAAAGCATAAAATGCAGTACTGTAAAGAAAAATTTGTCAAAGTTATCTGCGCCAGTTGTTAAAAGTCACGCCTCCTTCGGGGCATGATATCTTAAGGACTAACTCGGTTTACTCGGAACTCGGTTAATTGGGACTCGTATAGTTGCGGCTCTACCATAGATATAATAATTTATATAGATCTATCATCCACATGTTAACGTGCAAAGATTCTTAATGCCGAAAAAGTTTTTTGGCATTAGAGAATTAAAACTCGAAAATAGTAATAGAATAGAATGGTAATGAATTTTGAAAATTCAGAAATATTGCGCGGCTTTTAAGTGTTCTAATAAACATATGAAAAGAAATGGGATAAGTTTTCATAAATAAGTTATATTCAAGTAATTTATGAAAAATATAAATTTTACAATAAGTTGTTTTGTTATTATTATGATATAATTACTGTCTTCATATTTAATGGATTACTTTTTTAAAATTTTAATATTTTTTTTTAATATTTGATATTAGTAAGTAAGTGAGATGAAATTCTCAAAGAATCTTTGAATGTAGTTAGCAGCCACGGAAGTTTTAATATATAACTTGTATGTTGTGGCCACCACAAGACTCTCTTCTATATATAATCCTATGCAAATTTACGCTATACAAATTATTTATTAAATTATAACTTATTAAAATTATTTTCCATAATGAATGCAGACGATTTTTATCTCATAGAAGTATAATAATAAATGCCAAAATAAACTTAGTTTTGTGAAGACATGAGTATACTAGAATATAGTAAAAAAAGAAAAGAAAGAATGAAAGAAAAATGGGTATCTGGAGTTATCGATTCTGTTTTAGTACATAAATTATTCATAAATTTCATTTTTCAAATTATCTATATGTATTCCCGTGTATATTCACTCGGGAAAAAACATCCATAAGAGAGTGAAATGGCTGCCTTTTCCCAAATGAAAAGGCATCACTTTTTCCCGTTAATGATCAATCTATGTCTTATTACTATATCTATAGTCCATCCGTATTTCTGTCTGTCCGCGCTCTAACTCCCGCGAATATTCATGGAATTTCTTGAAACTGATATATGTTATTTAAGTTCATTATCGAATTTCTTTATTGAAAATGGAGTGAATACCTCTGCTAGCTTGTGTACAGGGACACCCGAAAGTATTCCAAAGCATTGTGTTCTATGACAGGTATTTTTATAAACCATATTTTAACACCTTTAATTTACGTATATATTAATAAAATTGAAATACATAATTCAATTTAACTATCGGAAATTTTCTATAGAAAATAGAGTAATTAACATTACTGGTTTGTATACAGGGACACCCGAAAGTATTTCAAAGCATTGCGTTCTATGAAAGATAGTTTTATAAACTAGTAGAATTATGATTATGATTAATAATCATGATTGATATGATTATTATTAATAATCATAATAAATGATTAATTTTCGTTAATCATTTGTAGTAGGTACATTTCTTCGAAAAAATAACACCAAGATTGTTTACAAAAATTGGTCTCCAAAATAGTGACTGATGAGAAGCCTGCTCAATCACAAGTTAGTACAAAGCTTTTGTGTGATATTATGAAATTTCTTAAAATAAAATTTACGGAGAAAACTTTAAGCACTGAGAGGGACACAGACTTAAACATTTAATTCGTTTCAATATTGAAGAACATGTTATTTAAAATGTTTGTCTTTAAAAGAGTAAATAATTAATTCACAGTCAATGTAGCAGGCAATCAGTGCTGCCAGATTTGAGGAAAATTTTTATTCAACATCCACCGTTAAATTTTACTTATAACGGTTAGCTAATTACATAGACGATTTTTGTAAAAAATATTTCGAAACAATTAGCAACTGTTTCAATTAAAATTATGTGGTGGGTGTTAAATAAAAATTTCTCTCTATCTGGCAGCACTGCAGGCAATGCCGTGGAAATAAACTTTTTTTGGATGATATTCTTCGGTGTTTATAGTTGTCAATTTTTCGGAATTTGGGTTAAAATAATTATAATCGATTTTAAAATCTTGCTAACTTTTGCATTGTAGTTTTAGCCTAATATTAATTTATTTTGCAATATTTTTTCCTTAACTTATTCCGGAGTGTGCAAGAGTTTCCATCTCAAGACGGGAGTCTTACACCAGTATTTATTACCAATAATTTCGATTATATTTCTAGAGTAATTTATTGCGATTGAATAGGATAGAAATTATTCTTAAAGAATTATCCCGATATCTTAATTATATATTTTTTTAATTCAGTTAAAATAGATTATTGAATAAAATTATTCGAATTAATATTGACGCAGATTACAATGAAAACTGCTGTAATTAAAATTCCTTAAATGCTGCTATAATTAAAATCTATTACATATTCTTCTTTTCCGAGCGACAACCTCAATGGATCCACACCAAAAACACACTGCCCTGCAACCTGCTTGTGACCCAAAAATGTTCCTTCCAGTCTTATACTGTGATTCGTGCAGGACTGCCTTTTTTTCCCCCTCATTTTATTTTATTTTATTTTATTTTTATTATTATTATTGTTATTATTTATTTATTTATTTATTTTATTTAGTTATTTATTTTTTTTTTTTGTCAATGCTTGTTTCTATTTTTTTTGTCTCTACTAAATTTCTACTTAAATTCACCTACAAATGTAAAATATTGTGATACATATCGAAATGCATTTCAAGAACACGATTTAAAAAGTGTTTTTTTCCGGATGATGCTCTGGTTATAAAAGCGAAAAACTTCTAAATAATGTATTTTAATTGTAAATAAATGTTTAATTAAATATAATGTTTTATACTGATGTGTTTTTAAAGTGTCTTTTAACAAATGATATAAATATAAATGTTAAAGGAAAAAAAATTATTTGTCTACATGCAGTTGGGAAGATACAGAAAGCAGAAAGATAGTTGCAGATGAATTGTGAGAAAGAAACAACGATGACTGTACTTGAGGCGAATGTATCCAGAAAAAATAAAATTTTAATTTATTCCGGAGAATTTTTAGCCCCGCCTTTGTTTAATAACACTTTCATTTTAAGAATATTTTTATTTATTTATTTATTTATTTTTTAATTTATGTATTGGAGAAAATTATTTTGTAAATGAAGTGATGCGTAATAAAGGCGGGGCCCAAAATGCTACGGAATATATCAAAATGTTCGCATCTATGTGCATCCGCTAAACAGGTACCACAGAATACCTTCCTCGTAGAAATCTGCCACAGCAGATGTGAAAAGGATACGGTATGGCAATTCGGAATCACTAAAAAGTTAGACTTATCCAAGCGAAAACACAATATCAAAAGGAAAACAAACAATTCACAGTAAAATTCCTCCTGTGCATCAGGTGCAGAGCTGCCAACATAATCCGGCAAATTGTTAGTGCCGCTCATTTTTCTACACCACTTAATTTTTAGAGTAATTCTCTTCAAATATATTTATGATGAATTAAGGAAACAAATACTCTAAAAATTACGTGGTGTAGAAAAATGGGCGGTACTAACAATTTGCCGGATTAGGTTGGCAGCTCTGCAGGTGACATACTTGTCAACATCTTAATTATGAGCCGGAAGATTTTTAGTACACGCCCCTTTTTTCCCACCAGTATATATTCAGAGTGTTTTTCTTCTCAGGGATGGAACACGGGCGCAGAATTCATACCGGAATCTGTTTAAGAAATTTCCATACCTATAATATCGTTGATTTAAGAGGTAGACAATTTTCTTACATTCATAGTGGTATGAATTCTGCGCCCGTGTTCCATCCCTGTCTTCTTATTAAATCGTAATTAAATTTGGAGAAAACTACTCTAAAAATATACTGGTGTACAATAGGAGCATGTACTAAAAATTTTTCGGTTGGCAAGTATGAGGTGATATGGGAAGAGTCTGCTACATTACGAACTGTCAACGACTGATATAAAAGAAATAATTTATCAGTGCGAGCAATAATGTCTAAGGAAGTACGAAAATGGGTAGACGAATTAATCCCATTAAAATCCAGTATTTCGATACTCATTGCATCAGCAAATTGTCTAACTCCAGGTGGAAAGTGTTACATAGTGTTTGATAATGTTTTGATGAATGAAGATATTAGTGTCTGTATTCAGTTACGTATTCTTTTTTCTGAAACATGCTATAAAACTATTGTTACACCCACTATGCTAATCAAACTTACTAAAGAAATGGAGAACACTTAGAATTGTTTTTAACACTTTCGCGATCGCTGATGTAGATTCACGTCATTTGAAAATCTGTAACTCCGCCAGTAGGCTTTTCTCTCTCATTTTGTATGTTATTTATTTCTTAAAAATATACCCAATATTCATATTTATACTACCAATACACTTCCGATATAAATGCTTTGATTAAAAAATAGTATAATTATCATGTATATGCATTTCTAATAAAAATGAAATTATGCAGATTTTTGTTCTGAAATATTGAACTGAGGAGAATAACGCGCACAGGCGGACCTTACTATAAAAATGACAAAAACATGCGATCGCGAAAGTGTAATTTTAAATAAAATGTTTTATACCATAATAATTTGTTGAAAATGAAATGAAATATTTTTATACGTTTCTCTAGATAGAAGTGATACACTTGAAATTTCTTTTATATTTATTGGTTCTTGATACGCTGATTGGCGCTGCCAATTAGCGAAAGTAACAAAATACAGTAATCAGAGTGAAAATTTTTCTGTCTGAAAAGTCTTTATGCGATATCATGCGTAATACTATACAACCTTATCATAAAAACCGAGTTAGGAAAGCGTTGTATTTCTGGAATATGTATGTAAGCAGTAGGCACATGTAACATCTTAATGGTTAACAAAATAAAGAAGACGAAAAACTAAATTTATGATTTTTTTTTCCTGGGAGCTAAAATATAGTTTTGATAATAGAGATTGAAATTTGTATAGATGTACAATCAGCAAAAAAAAAAAAAAAAAAAAAAATGCCCTCCCACCCCCTAATTTCGCCATTAGCTGTCGTAGGAACATGTGGTTGGTACCAATCGATTTGTAATAACGTCTAGTTTATAATGGTATAGTTAGATTTTGCTTAAGGGGTCGTCTATATGTTAAAACTGGCATCAACTTCAATTTTTTCAATGGTAACCCCCATTTTTTTATAATTTATTTGAATTCTTTGGATCAAATTATCGCGGAAAATGATATAGTTTATATATTTTGCTCAATTTTTCATAGAGTTATAATCTGTCAAAATATGAGGAAGCTAATGTTAAATGAATGTGACAAACATTAATTCATATCTTCCAAAATAATTATGATATTCAAATTCTGTTTTTTTTATACGATAAAATGAAGTGACCCAAACATATTCCATGCATATTTTTGACAAAAAAACATTTTTTGAATTATGAAAATTATTAATAATTTCGTATTTGAAAAAAATTATGAATTTTGACCTACGTTAATTTTTGCATGAATAGAACGGGCATCATCAAAAACATGGGTTTCCAAATTGACAACTCGTTCCTATAATTATTTTTTGAGTTACAGTGATATTTCATTTTTTACTAATGTTAGAGGGCCGTCACCTGTTATAATTTGTATCCCCTGTGAGTAAGTATCTGTATATATTTTGACGAACAACTATTTTAATTTATATTTTTGTAATTCTAATTACTTTCTAAACATTTCGATGTTTATCATACAAATTGGAAAATTTTTATAAAATTATCGCTATGCGGATGAGAGATTGTGAAAGAATTCCAAAAGAAATGAAGCCCCGCCTCCATATTGCGGAAACAATATTAAAAACTAGTTCGCATATTTGTATTTGACTCTATGTATTACGCTGGTATGCATAAATGTTAAATGTCAATTGCATTTAATACATCGAATGCTGAAGACAAAATTTAAATGATTTAATTGCAAATATGTAAAAAAAATTGTTTTATAATGTAAAGTTTTAGAAAATTGTGTAAAGGCGTGGCTTCCGTTGCAAAAAGGATTATACCCGATCCTGAAATGTCAAGTCTTTCTTCTTAAATGTTACATAACTTTTCCTAGTTTCTCACTGCTAAAATTCTATTTTAACTCAGTTGTCCCTTTTATTTTTACTTGAATATTGTAGGGTTCGTACACCGTAAGATCAATATCATGATTTAGGAAACTCGGTAAGGCGAGGATTATCGTTTGAAAGAGCAATACGCAGTGAACAAGCTTTTTTTCTTTTCTTTTCTTTTTCTTTTTTTAAATTATTATAATTCACATTTAATAATTTTTATAAGATTTTTTCAAAAGAATTTTCTGTTTTAATTTTGTTGTGACATTTTCGCATTTGTTTACTATACGTTTACAAGCTTTGTGTTATTTAAATTTTATCGCTTGACGTAACATAATATTAAATTTTTATTTAATGTTTTTTTAATACAAAATCCGACAGTGGAAGATTTTTTTTTTTTTTTTTTTTTTTCATTAAATGTATTATTGAAACTAAGCTCAATATTATTTATTTTCGATTAGTCTAAACACGGCGTAAAATTCAGATTTATATGGGAAAACAATTTAAAACAATGTAATATGTCTTATTACTTTTAAAAATATAGTTCTTGCACATTTAAAATTAAGAATTCAAGTACAGTAGACGACTATATAAAGGCGGATATTCGTTCTGGGCAATAGGCAATCGTTTTATACGGGACATGCTTTATCAGACCAATTTATGAAAATTCAGTCTAACACTGAAAATTTTTATTTAATTTAATTTTATTGTTCTGCTTTGTTTTTTATTGTTTTCTAAGTAAGGTTTCGATATTTACTACACAAATTACTCTATTTTTGTAAGATTAACGCATTCCAGGCGGGAAATTTTGGTTTTATTATAAAAGGATAATAAACCCCACCCTCTGGCTTTTTCTGAAACAATACTTTACTTTAAAAAATATTTCTTGTTTCCTTAATTTTAGTTTGTTTGACTCTTTATAGAACTCTAGAATATATAAACGAGTGAAAGTTATCTTTTTGATTGTTGATGACAAAATTTCAGTTATTTAACACTTTCGTGACCGCTGACGTAGATTCAGGACATTTTAAAATCTTTAACTCCGCCAATTGGTGTTATTTTTTTTTTTTTTTTTTATGCATTATCTTAAGTATATAACCAAAGTTCGTATTTTTACAATGAAATATAAAATGGATACAACTACTTTGATTAGAAAGAACATAATTATAATGTATATCTATTTTTAATATAAATGTGATTACAGAAAATTTTGT
Organism: Salticus scenicus; assembly: GCA_963930645.1. NCBI lineage: Eukaryota > Metazoa > Arthropoda > Arachnida > Araneae > Salticidae > Salticus > Salticus scenicus. The sequence goes on from CAWVNO010002759.1 coordinate 276,802, forward strand.
TCTGAAATAGTGTAACTTCGAAGATTAACGCCCACAGGCGGACCTTACTATCAAAAAGACAAAAGTATGCGGTAGGGAAGTGTTAACCATGAATTTTGTTAAATAATTTGATGTTTTAGAGAACACTAATGAAGGCGTAACCTATTACCCAAAATAGGAATGATTTTGAACCGTGTCTCCTTTTTATTGAATTTTAAATATCCTTTCTGAGATTTTCAGTTTAAATCATGTTATCTATATTTTTGTATATTGTATGTTTTAGGTTTGTACGCCTGAAATTAAATGTAAAACTTTATAGTAACACACTCATGCGGGGCTTACTGTATAAAATAAAAATATACCCAACAGAAGTAGATAATTTTTTTTCTTAAATACTAAACACTTTTTTTCCCTTTTTACCCCTATTATTATGATTATTACTATCATTATCACTATTATTCTTTTATCTTGCTATCTTGATTTTTGTAATTCAACATTGAAGGGTTCATATGACTTAAGCTATATAAATTTTTACGCATAAAGTAATGCATTAAATTAATCTACGTTTAACGGGCCTCTTCACTTACCGTCGCCGGAAGTCCGAGCCAATGTTATTCTATGGAGAATTTTTCTTTACAAATAACTTATTAACTAATACATATTTTTAAATTCTGTTTTCACAATCAGAAAATTCCCAACTGTTAAATTGACGGACCTTTTTCAAAAATATATTTTTTTAATTTATAATATTTTATTTTGAAATTGCAAAATGAAAAAATTTCACATATGGAAAATTCGCATTTTGCTGCTTCAAAATTAAATATAAAAAATTAAAAAAATATTTTTTTTAAAAAAACGTCCATCAATTTAACAGTTGGGAATTTTCAGAATGTGAAAACAGAATTTAAAAATATGTATTAGTTAATAAGTTATTTGTAAAGAAAAATTTCCCACAGAATAACACTAGCTTCTGCTTCCGACGGCGGTGAGTGAACAGAACGCTTAATAAATAGAAACCACTTTATATTTTGTACATCACTTGCGTTTTTTGTTTTATAATTAATATTTCTGTACTTTTTTTCCAGTGTGAAGCTTATGAAATAACGACTATTCTGTGGTGAATCATGATTTATTTTTTCGAAATATATAGACGGACCTCTAATACATTTACGCTTGTATCTCTATCTAGAATTCATTTAAAGAATATAAATAGGTAAATTATCCGAACTGCCTTGATGTCAGAAATATGAATATGAGGTAAAATTTGGGTGTTGCAACTGGAAGAAATGAAGTTGATGCCTGTTTTAATATGTAGATTACTCCTTAAGTAAAATCTAACCATACCATTATAAACTAGACGTTATTACAGATCGATTGATACAAACCACATGTATTTACGAAAATTTAGAGCAAAATTAAGTGGTGAGTGGAGGTTTTTTTTTTTTTTTTTTTTTTTTTTTTCCCGACTGTACAAGGGTAGCAATCTCCGCCTTTTTTTTATAACACGTTTCGGGATGAGAAATTTACGCCTTTTTAATTACCACTATTTTTTTAGAAAAAGTTTTCACCTTTATAAACACGATACATTAAAATGAAAATATCACAAGAAAAAATATCTATGAAAATAGTGAAAGCAAAAATGACTGATTTTTTTTTTTTTTTTTTTTTTTTTTTTCTATTTTATTAATCCCTGAAAGTTCCCTAAAAATGGCAATCCCTGAATATAGATGCAACTTAGCATCTTTAGACTACCGGAAAATTTTAATAATTTTTTTTATTTAACTTTATCAGTAAAAAAACGTTACAGTTCGCCGATGAAATAAAATAAACATTTCTATTAAAATTTTCTGGTCGCTCAAAGGTCTGGCAATCATGTCACTAGATATAACATTCGTGTTTTGCATCTTTGGATTTTTGATTTCAAGAAGAGTTTGTACCTGATACTTTTCAGTGTTAGGAAATCCTTATTTAATGAGTAAGTGATTCATGGAATTTTGTTGCAAGTAAGGTTTATTTGCTTAAAATGTATGTTGATTTTTTGTACATTAAACTTTATTAATTTTTTGCAATACCTAAGTCTTTGATTGTATATTATTTTTCTAAATGATTCGTCAAATAAAATGGAATAACTTTTCATACGTAAGTTATAAACTATAGATGACTATTTATCTGTGATATTACAATAATTTATGAATAGATTTTTTTTATTACATAGTAAATTGTTGTAAATATTTTTACCTATATATTAATACACAAATGTGAAAGTTATCGTATTTTTTAACATAGTAATTGTGAATTGTAGAAAAAATTATTCTCATTGAAAAAGTCTTTATATTTAAACATCTTTTTACTTTATACAGGTAAACTTTTGTATGTAAAATTCCTTTCATTTCAGTCGTCTGCACACTTTAGCAACGGATATTATCTATACATTAATGTACAGTCAGGAAAAAAAAAAACAAAAAAAAAACGCAGCACTCGATGCAACTCCGTTGCTAATCAACGCACAAAAATGCAATAGTTATCATTCGACTGGGAATTGTTAGTACTTTTAGAAAATGAAGTGAAATTCTGAATTGGGGGTCGTCTACATATTGAAACGCGCATCAACTTTGATTTTTTCAATGGTAACACCATATTTTTATTTTATATTTGAATTCCTGGGGTCGCGACGATGCGAAAAAGTATATTGGTTGAATATTTTACTTATTTTTTTTAAGATTTATAATCATTCAAATTTGAAGGTGCTAATGTTAAATTCATATTTCGAACTTTTATCAATATCTTCAGAAAAAATAACTTGATCGATATAATTTTTTACGAGATACAGTGAAGAAACCCAAACATAATCCATCATTACTTTTGATTCTGAAAAATATTTTTAATTCTGAAAAATATTAATAAATTCATATTCATAAAAATTATGATTTATGACTTATATTAATTTTTACATAAAATGAATCGTAATACTGAAAAATATAGGTGTGCAAATTTGCAGCTCATTCCAGTTATTAGTTTTCGAGATATAAATAAGTCTTTCTTTTGGAGTGGTTTAGGGGGCCGTCTCTTAAACAGTTTTGCATGAGATAACGAAGCAAATCTTAAAAAATAAGAGAGAAAATTTAACAAAATATTTTATTTACGGGTGAAATTATATAACAACAACGTCAAACACAAAGAAATGAAACAAAAATGATGATTTTTAGACATTAGTGTTAGCATCAAGAATTCCTGTTTTCTAAAGCCCCGCCTTTTACCGTTCTTGAAAAGAAAATAATACAGAAAAGAAAAGTAAAGGTGACTTTAAGTATTCAAGTGAAACCCCTTATTGTACGTTGACAAAAACATACACAAGTGGTATTTACTTCATCTGGTGATAAATGTTGAATCCTTTAAACGAACACCAGCATACTTGTCAACATCCTCATTAATATTCCGTAGTGTTGCTAGTCCCGCCCTTTTTCTCACGCCAGTAAACTTGTAGAGTAATATTCTCCAAGTGAAATTACGATCAAATAAGACGAAAAGTACTCTAAAATAATACTGATAGTCAAAAAAAAAAAAAAAAAAAAAGCGTATCTAATGATACTACGGAATATTAATTAGGATGTTGGCAAGTATGCACTAGAAGAAAAAAAAATATATCTAAATGGGTAATATATCTTAAATGTAAAAATTGTCAAAAAAAAAAAAAAAAAATGGGATTGGAATGCAAGACAGACTTGTGAAATCGTTTCTTAACTGCCGTCATAGTTAAAGGCTTAATATTTTACTTCATATATTGCTTTATTTTATTTTATTATTTATTTATTTATTTATTTGGAGGAGGAGGATAATTATTTTAAGGATACTCTAGTCTTTAAAATTTTATAAATATATTTTAACTTCATATAATTTTTAAAGTATACTTTAACTTTTATAAATATATATTAACACTTTTGTGACCGCAGAATTTTGTCTTTTTGACAGTATAGTCCGCCTACAAGCGTTATTCTCTAAAAATAAAATATTTCAGAACAAATTTTACTGCTATCACAATTATATCACAAATGGATATACATTATAATTATATTCTTTCTAACCAATATATTTTTATCCATTGTATATTTTATTGCAAAAATATGAACACTGGGCACATACTTAAGAAATAAATAATACACAAATTACCAAAAAAAAAAAAAAAAAAAAAAAAAAAAAAAAAAAACCGCCAACTGACAGAGTTAGATTTTCAAATGATGTGAATCTACATTAGCTGTCGCGAAAGCATAAATTAAGAAATTATATCGAAATATTTCCGGTGTGAAACAGTAAAATGTCGTCTATTTTTTGTAGGATTTTAATTTTTTTTCTACATTTACAGATAACCCCTAACACATTTTTGATTATAACTCTATGGATATTTTAAAAAAAGTATACAAATACCACACTTTTTCGCACTGCCAGACTCTCAGAAATTCGATTATGGAGTCAAAATTGGGTGTTGCTATTGAAAAAAAAAATCAAAGTTGGTGCTCATTTCAATGTGTAGATAACCCCTAATTCAAAATTCAACATCATTTTCAGAAAGTGCATTTATTTTGTTGTTGAATGGTGTCTATTAATTTTTTCTGCGTCAATTAATAACGAAATTACAGCGAGTGCTGCGTTTTTCCCCCCCGACTGTACATGCACAAAATCTGTCGTACAGTTTTAGCTTATTTTAAATGTGAGGTGAGAAAATTAGCAGTATCGTTCGAAAGTTTTAATTAATTCGTTGAAGAAAAAAATATATTCTAAATAAGATATCAACAATTATTACTTCCATTACCCTACTACCGTAGGTAATGGAAGTATTGTATTCAGTCTGAAAATTCGATATCGGGTTTTCACCTGATTTACACGTTTTAAGGTCCCCTGAGTCCAAAAAAGTGGTTTTTGGCAATTGGTCAGTGTGTATGTATGTATGTATGTGTGTGTGTGTGGGTGTATGTATGTGGAGAATATTCTGGCTATTATAGCTCAGAAACTAATAAAGATAGAGCTACGAAACTTTAGAATTGAAATACGTTTGGTGTACAGATGAAATTTCCAAATTTTGGTGAAAATTGAAAAACCGGAAGTGGGACATCGGAAACCGGAAGTGGGACCGTAAGTCCGTATCTCAAAAACGGCTCTAACGATTTTCTTTAAACTTGCTATATAAACACTCTATTAGATATCCTTTCGAATTATATAGTTGGTTAGTTCAGGAAAATTGATAGGCGTCCTGTATAAATAGCTCAATTTCAGGCCTCGCAAAGGCGTTCCTTTAAAAACGGTTGAACGGATTTTTTTCAAACTCGCCATTTTAACTCACTTTTAAATATGCTTTTGTATGTAATTATTGTTTTCCTGTCAATAATTGAGTTTAACCGGAAGTGGGACATCGGAAACCGGAAGTGGGACCGTAAGTCCGTATCTCAAAAACGGCTCTAACGATTTTCTTCAAACTTGCTATATAAACACTCTATTAGATGTCCTTTCGAATTATATAGTTGGTTAGTTCAGGAAAATTGATAGGCGTCCTGTATAAATAGCTCAATTTCAGGCCTCGCAAAGGCGTTCCTTTAAAAACGGTTGCACGGATTTTTTTCAAACTCGCCATTTTAACTCACTTTTAAATATGCTTTTGTATGTAATTATTGTTTTCCTGTCAATAATTGAGTTTAACCGGAAGTGGGACATCGGAAACCGGAAGTGGGACCGTAAGTCCGTATCTCAAAAACGGCTCTAACGATTTTCTTCAAATTTGCTATATAAACACTCTATTAGATGTCCTTTCGAATGATATAGTTGGTTAGTTCAGGAAAATTGATAGGCGTCCTGTATAAATAGCTCAATTTCAGGTCTCCCAAGGGCGTTCCTTTAAAAACAGCTGTACGGATTTTTTTCAAACTCGCCATTTTAACTCACGTTTAAATATGCTTTTGTATGTAATTATTGGTTTCCTGTCAATAATTGATTTTTTGTAAATGTTGGTATCTCAAAAATGGCTCTAACGATTTTCTCTTTAGGTCACTTTTACGTTTTGTGATCACATTATCTCTCAAAAATGCATATAATACGTGTAATAGTGGGTAATGGAAGTCGTGTGGTTGTTCCACACCAGATTTTTTTAATGCAATTTTTATTTTATAGCTTTCGTATTTAAATTTTTTACTGATTTTTTTTTTTTTTTTTTTTTTTTTTTTTTAACTTCATTATATAGCTTATTGTCTAGATTTATTTAATAAAACTTCAAACGTAATGCAATAAACGATAATTATTGTAGGGCAGGTATGTCCCTGATCGGAATGAACGAAGCACATCTGTAGTGTATGTTCCTTATAGGGTCACCCAAGACGTGAAAGCCATTCCATTTTGCTCAGTTAAAGCAGACAACCATTTTAGGCTAACATCTCCCATTGGTATCTAGAGTCTTTGGATCATGAAAAGCTACCCTTTACCCCTAAACCTGACTGACTGATCAGATCTCACATTAATTCCTTCTTAACAGCTTGGACTTCACACACACACAAAAAGTTTTAAAGGAACCATTAATGTTTTCGGACTTTTTAAAAGTTTCTTTTTTTGTCTTCAGAGGTGATCTAGTCTATGCTGGTCCATCTGGAATAAGAAGCAACAACGACAACGACAGCAACATCAACAACATTAAAACATTTGGTCGAATTTCGCCATTTCGGCCACTGAGCGATACTAGTTGAAGTCATTTTGTTACTCGATGCAGTAAAACTTTCATCTTCAAACAAATTAAGTAAAACCTACTAGAATAAAATTAATCTATAGACTTTGGAAAGGTTTTTATCCTTTTAACTGGATGCGATGAAATTTTTCGTTGTATCAGAAACATACCCGCCAACCATCTCATTAATAAACGGAAAATTATTTAGTACCCGACCTTTCTTAGCACCAGTCTTTTTTAGAATGATTTTACATTTATTTAATCATAATTACATTCAGAGATAATTACTCTAAAAATAAAGTGTTGTGGAAAGGGGCGTGTACTAAAAATCGTCCTATTCATAATTAGGATGTGGGAAAGCATGCAGAAAGACATCTCCAAAGACCATGACGACAATTTTCGATATAGAAATTGTGGGAAGATTCTTAAAAATGAGGGGCATTGTATGAGATTTTCTTTTCTACTGAAAATAGCATAATGTTATTTCTCACTGTGAAGAAACAAGTTGAAGAATAGTTTATTCCACGATTACAATTTTAAGCGAGCTGAAATTTACAGAACTGCCAACCTAATTCGGCAAATCGTTAGTACCGCCCCTTTTCCTGCACTACTTATTTTCTAGAGCATATGTTTTCTTTATTCATCGTAAATATATTTGAAGAGAATTACTCGAAAAATTAAGTGGTGTAAGAAAATAGGCGGTGCTAACAGTTTGACGGATTTGGTTGGCAGCTCTGAATTTATTTTTTTATTTATAACTACAACAACAACAACAACAACAAAAAAAAAAAAAAAAAAAAAAAAAAGGTAATGTTCTGTTTTGTATTATTGACAGTTCTAATTTGTAGTAATATTTATAATGTAAAGTTTTCACATTTTTATTACAAATTGATATACTTTATAATTATGCTCTTTCTAATCAAAGTATTTGTATCCATAGTATAAAAATCACGAAACCATAGAAATTATCAGCCAACCCAATGCATGCAACCTGGACCAACCAGCAACAGGTACAGACGCCACCTGGCGCCATCTCCTGAAAGTGAGGGAGGAAGTTGAACTCCTGGAGAGAATCTTCACAGAAACACAGAATGGAGTGACCTGCGCAGGGATGGAACACGGGCGCAGAATTCACACCGGAATCTGTTTAAGAAATTTCCATACCTATAATATCGTTGATCTAAGAGGTAGAACATTTTCTTACATTCATAGTGGTATGAATTCTGCGCCCGTGTTCCATCCCTGCCTGCGTTGACAATGAGGGGGGGGGGGCCCTAATTTAAAAGTACTTCGCCGATGAAGAGTCACGTCAATAAAGCTGAAGTAAGGTCTTTTGTTTATATATAATTTCTCATTACATATTGTAAATTGGTACCTGGCATAAAGTTAGAATTCCGTGTTTCGTGCCTAATTTATACAGATTAGCATCTGTTACTTCAAGAACAAATGCCAAAATATTACTTCCATCGGTGCGACCTCTGTCGACATCTGGGACTCGAACTCTAACTGTGTCACCTTTTTTAGCATCAGGGTATTTTGAGTTAGAAGTTTGAACCATTTTTTCAGCTTGTTTTTTTAGATTGCTTGCTGAAATCTGCCTAATTTTTAATATGTCGGCTTTCCTTTTTTTCACTTAGGGTTCTTCCGGGGAATCTTCATGCCCGAAAGATTCTTGAAATTCTTTATTATGTAAATCAGGGCTTGGTTTAGCTAGCAAAGTTGAAGTTTGAACATAACTATCAAGAGAAAGTAGTTCCTCCTCATCATGTTGACTTGGACCTGGTAGCTCCGCTAACACATGTGACTCAGGTTTATTTTGCAGTGGACCTTCTTCTACAGACTGTAAATTGTTCTGATCTTTTACTAGAACTTCTAAGTCCTCTTCACAATTTATATTATGCAGAACGTCTGTGGGTAAAAAACTTTTTAGACCAACTTTTAACTTTGTCCCAAACATGGCCTCATACGGAGTACAGTTGATGCAACTATGATGAGCTCTGTTCTTCATTAGCTGTACAAAACGTAAGCCTTCTGACCATTTCCTGGTGCTATTGTCTTCTAGCCACGAACAAAGCATATTTTCCACGTCCTGATTCGCACGTTCTACGGAACCCTGGCATTGAGCGTGTCTGGGCTTCCCATGCACCATCTTCAATTCGGGCCACATGTTACATAGTTCGCTAATAGTACTGTTAGCAAATTCTCTCCCATTATCATTTTGCAAAATATTGGGCGCACCAAAAATTGCAAAAATATCCAAAAGCACATAAGCTACTTCTTCTGCTCTTTTGCTTTTAAGAGGTCGAAGTTGAATAAATTTAGTAAGATGGTCTTGGTATACAAGTATGAATTTATATTGATCATAAGCTTGTGACTGCATGTCAATTAAATCGACTTGACATCTTGAATTCATATTCTTACTTAGTATCGGTCTAACAACTAAACCTTTTTTTGGCACACTGTGTTTTTTTTCGCAGGTCATACATAAATTTAGCTATGTAACAATCATTTCCCTTGTAATGTTTTTATAGTTTGAATTTAGCTCTTTTTCCATACGGTTTCGACCACCGTGCCCAATTGCTATATGTGCATCATGTAAGAGTTGAAATATCTCTTCCCGATGTACGTAAAATCTTATCTGTTCTTTACCTTCCTCTACAGGAACTATCAACTTTTCCTTCTCTCCAATAGTCATTACGTCAAACCTACGTAAACGCTGATAATCCTCGGGTTTTTTATTTTCCACTTTGCTTCTAGATGTTTTAACCTTTTCTATTAACTCCAAGTATTGTGGCTTTGTGAGAATTTGTGTATTCTGAACTTTTGATGAACATAATTCATCCAGACGTTCATTAAAACGATGCTTCATGTCACTGACATCAGTTACTAACTGTTCCTGCATTTTATTTTATAGAAAAATCACAAACACTAAATAAACAGAACCCAAAGTCAATTTAAGACATACATCAATAAGCATTTGTCGCACATAAGCTAAATAACATCCAAAGACAACCGGAAAACGTACATAATGCGACGCAAGCCACAGGTACCGGCACAGGCGACAAGCGACTGAAAATGAATGCTGATTGGCCAGCCAGAATCACACCACACGCACGTGGTTGTCCCATTGCTGTCAATTAATCAAAGTGCCCATACAAATAATAGCGGTATTTATAATGACCGGGCAATGTGAGAAATTATCGTAAAGTAATTCAAATTTATCAAATTGCCCAATTTTAATGGTCATTATTCATAATAACCAAGCATTATGAATACTGACCTAAATAATTACATTGCCCGTAACATATATATAATTCAATTTTCAATTGTTGTGAAACTATTACGAATGTGAATTGAACACATATACATTTAAAAAATATTGTAATGATTTGGAAAGCAGAAACAAAAATAAAAATGACAAGTAACTGACATTTAGGATGCATATAAGAGTTTTAAGTAAAAAATATTACTCTCTACGACCAAAAAAGGTGTATCCAATATCCAATGGCATTTCTTAACTATTTAAAATGATTTTCCTTTTTATTTAATACCTACAACTTGAGACAATTTTTCTTAAGCTTTATTTTTAGTAGTATTTTGAATTTTGATATACTAGGTACAAATAAAACACAGATAACATATTAGCTGTGTTAAAATGTGATTTTAAAATAATTAAAGCTTAAAATGGGAAGAATAGAGGATAAACTATACAGAGGTATACTAAAAAGCAATAGTATAAGTTATAAGAAACACAAAATATTGATTCACTTTTTATGATTTTTTTTTTTTAATGATGAAGTTATGGTAGTAATATACCAGAAAATACATGGAAAACACTCTATACTTGTATACTTTAAAATTCGTGTGCATATGTCTTTAAAAAATAACAAATGTCTATTTTTTAGTTCCCCATCATACTATAGATATGGGGAACTTAGGTAATCGTGAAAATTTTCGACCTCGGTTTTTTGACTTTTCTACACGTTTTCAGGTGTGAGGAATCCGAAAATGACAAAATTTCTATGGTGTCTGTTTGTAGGGTGTCTGTTAGTGGGTTAGTGGGTTAGTCTGATAGTGGGTCAGTCCGTTAGTTTGTTAGTCTGTGTACACGATATCTCAAGAGAGGTCAGATCAGTTTTAAAATATTACTTTCGACAATGGCAAGAACCCTATTGATTTGCAATATTCGAATTTAAAAACTTCGTAAGTTATTAGAAATTTACGATTTTCTTAACATGGGAGAATAGGACAAAAATTCACTTAAACGTGCATTAAATGGAAACTGTTTACTGTAAAAATGTCAGACCAGTTTTAAAATATCAGTTTAGATGCCGGAATGAACATCAGTAACTGTAAATATGCTACTTTGAAAATTTCGCAAGTTATTGGAAATTTACGAATTTCTTAACATGGCAGTATAGGGCAAAATTTCACATAAACGTCAATCTTGAGGGATATTTTCATCGTAAAGATGTCAAACCACTTTCGAAATATTATTTAGGATACTGGCATGAATATCACAGACTATGATTTTTCCAATTTAAAAAAATTCGTAAGTTATTTGGAATTTACGATTTACTTAACATGTCAGAATAAGGCAAAATTGAGCATAAATTTCCATTTTGAGGATCCTAAATACATTAGACAACTTCAAAATTAAGTTTATGATATTTGTTTGAACATGATTGAATACAAATATTCTACTAGGAAATTTTCGTAAATTATTCGTAATTTACGATTTTATCAACATAGCGAAATTGTAAATATTTCATATAAATATGAATTTTGAGGTTTATTGCATTGGAAATAGTAGCATGAAAACTAAACAACAGAAATGACCCTGATAAAATAAATTAATAAATTAGAATAAGATAATTATATCGAAGTGAACGGTGGATAGCCTATTAGGCGGGGATTTCATTCTGTCACTGTGTATCAAGCTTTGGTCAAATTCATTTCTTTTAACATGATTATAATATGTCTCGCACTAGACATTTCTGAGAACATAAATATGATGGGGAACTGAGCAGAGTCCACCTATGCCAACTAGTTCCTATCTTGAAAGAAATATCGCAATATATCACTAATATCAATATTAACTTGGTGATATATCGCGATATTTAATTTCTGATATCGTCCAGCAGTAGTATGTGGACTCAACGATCTTCGTGTGTAATAATTATATTTCATAACAATTTTCATAAGTGTGGACTTCGTAAATTCCGTATGTGATCTCTTTATGTGTGTGGACAGTGTTAATACAAACTATGGACTATACGCAGTTGTCTAGTAATAATAATTTTCGGAAGTGCCGCATTCGTTTAAGGGTAAGTGGATATTCAATTTTATTTTGTGGCAAACATCCTCTTTAAATTGATAAAATATAAATTGAGTAATAAAGAATATATCCCAGCATTTTTTTTACCAATTGATAAATAAATGGTATATTTGATAATTAATGCTGCATATATATATATATATATATATATATTAATTTTAGATAAATGTGTATATATTTCATTAATGTTTTTCATAGATTGAAGGATAAGATTTGAAAAGTTAATAAAAAATAAAATAAAATAAAATAAATAAATAAAAGAATAAAGATATAATAATAATGATAATAAAATTGATATAAAAGTAAGATTGATAGATTTGGAAGTTATTTAAAAATAAATTGGGTTATTGCAGATATTTTAGTATTTGAATAAGGGATTTTTTTTTTTTTTTTTTAATGGGATCATGTGGTCGGATTATAAAAAAAAGTTTATAATAAGTTTTAATTAACCACCACAAGGGCCATCCAAGAGAATTAAAATACATTACGTCTACGGGGAAAATTTCTGGTTAAGTACATCTGTAGGCTGCCCAAAATGAGATGAAATTAGCACATTTTTTTTATACGCATAAAATTGTGTGAATTGTGGCATAGAAATCTTTCATTATTCGTTCAGCGGACTACTGAAAGTATTTGGATATACTTGAGATATATTTGAAAATTGCTGGAAGTGTATTTCATTTTGTGTTATGTGATTTTCACACAAAACTCAATTTAAGCACACAGTTTGATGAGCATAAGTTTACAGACAATATATAGAGCTACTCAAAATGAAATTAAACGTTCTTTTTTACTTCCATTACGCTACTGCCGTACGTAATGGAAGTATTGTATTTGGTCCAAAAATTTGATATCGAGATTTCACCTGATTTACACGTTTTAAGGATCCCTAAGTAAAAAAAAGTGGTTTTTGGCAATTAGTCAGTGTGTGTGTAAGTGTGTATATATGTGTGGGATCTTCTGCCTATCATATCTCCGTAACTAATAAAGATAGAACTACAAAACTCCAGAATTAAGACAGGTCTAGTGTACAGATGAATTTTCCACATTTTGGTGAAAATTAAAAAACCGGAAGTATGACATCGGAGATCGGAAGTGGGACCGTAAGTCCGTATCTCAAAAACGGCTCTACCGATTTTCTTCAAATTAGCTATATAAACACTCTATTAGATGTCCTTTCGAATGATATAGTTGGTTAGTTCAGGAAAATTGATGGACGTCCTTATAAATAGCTCAATTTCAGGTCTCGCAAGCGCGTTCCTTTAAAAACGGCTGTACGGATTTTCTTCAAACTTGCCATATTAACTCACTTTTAAATATACTTTTGTATGTAATTATTGTTTTACGGTCAATAATTGATTTTTTGTAAAAGTTGGTACCTCAAAAACAGCTCTAACGATTTTCTCTTTAGGTCACTTTTATGTTTTCTGATCACATTATCTCTCAAAAAGTGCATATAATGCGTGTAATAGTGTGTAATGGAAGCCGTGTGGTTGTTTCACACCAGATTTTTATTGAATGTAATTGATGGAAGTACTTTGCTACATTTTACTATGTCGACGAATGCTGCTCAAGAATGAAAATTTTTGCCACCCATACTGTAAACAAAGTATTTTGAAGTTCAACTTTCAACTCTTTTTTATTTTAATAATACCACGTTTTCAGGTGCCCTGAATGTAAAAGTGCAATTTTTAGCGGACTGATTTGTATGTATATCTGCTATTAGCATAAAATTAAGAACAAATAACTGCAGAAAATTCAAATTTGATATTTTGAAGTTCGTATTAGATTGTCATTAAAAAATTTGATCAGACTGGCAAATTTAAAAACAAATTAATAACACCTTTTATTTTTTATTTTTATTTTTATTTATTTTTTTTATAATTGTAGGCACTATATTTATTAAAGGGTAATGGGGGCTGAAGGGTGTGGTAGCCCACTTACACAGAATTATATGTCAAATAAAACTCTTTTTAAACCTATTTTAGATTATTTTAAAAGAACACTGAACTTTATTATCTTACGCTATTGATCTTAAGACTTAAAATTAGGGCTGTGCCGATTAATCGATCAATCCTTAAGCCCGACCAAATTTTTTAATCGAGTTAATCGGCTCGATTAATTCGAATAAAATTTTTAAAAATCCGATTAAAATTTTCAAACTACGAATTAAAGTAAAACGGCTGTTCTGTCTACAAAATATTTTTTCACATACTTTGCTAACAAACAGTCTAAGAAGCTCCCATGAAATAATGAAAAAGAAAAATAAAATTACATATATATATATATATATATATATATATATATATATATATATATATATATATATATATATATAATAAAAAATAAATATATAAAAATAAAAATAAAAATAAAAATAAAAATAAAACTTCTCAAAAGGAGTTGTTGCACTTTCATTGATAGAGAAAAGGGGGAAGACAGTTATTAAACAAAATGTTGTTTTACGTTCGTGTTGGGGTACATCACCTATAGTCAGGGAGAGCAATAGGTTTCTCAGAAACATGAAGCTTCCAAAAAATTGAAATTCTCAAGGTAAAGAAAAGAAAAAAAAGAATTGTGATTATCACTATCCTATTGATGAGGGAAATGTCAACAGAGTTTCGCAGTACCTATGTTTATTGTCTTTCCAGAATTCCTGATAATAACTATTGAAGTAGAAACAGAAAATAATATTCTCTTTTCTAGTCTGAAGTGCCGAAGAAGAGCTGAAATATTAAAACAATGAAGAATTTGAGATTTTTGTAATAATCATATGGAATTTTGAGAATTCATTTAAGAAAAGGGACAAGAGAGATCAACAAGGCCTGCAAATATAAAACTAAAATATGTATAAATTCATCTAATTTTTCTTTCCAAATGAATTGAAAATGAATTTATTAAAATAAAAATTGAATAAGTGAAAATATTTATATAAAATTAACACTTAAAGTTACCAATTATTACGCTGAAAATTGATTTAAATTTCAGTTATGAAATAGATATAGCCAATTAGACAAATATTATTATTATTATTTTATTATTATTATTTTTTTTTTTTAAGTCAAACTTATGATTAAAATAGTATTATAGAGAATTTAATTTTTAAATATGAAAGTAATAAAAAATATAAATTATTTCTCAGCTGTATTTCCGACCAAAAATTTGATTTAGGAGTATATTAGGAATATATTTTTTCATTATTTATTTGCATGTTTATTATTATTATTATTATCATTCATTGTTTAAAGAACTAGTTAAATTAACATCTATATCACTTTTATGGTTTCTTGTGTACTATCCATCTAATTATATAACTAACTATGTGTATATATATATATAGCAGTGTTTTATTCATCATTCAACCAAAATTATATAAAAGAAAAATGAAAATCGATTAAAAATCCAAATTATTGACCGATTAATCTATTAATGAACTACGATTAACCCAGTTAAAACTCTTAATCGATTCCCATACCTACTTAAAATGCAATCTTTCTTTATAATATTGAAATGTTGGTTAAGAGAAAGTCATGAGAATGACTAGTCAGATTATCTAACATGCGTTTGTTTATTTCTTTAGAGATGCTGTCCGTGTCTAGTGAAGGAATTCCATGTGGTCCACACACCAGCAGTTATAAAAGCTTTATGGAAGATAGCAAAGCCGATTACCAGCGAGAAAATTAGACAGAGAGTAAGAAAATTCATATATTTGTTCCTCAAAATTGTCAAGATATTTTTTTACTTTATTTTAGCCATATATATGGTAGAGAAAGTATTGTTTTCGGCCCAAATTTTTGAAACTAAGTTTTTGTTACATTTATACGATTTGAGGTCCCCTGAATCCGAAAATCATTGTTTGTCTGTGTGTTTTTCTGTTATCAGCATATCTGAAGAACAATTAGCAGATACTGCAAACTTGGTATTCTATACATGTATCATATAGCGATGCTACACTAAACTTTTCGTTGAGGTCAAGCAAATGGTATGTGTACAGGGCCATCCAAGAAAATTCAAATACATCTGTAGACTGGTCTAAACAAAATAAAATAATCCTTTTTTTTTTTTCTTTAAATGTATATATGCATAAAAGCATGTTTTTTGCAGATTGTGGTATGGAAATCATTTAACATTCGTTTACAGGTCTACCCAAAGCATTTGGATATAGGGTAGGTGCTCCAGTGATTGGCACCTATCTCGAAATAATTAATAAATAAGAAAAATAATAAAATCACATATTTTACATATAAGAATTTTAACATTTTATGTCAAACACTGGAGCATAGGGTGCTAATAACTGGTAAAAGGAATAACTAGCAGTGTCAATGACTGGAACATTGAGTGGGTGTCAAATAAAAATCCATAAAAAAAAAATAATTGTTATCAAATGTATAAATTTTAACATATATTTGGTTCTGGATGTCTTTCATGCCATATGTACTAATTTAAGATTTTTAAAAATATTTTCTGGTGACTAGGACATTAAAAACGTCAGAGATTGCTCTAAAAGTGTCAATCACTGGTGCTTTTACCCTACTGGGGCTATGCTTGGAAATTGCCGGAAGGGTATTTCATCTTGTGTTAGGTGTTTTTCATATAAAACTAAATTTATTTAAATAATGTGATGTGCACATAGTTTATAGAAATTTTTATTGCTAAACCAAAGATTAAGCTAAGCGTTCTTTTCTATTGAATGTAATTGATGGAAGTGCTTTATTACATTTTACTATGTCGACAATCACTGCTTAGGAAGGAAAATTAATTTTTTGCACCCATTCTGTAAACAAAGTATTTTTTGAAGTTCTATTTTCAACTTTGGTTCTTGTATAATATTACGTTTGGAGTTCCTTTGAATATGAAAGTCCTATTTTCAACTTTGGTTTTTGTATAATATTACGTTAGAAGTTGCTTTGAATATGAAAGTCCTATTTTCAACTTTGGTTTTTGTATAATATTACGTTAGAAGTTGCTTTGAATATGAAAGTCCTATTTTCAACTTTGGTTTTTATATGATATTACGTTAGAAGTTGCTTCGAATATCAAAGTCCTATTTTTAGCGGTTGGTCTGTACGTCTGTTTATTATCAGCATAACTTAAAAACAAATAAGTGCAGGAAATTCAAATTTGGTATTTGAAAGTTCGTATTAGATTTCCATTTGAAAAATTTGATTAAGATTGGGGGGCGATAGCCCTGTTGTCACGGGCGTCGGCACAATGGGACAAGGGCGGCATTTGCCCCCCCTCCCTTGAAAATTCTAATAAGAATTTTTTTTCTTTAACTTTAAAACTATGCTATCAGAATTTTATTTAAAAACATCTTTTTTTTTTTTTTTTTTTTTTTTTTTTTTTTCAGGTTGTGCCCCCTTGAAATTTTTTCTAACGATGCCACTGTCTGTTGTGCTAATTAAAGCAAAAAGAAAATCCAGATAAATAGAAAAAAATTGTTCCTTCTAGACTCATCAAACATTAGTGCATAAACCGCTCTCCCTACTGCCTTAAAGTGGTCATTCCAAAATGAGTGTTTCATCCAACAGCATATAAATATGTTCTATTGTGTTTTAATAAGTTGATGGATCCATCATATATTATTTTTCTTTTGGAAAGTTGTTTAACGCTATGGGGTCAATCTTATTTTGGGAAAATGACTTTCACCTTCTGCGCAATCGCATAAAGCACTTTCTACCCACATGGTGGTTGAAGAAAAATGTTCCTTCCTTTATAAAGGCAACCGAATGGCTCCCCATAAGCGCGTATCAGACACGACGTTTTTTTTTCTCAGTTGACTATCTCTATTATAAAAAATATATATTCGTTTCATTTGGTTTAGTGCAGTGTATACAGTCCTTCTCATAATTATAAGGACACCCGTTTTTCTATAATAACTAAACACTGAACACTATTATTTAAACAAATATATTTTTAATTAATTTGAATTTCATTAATAGGCTATATTTAAAAAGTTTTATCGTTTTTATATCTTAAAAAACTTTAAATATGCTAAAAAGATGATTTTTCAGGTGTTCACAATTATAAGGACAGCTCGAATTTTAGTAATTTTTTTCAGTTATTCTTTAAATTAATATTTTATGGGTTCTCTTATTAGGGTTAAACAGTCAGACATTCTCTCTGGTATATATATATATATATATACATTTTTTTTAATATTCAGTTTCAATACCATTTCGTATAGCATATATGATATTCTTAATACATTTAAACTATTTAAAATTGCTTTCCACTTGCATGCACTTTTCTAATATCATAAGTTAAGGTTTTTTCAACTTTTAGGCCATGGGAAAGGCAATAATACAGAAGTTTCTTTCTTCAAACTAGTTCCTATTGCTCTAAAACCAGAGCAAAAATGTAAGTCTTGTTGAAAAAAAATTTTATTACCCCCCAAAATCTAACAAAAATCTGATAATTCCAAGTTTAAAATTTGCGGATATTCTCTTGATGTTCATAATAATAGAAAAAATTACTAAATTCATTGTGCCTTGAGTAGAAGCAGCTCCCCAGAGCACCATAGATCCACCGTTAAAATGCCCGATTCATATCTATCTTTAAAAAATCTGCTCTGTTTTTTTCTATCTTCAGATCGTGAAAGTAACTGTTAAAACCATTTGGTTAATCAAGAATAAAATGTTTTTCATCCGAAAATGCAACATTTTACCATTTAATATTGTCTTTATTCAACTTTAACACAGACGTTCTTTCCCCCATTAAATGCTGATTGATTATTACATGTTTTTTATTCATTTTAACATATTATTAATTATTTTAAACATGCATAAATGTGAAGCCCAACCTTTCGTTAAAAATTACGAGCAAATTCAGCAGCAGTCATTATGAGTAGAACAGTAAGAGGAATTATGAGTCTTCGATCTCTGTAAAACAACTCTGATTTAGCATCAGATCTCTCTCCTATCGAACCAGCAGTTCAACGTTTGATCACATTTCCTTCAGCAATTTTAGACCTTCGAATTTCTTTAGAAATTCGGCGGATTGAAATTATCCTCCCACTTAAAAAACACATTTATCATACTTCACTACTTGAACGTTCTTTTTCTTGAGGAATTATCAGTAATGTCCGTCCAAGAAAAATTGAAGGCTTATATATGAATTAATCTAGCCCAGTAGCTAACAAATTTGCATGTCAACTATAATTTATCCGCTATTAAATTAAATAAAACGAAAAAATCTTGATTGTCCCTATAATTATGAACATCTAAAAACGTGGAGAAAAACACATTTTGCATTATTTTTTATTAATTTTGTTTCATATTAAAAAAATTATAGCAATTTTGTTTTTTAGAATACTAGATATATTAAGTGCACTTTGTATAATCTTGTTCATAATTATTTTTACATTAGTTATTTCAAAATATAAAGTGTCCTTAAAAATATGAGAAGGAGTGTAGATGTTAAACTCTACTTATCAGCACTTTCCTCCATAGAAGTAATGTATTTGAATTTTCTTGGGCGTCCCTGTACACGAACCATTTGACTCATCTCAACGAAAAGCTTAGTGTAGCATCCTTATATCATACACATTTAGAATACAGAGTTTGGACTTTCTGCTACTATTTGTTCTTTAGCTATGCTGATAACCACACACACAAGCAGACACACAGACCATTCGCTAAAAACATAATGTTCGTATTCAGGAGACCTCGAAATGTGTAAATAAAACAAAAACTCACCTTCGAAAATTTGACCATAAAACAATACTTCCTCTACCTTATGGGTAAGAGAAAGTAAAAATCCCACTACAAAATATATCGCAAGGGGGATTACCCCCCAATTTTTTCAAGTTGTCCATTTCGTTTTTTCAAGTTGAATATTTTGTCCATTTTTTAGTTACACTGGATAATATATTAGTTTCCTTGAGCCCTGTCATCCCTTATATTTAACTTCTCTAAAAATTCTCGATTAAAAAAAAAAAAAAAGTAGAAAAATTAAGTAATGATTTTAAAACACTTCTTAAATATAAAGATTTGTTAAGAGAGTATGTGAAGATGTGTTTATACCATTAACAAACAGCACTGTAAAAAAAAAAAAAAAAAAAAAAACGTTAGATTTAGAGCATAATATGCTGGCAATATGGGTGCATGGAAGGGGGAGAGTAAAAAAGAAGTAATTTACAGTAGAAACAGCCGTAAAGAGTCTTGTTTTACAGATGTTTCCGCTGTAACTTGCCTTATTTAACAGCAAAATGTGCCGGCAATATGGGTGCTAGCACATTTTGCTGTAAAAACTTCCGTTTTTTTTTTTTTTTTTACAGTGAGCTACAAAGTGTGGACGCTAAAATCTGCAGTCATATATGAAATAACTTTGGTTATTGCAGTCACTGCACTCCTGTTCTGCATTATTTGACTACTCAAAATAAAATTAAAATTAAATTTTGAAACAGATAAGAGGGTGTTACTTTTTCATAGGAAAATTTTCCCTTTTAGAGTTTTTTAAATATTTTTTGGCGAAGAGACAATGTAGTTTTGCCCTGAACACAATTTATGGCGGATGAAACTACACTGGTGTGCGAAATTTAAGCAACAACCTGTTTTCTCGTTTTCTTCTTTTGCGCATAATTTTTAAAAATTAAACATTATGAACATAAAGTTTAGATGGCCTGATCGTTATCATAACATTAATCGAATATTTTATCATGAGTAATAATTTTTAAACAAATAATAATAATATTTTTTTTTTTTTCTTCGAAAGTATGCTTTGGAAAAAAAGGTAATCTTTCAGAAATTTTAGAAAAGAAAACTTAATGAAAAGTGGTGTTAAGGATGCATTACAAATAGATAAAGACACACATGCCTTGAAATGTTACTCTAAATCTCGATTTTTCTTTCTGTATTAACTTTTCTTTTACTTTTATAATAGACTTTTTAAAATATATATATATATATAATTAATTATTTGTAAACTATGAGCATCACCAGAATAATAAAAATGTTGATAAATAGTTTTATAATGAATACCTTATCCAATTTTCATGTTTGTATGTATATTTTTTTTTTTAAAGTTATTCACATGCGAAGAAAAAAGGAGAAACAGAAAAGTGAATACATGTAAAAAGATCCGGTTTTAATCTAACACATGGATGCATGTGCATATTCACCTATCTGTAATGCATCCTTATCACCGTTTTTCATTAAATTTTCTTTTCTAAAATTGTTGAAATTTTTCATTTTCTCCAAAGTTTATTTTTGAAAAAAAAAAAAAAAAAAAAAGAAGAAGAAGAAAGAAAGAATATTTATTAGTTTAAAATTATCATTTATGTTGAAGTTATATAAAATTCGGTTAATGATATGATAACAAACGTGCCACCCAAATTTTATGTTCATATGTTCATTTGTTTAAAAATCATGCGCAAAAGTAGAAAACGAGAAAACAGGTTGTTGCTTAAATTTTAAACACCAATGTAGCTGGCTTTACATGATCCACAAGGCAAAAAAAAAATATTTTAATATTCTCTGGTTAGTTTAAAGAATTATTTATTTTTCTTTAATGTCTTAATATCAATTTTATTTTTCAGATATTCTTTTACAAATCTTCTCAGCAGAACTCCCCCCCCCCCCAGGGGGAAGGCGAGGCTCCTACATACACAATTTTTTTTCCCAGTTGACTATCTCTATTACAAATAATTCTTTTAAATTTCATAATGATTATTAAAAAATATATCTTTATGCACATTTATACAAAATTTTGTCCTATACCACCATGTTAAAAATTTAGAAAAAGAGAGATGGCAACACAAGCTGTTGGACAGATTTTACCAAAAGATGGTAGGCACTAATTTATGTCAAGGTGTAACTACATACCAAATTGTATGAAATTATGTGCAGTAGTACCTGAGACACAGTTGCCACAAAATTTTGTCACACACACACACAGACAGACATTGTCTAAAAATGGTCAAATCGTGTTCTACAGCTCTCAGAACGTGTAAATCTATCAAAAACCCGAGGTTGAAAATATTTACAAATCCAATACTTTCTTCTATTGAATATAGAAGAAAGTAACAAGGTTAAAAATCATTTTAATATTCTCTCTTTAAAAAATGCTCTAGGTTAGTTTAAAGAATTATTTATTTTTCTTTAATGTCTTATTATCAATTTTATTTTTCAGATGCTGTTTTACAAATCTTCTCAGCAGGATAAACTTCATCGTAGGATCAACCCTCGATTACTGCCAAAAGAGCTCGGTGGCGAGCTGCAAACGTATTCCTATGAGCACTGGGCCAGCAATATTGAAGAAATCGAACAGAAATATCAAAGGAGGTTCAAACAGTTTTTAGACAGAAACAAAAAGGTTTTATCCTGATCTTTGCATAGATAAATAGAAACAATTAAACGTCAGAATGTTATGGATCTAAAATAAAAAAAACTTTCTTCTGCATTTTTTATTTGTTACCGCAGTATGAATTATTTATAAAAAAAATGTTATTTATTAATGATGAATGCAGACAATGAGGAATTTTTACACATGGGGGATTTGAACAAAATCCTATTTTTCTGGTAGTTTTAGGCCCATAAATTTCAAAAAGTTTATTAAAAATGCAAAAACAAGTTCTCATTAATTTCAAAATTAACTTTAAAATGAACCAAAAATCACGTGACTTCAAAACGCTGCGTGATGTCACACTTTATGATGCTTCAATGTTTACATTTTGTCAGCCTGGTTAGTAAGCAGCAATTCATTTTAACTTTCGTAATTATCAATTGTTTATGTGATTTCTGAGCATTTCTTTTTCATCTTATAATCAATTAATACCATTATCACCATTTTCCATAATCATTTTTATTTTCAATTGTTTTCTTTTCATGGCGGTTGTCCAATGTTTTCGTTTAATAGGATCCTGTGGAACGCTAAAGAATAAGTTTTTAGAAGCATTAGCTTTTGTATTAGTACAAAATGGTACAATATTTATACTACGATTTTTTAATATCCGTCATTATCATAAAATACAAAACCTATTTCACTGATTCAAGAAGCAAAGCAAAGCACGAAATCGAATGTAAACAACGATTACTCCCGTTTGTTGTCATAAAGAGTGACGTCACGATATATTATACTGTGCTTTCGCGATAGAGTAAATAGTGCAATGTTAAAATTGTTATAAATCAGTCATTAGATTTCAAATAAAGAAAAGGTATGTATTTATTTTCTTACCTTTTCATTTTCTATTATATAAGAATAAAATCAGAAAGCGTGCAAATTGTCCATTTTCATCTCAGAGGTGCAAAAAGCCTGTTTTGTGCTTTATAAGCAACGTCTAATGTATTTGTTCATTAAAATTAAAAATCAGTTATAAATTTGTTTTTGAAATATCAGAGATCTATGGTTTCAAGTATTCATTTTAAAACATTTATGCATTTTTTTTTTTTTCTGTTTGACTATTTAATTACAAGAATTTCAAAAAGCATTAGCATCAGCATTTGTTTCTTTTCAAATTTGTTTATTGTGAGATTGTTTGCTTTATAAAGTGTTTTACAACAAAGTTGGAAACAATTAATGCATTATTTCCTCGTTAAAATTTTCAATAGGATTTTTAATCAAATATTGATTCTTTACCATCCTTACCTGTATTCAGGGGTGATTGTGACTCAAAGGCAAAATCCCTGAAAATTTGAGCATCAAGTAAAAAAAACAACAACATTGAGTTACACTGATATATCAAATGTCACTCAAATTATTTAGACCGGGATCCGGATATAATATCACGGGACAAAATATCGCTGGACAAAATATCGCGTCAAAAAAATAATATAATCTATTTGAAAATTTGTATTTCTGTCACGTGTGATCTCTGCTGAAGATCACAGGGCCTTATAAAATAATATTAATTAATTTAAATAAATGAATAAATAAATAAATAAATACATTATAGAATGGAATTTTATTATTTTATCTATACTTAATTTTAAGTTATTTTATCATTTGCTTTTCACCATTCAAAATACATTTTAAAAATATTGTACATCACTGCTGGCATCAAAGCTGAACACTGTTCACAAACCTTAATTAAAAATTTTAAAATATATAAGCACGATTGAATTCTTTATGACTGATCTTAAAAAAATAATAATAATTATAGTCTTTAAACTCTTTTAAGCAAAATTTATAACAATTTTTGCGGTGGGTTTGTGTGTATGCCAATGCTCTGCCAATGTATGTGTTGGCAGGAAATTTTATACAACATTATTAATAATTACCAACTCCGTTTTGCTTTCCATTCATTTATGTAGGCGATATTTTGTCCACGAGAGATTTTGTCCCAATCCGTTTAGACCAGAAGCCCTTAACGTTTTTACAGTTCGTTCGCATATCACCTGAATGACAAACAACTAAGAAGAGAAAATATAACTTTGTAGAAAATACGAAAATAGAGATGGATTAGATTAAAAACCCTGAAATCAGGGGTAGCCCATGAACACAAACACCTTTGATATATAAATAAATAAATATCTAAATTAGAAATGTTATCGAGCTCTGCAATAACATGGGAAAAATTATTTCCCAAGAAACATTCCTGGAATTTTCACGTTTTAATTTATGTCCCTTGAAGAATGTAAAAGCGAGGTTATGCTGTATCCAGAATAAGAAATTTCTATAAAAACAATATAATTTAACATAAAATAAAAAAATAAAGCAAAAATTTCAAAAACCTCAAAATTATAAGTAGTCCCTCAAAAGGTTTATCCCCGAGTAATACAATTGTTAACTAGTGTGTTGTGGCCACCACATGACTTTCTTCTATATTTTTCTATACAAATTCACTCAGTAAAAATAATTTATTAAAATTATTATTAAAAAATATATATCTTCCATGATAATGCAGACTATTTCCATGTTAGAGAAGTAGTATAACACTAAATATTAAAAAAAAAAAAAATCCATTTTATTCTCGATATTAAAAAAAAAAAAAAAAAAAAAAAAAAAAAAAAAATACGATTTTCTGTTTTTTTTTTTTCGTTAAAAGAAAAAAAAATCGATAACGTTGTTTTAAATTATCACAGATCTATAGTTCAATCATTCGTTTTAAAGGTATTGACGAAACCTTTCGAAAGATACCCATCTTGAAAATTTATTCCCCCCCGGAAGGGGGGGGGGAGCGATGCCCCCACATGCACAATTTTTTTTTCCTAGTTAACTACTACTGTCATCAATAATTCATATTAATTTTACAATCACAAGTTAAAAATAACTCTCATTATGTACATTTATACGAAATTTTGTCCTATACTGCCATGTTAAAAATTTAGAAAAAATGCGATTACAGCGCCACCTGTTGAGCGAATTATCCCCAAATCTAATCAGCACCAGTTTATGTCAGCAACTAAACACAAAGTTTGGTTAAATTTCGTTCATTGGCTCGTGAGATACAGTGTCCACAAAATTCGGGATACACACAGATAGACAGACATTTTCTAAAAACTATCAAATCGTGTTCAGGACATCCCAAAACGTGTAAATCCATCGAAAACCGGAGTTCGAAAATTTTCACGAATCCAATACTTTCTTTATGTTACATATAGAAGAAAGTAAAAATAATAAATTCACAACAAACTGATATACATATATATCCATTTTTTTTCTATAAATAAAACCATCTGTTACAAATCATTAAGTAGATTTAATAACAATTGAGGTTTGTAAAATGAAGATGAATATATATATAATATTTGATAATTATGTAAAAATAAACACATAATTACGGCATAAACGGGAAAAGAAGTCACAATGGTCACAAAATTCTTATATATTACAAACGATTCATTTTAAAAAAAGAAGAAAAATTGTACACACTTGTTTAAAATAGAATGAGATTCAAAACAGAATATGGTAAAGAAAATTCTCAAAATTCTATGCTGGTTCAACATAACTTTTAAAGAGTTATTTAACAATATATAATTTAAAAATATTTAACAATAAAAGAATTAACAAGGTTAAATTCGAAATTAACCTTTTACAAACCAAATTCCGATTAAAGAAATACATTTCATTCTTTTTGCGTATAATTTACCTTAAAATGCTTTAGTTAAAAGGTATTACTCATTTAAATTTCTAAAAAAGAATGTTATATCATAGCCGACTAAACTAGATGCCTGTCGTGTGGCTTGGAAACTTGGCAACAGTTCAAGTGGTAGACAGCGTCACCTGGTACAGATTGCGACTTTTTTATTCAACTGTCATCAATAATTTTAAGAAGTGATATGTGATATATGTAATCGACGTTTCTTCGATTCTATTCGCCTTTTATGTATATCAAATCCCACTTTTAAAAATTTTTGGTGGCTGTTGAGTAAAAAAGTCGCGCAATCTGTACCAGGTGGCGCTGTCTACCGCTTCAACTGTTGCCATGTTTCCCAGCTACGCGACAGGCATTTAGTTTAGGAGGCTATGGTTATATATACAGGGCTATATAGTTAAACTGATAGTGTTTACTGTGTTCTGTAGAGTGACTTAGTTGCGTGAAAGGCGCCAAATTTTGCAGGATGCTTTAACAAGACGGTAGATGAAGGATTGCACTAAAAAAATATATATATTAGTTCCAAAAGTCACCGCTAGGGAAATATGTGGCGTTGTGTAAAAGAAATAAGAATTCTAAAAAACACAGAATCAATATTGAAATAAAATTACCTTTTATTTAGTACATTTAACAATTTAATTCAAGTTAAACGTGGTTACAATTTTTAAAAAAACGAAAAAAATACATAAATAGTGATAAAATTCTTTATCTGCAATTTTTTCACTTACTGAGGACTTGTTCACCGCCTAAAACGCTTTTTGGATTGTACGAGAGATTCCTGCCAGACATGGTTACTTTCTGCTGTTGTGAATACTGTGCGCAGAATGCAATATGTGGTCCGCAAAAACTGTGGACGCATTGAGAGTGTTATCCAACTGGACTCAAAATATACCAACTGCACTCACTAGACTTAACCCCCCTTTCACTTACTCTCTTGCGAGTTTCTATGTTACCACCCCTTCGCTCTGAATTGGAAGAACCCAAAAGTGTGTTGGTGGAATTATACCAACTGCCTTAGCTGGACGTTTTTTGTTTTCAAGAAAGTGGATCTTACATTAAGGAATTAATAAGAAGGTACTTACCTGTTATGCACATGCGAGCGAATAATCGCCAAAGATCGCCAAATTTAAATTAATATATAAATGATACAGGAAATTTATATATTTTTGTTTGGGGGGAGGAGGGAGGGGGCTCATGTTCGCGATACTGATTGCTGCGAAAACAAGCGACATGCGTTCTCAGATTCATGCACAGCGGGGTAGGGGTTTCCAGTGACTCTTTCTTTCTTTACTTTTTTTTCATGTGAGCGAAGCGTACATACGTGCGTGATACTGATTGCTGCGAAAACGAGTCACATGCGTTCTCAGATTCATGCACAGCGAGGCAGGGGTTTCCAGTGACTTTTTTTTTTTTTTTTTTTTTTTTTTTATGTGAGCGAAGCGTACAAACGTGCTTGATACTGGTTGCTGCGAAAATTAGTTACATGCGTTGCGTTCTCAGATTCATGCATAGCGAGGTAGGGGTGTCCAGTGATTTTTTTTTTTTTTCATGTGCGGTAAGCGTGCATATGTGCGTCATGCAACACACGTTTTACATATTTTGCCATTACATCTTTCATTTTCTATTTCATTACTTTCAATGGAAGGATCTAAATTCACAAAGGGGGTTTCCGGTAGCAGGAGGCGTTTGCATGTCCGAGTGCAGTTAGTAGTTTTTTAAAGTGGGGCAAAAATAAGCGAGTGCAGTTGGTAGTCGCCTCACATTGAACCTGATTTGAACGTGCTAAATTAAAGGTAATTTTATTTCAGTATTGATTCTGCATTTTCCAGAACTCTCATTTCTTTTACACAGCGCCACATACTCCCCTAGCGGTGACTTTTGGAACTAATATTTTTTTAGTGCAGTCCTTCGTCCCCCGTCTTGTTAAATCATGCTACAAAATTTGTGCCATTCGCGCAATTAGATCACTCTGCAGAACGCCGTAAACACTTTAATTACGGCCACCCTGTAAATTTTAAGAATAAAATTATAACATTTATTATTGGAAACATAAATATTTCGCAAATCATGCCAGATATGCATTCTTCACTAATATTATAAATTTTCAAATTTTTTAAGCAATGTGATCTATTTTGAGTAGTGAAACCGACTTTTAGAAATACTGGATTGTTTTTGTACATTTATGTAAATTTCTATGATACGTAGGGAAATAAGTTAGTCTTATAAAGTTCGGTATTTTATGATGAAAAATTTGACTTCTAATTTAAAAAAATTAAATCATCATTAAATTATATATGCTGATTATTTTTAAGTCAATATTGATGAAATTTAATTTTTTATAGAACTCTTAATTTAATGTTTTCAACTGAAAACAGTGGCTTGATAGAGGTTAATTCCTGATAAAAAGTATTCAAAATCAAATTTCAAAACAAAGCGTAAACAAAAAATGCACTGAAAGTGTATGTGGAAGTTCAGTGATTTTTTTTTCTTTATTGAACTAGGGGGCTCTGCCCCCTACTCCGCTCACAAACCCCCGAAGGAGGCTTCGCCTCCTCCCCGACTCACTTTACTTATTGACACATGCAGAACTCAGCCCGCCTATTCGCTGCTTTCTTTCACTGCAAAGGAATATTAATAGTGCATGTTACAAGGCAAAAGCAGAAAATTATTATGGAAATAATCATATTCAATGTCAAATTGAAATATATAATATTTATATATATATATTTAATGGAAAGAAAATCATAATATCTAGACCGTTTTGCATTACAGCTTTAGTATATGACACTTTTTATTTCTTTTTTACAACCTTAAATCCAGTCCACGGTACCCCAGTCGGCAGAGTGCCGAGCTCGTAATTGAAAGACTGTGGGTTCGGTTCTCGAGCCGACCAAAGACCGTCGTGTACACTAATGGTAGCTGGTGCACATAAAATATGTCATGGCCACAATATCCTCGGTGTTCCCATCAAAATTATACCTCCGGGGGCCACCGAAGCTGGAGAGAGCTATCCCCTTCGTGTAGGACCAAAACTGTGGTGGCATTTTTCCGGAACATCCGTAGGGGTGCGTCACAGACCGTCGCCAATTATCCATAGGGCAGTAATGGTGCGATGCCAATCACAACCTACCTAATTATGTACCTACTTACAACCATGGATCATATTTTAATTTTCCCGTGTAAGAAGATTAATTTTTTAAAGTAGAGAAAAAAAGTTGATATTTTTTTTCTTTGTTTTTTACATCCATGGTTTCGAGCCGCGGTACCCCAGTCGGTAAAGCACTGAGCACGTAATTGGAAGATTGCCGATTCGATACTTCAGCCGGCCAAAGACCGTAGTGTACACAAATGGTGGCTGGTGCACATAAAATCTGTCGTGGTCGCAAACTCCTCCATGTTCGCATCCCCACTATATCTCGGGGTATCACCAAAACGGATGGGGATCCTCTCCGTGACGGTTCAAAATTGTGATGTCATGTCTCCGGAACATCTCTAGGGTGCGTCTCAGACCGTCGCCAATTACCCATAGCTCAGTATTGGTGCGAAGTTAAATACAACCAACCTACCTACCTACCTACAACCATGGATCATATTTTAATTTTCTCGTGTAAAATATCTTCATGACAGAAGAACAACGTCACTGGGAGAAACGTTTTTCAAAATGGCAAATAGAGTACCTTCATAAACTTGTCAGTTTTAGTTAATAACTTCTTAAATTAAAACGATAGAAATTTCTAAGCGGCTGAAATGTCTGCCTTGGAGTACTCGGAACACATTGATACCTCTCATGACGCGAAGGACCCTGCCCTCCGTTAGAAGATGCTGTCGCAGACAAAAAACTTTGACGCCAGTGACAGTAACTTTTTTTTAATATATAGAGAAACTTTGTAGTAAGCCTTGTTATTGAATTTTACAGTTTTCTTATACCGTATTTCCCTGTATACAGTCAACTGTGGCGTATATTCAGCCCTGATAAAATTTTTCATCATATAATCTGCAGATAATATTGTAATCAACAAACCTCTCTATATATAAATGGCTAAGAGAGATTTTCTTCTGTTTGTCTGTGTGTTGACGCAAGTTGCCACCAGCTTTTGATACTTTCGTTAGTTTAAAAAATTGACACCAGCTTTTTATACTTTAGTTAATTTTAAAAAATCGAATTGTCCGATCGATAAGTTAATTAAACCGACGGATTCAGAAAAAAATGTCCTTTTCATTTGGTACATTATTTGTAACGATATTTTGATTAGATTTTTTTTTAAATTAATTAAAATGTGAAAATAATAACGTGGTAAAAGCTTTAAAAATGGACATTTTAATTTTTAATTGTTGCCAAAAAAAAAAAAAAAAAAAAAAAAAAACTTACTTTTTTTATTTTTTTTTTTCAACATAAAATAAAATATGTTTTCACGCGAAAAAAAAAATTAATTCGCTCCTGCACATAAAAAAATAATAATATGAAAATGGAGAAAATAATAATAATAATAATAATAATAAAAGTAATATATATCTCAATTTTAGATTTTTCCCCCCTTTTGTTTAAATAGTATGTTTCTGGCACGGATGAATCGCGCTTGGCATGAAAGCTAATTCAGCATTACATTAAAGAGCTTTACTTATTGAGAATCCTGATCCTGAGTAATTTTTAAAATTTTGATGCTGCAATAGATCGGACAATTTTCGCCAGGGACTGCACTTTCGTAAAAGCCACTTTAAGCCAAGTAGTGCCTAAAAAGTATAAATAAATGATAAAATATTGAGAAACAGAAAAGAAAGAAAAGGAAAGGAAAGGAAAACGAAACGAAAAGAAAGAAACAACAACAACAACAACAAATAATAATAAAAATAAAAATAAAAATAACGTAAACTATGCATTTTTGTCTAAAGTGACGATAAAAATTCAAAAGTCGCCAAGGGGAGCTACATTAAGACTGTATTACCATGATCAGGTTTAAATATTTCATTATTTATTTTTCTATATACCAACTACTATTAACTTACTTAACTACTATTAAACCACAAAAAATAATTGTCTCACGCGATAGACGTAGCCGATCATAGCACATTGTAATATTACATTTGGTGTGAAATTGTTGTTATTTTATGGTTGATCGAATAAATCAAATAAATATAGAAAATAACGTGAAAGAAAATATTATATACACAACGTATAATGCTGTTCATATGTAACTGGGATTCAAATATAAAATGGCTACGTCAATTTTTTCGATACTGTCCGTTTCGAAACTGTCATCTGATAAGCACCAAAAGGGAAGTCCACTGGTAAGCTATTGTCACAGGCAATAGGGACAAACACCCGAGAGTCTGCGAATGAGTGGGTCGCTGCCGAAGGCAGAGGGAAACCAAAGCGGGCTTTAAAGCAATTTCACGATTTCTTTAAATTTTATTACTTTCTTCTATATTCAATAGAAGAAAGTATTGGATTCGTAAAAATTTTCGACCTCGGGTTTTTGATGGATTTAAACGTTCTGAGAGTTGTAGAACACGATTTGACCATTTTTAGAAAATGTCTGTCTGTGTGTGTGTGTGACAAAATTTTGTGGCAACTGTATCTCAGGAACTACTGCACAGAATTTCGTACAAATTGGTATGTAGTTGCACCTTGACATAAATTAGTGCCTATCAACTTTTGGTAAAAATTGTCTTACAGGTTGCGTTGCCATCCCGCTTTTTCTAAATTTTTAACATGGTGATATAGGACAAAATTTTGTATAAATGTGCATAAAGACAATTATTTTTTAGTAATCATTATGAAATTTACAAGAATTATTTATAATAGAGATAATCAACAGGATTTTTTTTTTTTTTTTTGTATGTGTAGGAGCATCGCCAACCCCCCCCCCCCTGAAGGGGAAGTTCCCCCTCGAGGGGAGTAAATTTTCATGATGGGTATCTTTCAAAAGAGCTCGCCAATACCTTTAAACCGAATGGTTTAAAGGTATTGGCGAGGTATTGGCATCGTTTAAAGGTATTGGCATCGATCTGTGATAAGTTAAAATAAATTAACTTTTTTTTTTTTTTTTTTTTTTTTTTTTACCTTTAATAAAACCTTTCTTCTTAAAAATGCTGTGTATTTTTATTTTCTATTTATTTATTTTTTAATTAATCTGCATAAAAGTTACATCTTTAGAAAGATGTTTCAAAATTGAACATTTTTTGTGTTTACACTTTTTCTTTAATCTCAATATGTAAAAAGATTTCAACGAAAGTTTATAACTACCATTGCAATTCTAAAATACCCATGGAGGATAAAACTAAAATGTAATATAAAATTCAATCCTAAAAATTATGGACTAATAGTTATTGCATCATTTTCTTGCAATCATGATAATGTGCTTATCTGATATAAACAGTTAAGTGATTCTGACGTCATATTTATCAAATTAGTTAAAATAAATAAGGTTACAAATAAGGTATCTAAGGTTACTTTGTTACGAATATGGTACCTTTCATTTGGTACCTTATTTGCAACGAAATTTTGATTAGATACTTTAGAATTAATTAACCCTTTCGCTACCAGAGCCTCAGGAGAAAAACTGCCATCACAGCCCAGACGTCTTATTTTTTAAATATGATACCAATTGTCATTTATTTTTGTGGGATGTATCTATAACATTCTAACTAAGACCAATAACATCCTGTATCTATTTTATTGTTTTATAACATAACCCGTCTGTGTCCAACATGATTTGGTGCAAACAATTATCATAAACTGATAATGAACACCCGTCACATATTTGTGATGCCGGGCTCAGGTAAGAAAATCCGATCGTCATATATATGTGACGCTGGTAGCGAAAGGGTTAAAATATGAAAATAATTTCAAAACTGGACATTTAAATTTATGACTGTTGCCAAAAAAATTTGCCAGTTATTGTTATATATATGTATATATATATAAACATATTATTATTATTATTTATTTATTTTTATTTTTATTTTTATTTTTTTTTGTGGGGGGGAGGGGGGGATGGAGCATAAGGTAAAATAATGTTTTCACGCGAAAAATTAAAAAATATTAAATTTGCCCATGCATATAAAAAATACATATTAAAATGTGTCAAAGAAGGAAGCGAAATATGTATTGGTACTACCGGTATGGAAAGGACGTGGCCTTTCTTCTTCAGGTGCAAAAAATATGTGCTACTGCCAAGCAGTCTTACGTTTGCTTCCAAGGTGTTTGCTTGCACGTGTTTTTTACACTTGAACAAAAAAGGCCACGCTGTTCAAAACAAATCGTTATAGTGCTTGTATTGATTTTATGGTGTGTGAAGAAGTTAAGTTTAAATATTCAGTACTATTGTTAATCTGCGAGGAAAACAACCTGAAAAATTGTTTATGAAATTTTATACAAGAGAAAAAAATAGACTTTATTAGCATAAAGTACAATGATTTAAAACACTTTAATTTAGGATTTTTAATGGAAAAGTTGTTATAGAATATTCCATTTAAAAAAAAAAAAAAATTAAGTATGCTTTTTAAATTTCTACGTTTTTTGCCCCTTAGATTTTGTGGCAAGTAAAAGTTTGAAATTATGGAATTAAAATATTGAATGTTATTAGCATAAACTAAAAAAAAAAAAATTAAAATAAAATAAAAATGTACTTCATACTATTAAAAAAAGGATTGTTTTAAAAAAGTAATAAAAGTTTTAATGATTTTCAATAAATAACAACTTTAATTTATATATATATATATATATATAAAATATTTTCAAATAAATCATATTCCCTTAATGAAAGGGAACAATTATTTATTTTATTTTATTTTTAAGAGATTACTCTATTTTTGTTTCCAAGTTAAAAATGCACAAGAAAAGCCTAATTTAATTAAGAGTAACAGTCCCCCCTTCCCCTTCACTCTAACCAGCATTGTCAAAAGAGAAAGAAGAGGGAGATTCTAATTTTTTATATTTGCAGTTTAGTACTGATAGATGATTTTATCAATAACACTTTTATGTTTGGAAAAGAAAAAATAATAAAATTGTAGCCCTTTTTGTTTTTTTTTAAGCAGTTAATTTGGATGCACAGCATTTGCCTGTTGTGAAACTCTTCTTGTATGCAAATAAGTCAGAGAGCTGTTATCTGTGGTTGTGAATTGATTACAAATGCAGGCATCTTCCACAATTTACTTCCATAATTTCCAAACACTGTTTTTTAATAATGCTCTTCAACTAAACAATAAAAAAGAAGATCAGTATTCAGAAATAGTGGTTAGCAAAATGCAGCGTACTTGCAAAAGAAGCTTATAAACGAATCTCCACATTCAAACAAATTATATTTCCTTAAAAATAAGAAACATATGTTTATTTTTGTAAGAAGTTACTCCGATTTTACTTAAATGTTAAATTTTACAAGCAACTGCCCTTCTTCATTCTAACCAGCAATGTGAAAAGGTAAAGAAGAAGGCGTTTCTAATTTCAGATATGTGCAGTTCAGAAATGGCAGATGAATTTATCAGTAACATTTTTATGTTTGAAAAAGAAATAATAGTAAAATTTTTGCACTTACGTTTTTCAAAATAAAAAAAATAAAATAAAGGAAAAAAAAATAAATAAATAAAATAAATAAATAAATAAAGTTAACTCAGACGCTTAGGCATTTGCCCAGTAGGAAATTTGTTCTTGCATCCAAAAAAGTCGAAAAGGTATTATCTCTGATTGTGAATTATTTACAGATACAGGAGTCTACCACAATTTACTTCAACTAATTTCAAACTTTGATTTTTTTTAATTTTTTTTATAAATGTCTTAAACAGAAAAATAAGGAAGATCACTATTCAAAAATAGCGGTAGCAAACTACAGCATGCTTGCATCCCTGCATATATGAAACACATAACCAAAAGAAAAGGCAAATATATATAGAAAAAACAAAACAATTTTTTACTTTTAACAGCGTCTGTACTGTAACTATTAAAATGCTGTATTTCACGTGGATAGAGCTGGTAATTTTGAATCTATATAATTAAACTTAATGCATCGCTAAATATTTTTGATTCAGGGAAAAAAAAAAAAAAAAAAAAACTTATGTATTTATTACTGAAGAGTCAAATACATTTTTGATTATTTTAATGAAGATTTTACAGAGTATATGCAAATATAGAATATATGAATAAACCCTTCCAAAAAATTTCTTATATTCAGAAAAAGAAAGAAAAAAAAAAAAAAAAAAAAAAAAGAAGAAGAAAAAGGAAATTTAAAACGCTTTAAAACATTCCTTACAAGTCAAAATACTAACATTTTAAAATAAAATTTGCATTTCTTTTTCTTTTAAACACAAAAAGTGTAAAATTAATAACTAATAAATAAAATGTTTTTTATTAAAGTATCTGTCAAATAGGATAAATAATGTCTTCTTAATGGATTCAGAAATAGCTGTTATTTGAGAAATATCTAATATTTAATCAGTTTTCTTAATATATGCTTAGCTTACATGTTGCTAAAATTAAACTTTGTTCTAAAAGCCTTACTTTATTCCATTTTTTTTTTTTTTTTTTTTTTTTTTTACAGAGTTTTTAAGTTAATGAGACTTTTCAGACATAGAACCAACGAGATGAATAAATTAGAGTGCTGATTCAGTGGATGAAGGATTAGCTTTCCGTGGTTCAAGATGAATCACGTGACATGCTCCAATAGTTTGCTATGTTTGGCCCTTTACCGCTATTCTGGCATTTAAAATATCAGTTCGACAAATTATCATCATTATTAGGTAACATGACAGTCCTATGACCGAAATAAATTGTTTTTAAAATAATTTTGCACATATTTAACATTTTAATAAATAATAAAATTCCCTTTTTTTTTCATCGTTTCACAAAAAAGTTTAAAAGTGTTTATAAAAGAAAAATTAAACTTTTAAAGGGCTAAATTTAACAACAAATAATAATTTTTCAACTATTTTTAAGCATTTTGTGGGCTAAATTTCAATTACATGAAATATAAAAAAGAGTAAAATCAAAATCAAAATGATAATATTAAACTACGTAAGTAAACAAAAACATTGGCGGTTATGTCTTTTACGAAGAACAATCTCCAAACCGTTGCCATAGAAATTTACTGAAAATAAGCTGTTACCAAGGGAATAAACGCATAGAGGATTCATGTCACATGACTCATGTTGGACCCTGTCAGGGTTACCATTTATCATTCTACTTTATTTATCTCGTTGCATACGACAGCATGGAGATTGAAAGAATATTCCAATGCCATGACAAAATAATAATAATAATAATAAATAAATAAATAAAATATTATCTTGGAGATTTAAAATGATGCTAACCTGCCAAATGATATGAATATAGTGAAAATATTCAGTCGTTTAGGCTGAATATTTTCACTACTCGTAATAATTTCCGACGTTTGTTTCTATTTGCCGGACGACCGCTAGTAGCAATTGGCGCGGCAGGAAAATGACATTCTGATTTATGTTCTCTTGTTTAATAATTTCGCCACAAATTATCCTAGAAATATGCGGCTTATGTCAATCGATTAGTAATAACGTCTAGTTTATAACGGCATAGTTAGATTTTACTTAAGGGGTCGTCTATATATACATATATATATATATATATATATATATATATATAATAAGCATCAACTTCATTTTTTTTTTCAATGGAAACCCCAACTTTTGACCACATATTCTAATTTCTGAGATCTAGGCGGTTCAGAAAAAGTTATATTTATAATCTTTAAATGAGTTTTTTTATAGATTTATAAGCGAAAATGTATTAGGGTTCTGTTGATATATTTAGAAAAAATAAATTATGATCTACCATAGGAAAGACATTACTTATTAAGATTCATTCCGGGAAAAAAAGTGGAGAAATTTTAATTATGAAATAAAACGAAGTTAATCTACAAAAGGAAATGTGTTTGCGTGGAAACTTATCTAAATGACTACAATTAACTCCAGTATAACGTGCTACTGTAAAACACGACAAAAAAATTGCGAGTAGTACTCGTTACAAGGCAATGAACAGTCTCGTATAACGCAAGACAAAATTTACGTTTTCACACTGTTAATCATCGTCAACGTCAACATGAGTGCTTCGGAGTACCTGCATTTGCTCGCAGCCAATGCTTACCTCCAACGAAAAATGGGAAAAACATAAAAATAATTTTCCATAAAATAATTAAAAGCCAAAAGGATGAATTTAGAATTTTGATCTCTGAATAAATCTCCGCGTGAACAGAGACCAATCAGAGTGAAGCACCAGGAGTTAAAAAAATATATATTAAAATAAATAAATAAATAAATTAAATAAATTAAATAATAATATAAATAATAAATAAATAACTCCTTGAAAATCTTAAGTGTAACAGTGAAACTGTTACGTGCGTTGACGAAGACAGTCTGGACGGCGAAAAGGAATTAAGAGGTGAGCAGGGCGCCCCAAGGGGCACAGGAAATCGCTCGGAGTCCCGCAACTAAATA
This sequence comes from Salticus scenicus, assembly GCA_963930645.1. Lineage (NCBI taxonomy): Eukaryota > Metazoa > Arthropoda > Arachnida > Araneae > Salticidae > Salticus > Salticus scenicus. The sequence continues at coordinate 314,314 of CAWVNO010002759.1, forward strand.
ATAAAAAAAAAGAGGGCCATACATTTTTTTTTTTTTTTTTTCAACGCTGTTAATCAAATTTTAGATTTCTCTAAGGCGTAAAAGACTTATATTTGATAGTTAAAAAAAAAAAAAAGGAATAATTTATTACGTCACTCTATGCCTTAAAATTTAAATAGCTTGAGTCATATGAACCCTACAATATTCAGTTACAAAAACTGTAAGTGGCAAGATAAATTATTATGGTAATAATGATGGTAAAAATAATAACAGCAGTAAAAATTAAGAAAAATATTTACGAACTAAGAAAAAAGAATTTATCTATTTCTGTTGCGTGTATATTTATTTTGTACAGCAAGACCCGCATGAAAGTGTTTCTATAAAGTGTTGCATTTAATTTGAGGTGCAAACACCTACAGTATACATCATACAAAAATATAGATAATAAGATTTAACCCTTTAACGTTCACTACTTAATTTATTTAAAAAATTACTAAACGAATTTTAAAAATGGCTTTTAGACACCTAGCTGATCATAAATATTTAAAAAATAAAAAATTAGCATCGTTCCTTTTCGAGAAATTTTCGGTTTAAAACATCTGTAAGTAAACCGAATTAAATTCAAATAACATTTAATTTAATATATAAATCACTTTATGAGTAAACATTATCGACAACAAAAATTCGTAAAGTTGCATAGATCCCAACATTGCAATTTATTCTGGAGTATTAAACCCTTAGCGGCGCAAGGTAATTCAATTATTTAAATTACACTGCTACCGGAATTTATGAACATAATTAAAATAAAAGTAATTTAAAATTTTCACGTTACAAAAAGGGCATTTTCTACTATGTTAAAAAAGTAAATTTTTGCTAAAAAATTTCCGGGATGAGTTTTTGTACTTGAGAATTACAATTAGGTGTTCCATCAGCGGGAACACTGCGACTGAAAGGGTTAAACAAAAAATGAATGCTAAAAATCTGGGAAAGGATACTTAATATTCAAGAAAAGAAATGCTGTTCAAAAGCATTGCTGTTTTGAGTAGTAAGTCACGCTCTTTATACGTTTCTTTAAAACATCAAATTATTTAACATATTTATTATTAAATATCTGAATTTTTGTCATCCACAATAGAAACGGTAAATTTCATTCGTTTATAGAAGCTGGCGTCCTACAAAGAGTCAAACAAAATAAATTTAAGAAAAGAAAGGAAACACTTTTTAAAGTGAAATATTGTTTCAGAATAAACCAGAATGTGAGGTTTATTTTTCTTTTGGAATGCCATCAAAATTTCCCGCCTACAATGCGTTAATTTCTATAGTAAACAACGAAACCTTACTTAGAAAACAATAAAATAATAATAATAATAATAATAATAATAATAATAAATAGGTAGGCGAGCGTGGGGCTAGTTGTCACAGGGGTAAGAAATAACGCGATATGTATTTGTAACATTTGCGACTAAATATTTTTATAAACATAATTCTTATGACGCGCTTTATAATGTAAGTACAATCGGTGCTCCACAAATATGGTTAATGAGAGGTTCTGTACGCGTGTTTCATTTTCGCTAGTTAGTGGGGAAAAATATTTCGTAAATTTTGATTAAAGGTATGATAATTTTTATTTAAAGAAATGTTTATAGGTATTCAGAGCTGCCAACCTAATCCGTCAAATTATTAGTACCGCCCCCTTTTTCTACACCGCTTAATTTTTAAAGTATTTGTTTTCTTATTTCATCGTAACTGTATTTGAAGATAATTACTCTAAAAATTAAGTGGTGTAAGAAAAGGAGCGGTACTAACAAATTGACGGATTAGGACGGCAGCTCTACATATTTATTTAGTCTGCGTGTTGAGTTACAAATGCATGTTTAATTTTTTGTATAAATCGTTATATTTTTTATAAATAAACAAAATACCCAATATCGTACGATGGGGAAAGTTGTAGCATGTTAGAGGGGTGGCTTGAGGAGAATGATTACAGCCAGAGCTCGAAGTCTTTGCGCATTTCCAGGAAACTTTCAGAAATGAAAAGTTTTGGCTTCTTTGCTATTACTATATTTATACAGAATTTTTTTTTTTTTTTTTTAATTATTATTATAGTGCCGTGATTATTCTATCACGAATTATAATCACGCTTTAATCACGAATTAGAGAATATTGCATAAAAATAGTAGTAGAAGAAAAATCAGAATTTTCTCATCAATGAGAGTGTCCTGAAAAAAGGGCGGAGAATTACAGTTCTGCTACAACCTCTCTGTAGCAGAAGAATGGGTATAATACTTAATTTGCAAAATGTGAGCACACATTAAATGCATGACAGTAACAAAATATCATTTGCTTAAATTAATTTCAACTCTGATTAAGACTGACTTCTATGTTAATTTTATCTTTCATTTTCTCTTCATTTTACTAAAATCCATTTGATATAATCATTTTTAGTATACCAAGAAGGTTATAATTTAATATTAGTTATTAATCGCCTTTTTTTTTTTTAATCGAATTATTGTTGGTTGATAACAAAAAACGTTTTGAAATATTGTCGTTTTTATTGTTAGGGTTCCTTTTGTGTCCGATACAGTTTGCCCTAACGTGTTCTACAACTAGCCCCAAATCCGGAGCAAATTGTAACAGGCAAATATTTAAAAAAATATTTTTTGTGCTAAACCTAGCAACATTAACGAAAGTTTTATTATTATTATTATTATTATTATTTTTTTTTTTTTTTTTTTTAAGACTATGATAGTTGACTATGTATTCTATTGAAAACAGCAATTATAAACAGTAAAACGTAAATACATTGCACAATTTTTCTAAAAACTGTTACAACCCACCCCACGCTCCCCTAAATAAAATAAAATAAATTATTATTAATATTATTATTATTTTTATTAACCATGCATAAACTGGTCTGATAATTTATATCCCACATAACACGATTTTGTACTGTGCAGAACGGATCTCCCACGTTATAAAGGAGTCTACTGTAGTTGTATTCTTAATTATGAAAAGTGTAAGATCAATATCTATAGCTTTAAAAGTGATAAGACATATTACTATTACTTTATTTTAACTTGTTTTTCCATATTAAATAAGAATTTCACGCCGCGATTAGAATTAATCAAAATAAATAACATTGCGCTTTGTTTGAATAATAGAATTTTAAGTTAAAAAAAAAAAAATAGAGCATTCGAATCTGCATTAAATAATAATAATAATAATAATAATAATAATTAAATATTTTATTATATTACATCATGCGATAAAATTTAAATAACATGATGTACAGAAACCATACAGTAAACAAATGCAAAAATATGACAAGATTAAAACAGAAAATTCACGGTAAAAAAAATCTTATAAAAATCAGTAAATAATAATAATATTAATAATAATAATAAAACAAATACCGAATGTATTTTGTTATTTCAGATAATAATGACACGTTTTCTAAAACATCACATTTAACTTCAGATGTACGAACCCTACAATACTGAACAGGGTTAAAACACAAAATTTAGTGTCGAAAAACTAGGAAACGTTATTTAATATTTAAGAATAAAGACTCACTGTATCAAGATCAAAATATTCCCACTCTTGTAAAGTATGCCACGCCTTTACACATTTTTCTAAAACTTTTCTTTAAAAAATAAAATGATTTTACATATTCACGATCAAATCATATAAATTTTGTCTTCAGTAATCGATGTACTGAATTCCACTGAAGTTTATGGATACCAACATCACATATATAGTCAAATACGAATATGAAAAATAGTTTTATTTTAATATTGTTTCAGGAATGCAGAAGGCGGGGCTTGTTTTCTTTTGAATTTCTTTTGCAATCTCTCATCTGCATTACGGTAATTTTACAAAAATAAGTGGATTTGCATAATAAACATCGAAATGTTGCTTATAAAACTATAAGAATAACATTAAAGTAAATTACAATAGTTTCCCGTCAGATTATATGCAGATATTTTCTTTAGACAACACAAATGTTAACATGTAACCCTAACAGCAATGAAAAATGAAATATCACTGTAACTCGAAAAATAATGTAAGGAATGAGCTGTAAATTTGGAAAATCATGTTTTTGATGATGCCTTTTATATTCGTGTAAAAATTAGTATAGGTCATATTTCATAATTTTTTTTTCGAATATGATTTAATAATAATTTTCATGATTCAAAAAAATATTTTTTAATCATAAATATGCATGGAATATGTTTGATACACTTTATTCTAAAGCATAAAAAGAACAGAACATAAATTTTTTTCAGGAAGATATGAATTAATGTTTGTTACATTCATTTAACATTAGCATCCCCATACTTTGACAGCCTATAACTCTATGAAAATTGAGCATAATATACAAACTATACCATTTTTTGAGATGATTTGTCCAAATTATTTAAAAAATATATCAAAAATGGGGGTTACCATTGAAAAAATGAAAGTTGATGCACTTTTTATTATGTAGACGACCCCTTAAGAAAAACCGATCTTTACCCTTTTAAACTAGACGTTATTACTAATCGATCGGTACCAGCCGCATGCTCCTACTACAAATCATGTTGAAATAAAGAGAAAATGGCGTTTTTTTTTTTTTTTTTTTGCTGACACACAAATCGTTTGCTGCCCGAAGAGACGCAAACGACACTACCAGACGACAACGATGTAAACAAACTAAATTATATTATCGTAGTTAAAATTTTAAAAACTAAATCTATAAAAACCCAACGGTGTGAGTCAATTAATGATTTCCATTAATTTATTTATAAATTTAATTTCTGTTTCTGACATACTGGCGCAAATTTTTAAAACTTTAAAAGTTATAGTATGAATATATGTCTTTTAAATGGAATTCATGCTAGGAGATCCATTTACTCTTTTAAAAATAGTAGTATTGCATAAAGGCCTGTCTAAAAATGCTCCGTAATAAATTAAAATGTTGACAACTCTAGAATTCCAATTGAAGGACTGCAAATAATCTATTATGTATATATATATATATATATATATATATATATATATATAATGAATATTTTAATTCCTTTACAATACTCAGCAAATGAAAGAAAGATGAAAATACCAACAATGAAATTTAAAATGAGATGTACTACGTATAAAGTTCTTGTGACGATAACAAACATGCAGTAGAACTTCGCCTATCCGTGCACCGAGGGTAACTCGGATAACAGGGACTCTGTCGTAAGTCGAGGGGGAAACATGCGACAAAGTTTAACATAGATGAAAACATAGTCAATGAAGTAAATTAATACATGTATGAAATATTTAAATGTAGTCAGTTAAAAATGCAAGACAACAGATACTTATATAAAGCATAAAATGCAGTACTGTAAAGAAAAATTTGTCAAAGTTATCTGCGGCAGTTGTTAAAAGTCACGCCTCCTTCGGGGCATGATATCTTAGGGACTAACTCGGTTAATTGGGACTCGTATAGTTGCGGCTCTACCATAGATATAGTAATTTATATAGATCTATCATCCACATGTTAACGTGCAAAGATTTTTGATGCCGAAAAAGGTTTTTGGCATTAGAGAGTTAAAACTCGAAAACAGAGAATAGAATGGTAATGAATTTTGAAAATGCAGAAATATTGCGCGGCTTTTAATTGTTCCAATAAACATATGAAAAGAAATGGGATAAGTTTTCATAAATAAGTCATATTCAAGTAATTTTTGAAAAATATAAATTTTATAATAGGTTTTTTTTTTTTTTTTTGTTATTATTATGATATAATTACTATCTTCATATTTAATGGCTTCCTTTTTTAAAATTTTAATTTTTTTTTTTTTTTTTTTAATATTTGATATTAGTAAGTAATATGAAATTCTCAAAATTTCTTCGAATGTAGTTAGCAGCCACGGAAGTTTTAATACATAACTTGTAATTTGTGGCCACCACAAGACTCTCTTCTTTTAAAGGGAAATATTGTTTCAGAATAAGCCAGAATGTGAGGTTTATTTTTCTTTTGGAATGCCATCAAAATTTCCCGCCTACAATGCGTTAATTTTCCAAAAATAGGTTAATTTCTATAGTAAACAACGAAACCTTACTTAGAAAACAATAAAATAATAATAATAATAATAATATATAGGTAGGAGAGCGTGGGGCTAGTTGTCACAGGGGTAAGAAATAACGCGATATGTATTTGTAACATTTGCGACTAAATATTTTTATAAACATAATTCTTATGACGCGCTTTATAATGTAAGTACAATCGGTGCTCCACAAATATGGTTAATGAGAGGTTCTGTACACCTGCTTCATTTTCGCTAGTTAGTGGGGAAAAATATTTCGTAAATTTTGATTAAAGGTATGTTAATTTTTATTTAAAGAAATGTTTATAGGTATTCAGAGATGCCAACCTAATCCGTCAAATTGTTAGTACCGCCCTTTTTTCTACACCGCTTAATTTTTAAAGTATTTGTTTTCTTATTTCATCGTAACTGTATTTGAAGATAATTACTCTAAAAATTAAGTGGTGTAAGAAAAGGAGCGGTACTAACAAATTGATGGATTAGGTCGGCAGCTCTACATATTTATTTAGTATGTGTGTTGAGTTACAAATGCATGTTTAATTTTTTGTATAAATCGTTATATTTTTTATAAATAAACAAAATGCCCAATATCATACGATGGGGAAAGTTGTAACATGTTAGAGGAGTGGCTTGAGGAGAATGCTTACAGCCAGAGCTCGAAGTCTTTGCCCATTTTCAGGAAACTTTCAGAAATGAAAAGTTTTGGCTTCTTTGCCATTACTATATTTATACAGAAATATTTTTTGTGTTTTTATATTATAGTGCCGTGATTATTTAATCACGAATTATAATCACGAATTAGAGAATATTGGATAAAAATACTAGTAGAAGAAAAAGCAGAATTTTCTCATCAATGAGAGTGTCCTGAAAAAAGGGCGGAGAATAAGAGTTCTGCTACACCCTCTCTGTAGCAGAAGAATGGGTATACAGTAACCGCAGCTTAATAAAATCACTGTTTAATAAAATCAGCCGCTTAATCTGATCAAATCGCCAAGACCGAAATTAAATCAATACAAATCACTTTTAAAGCCGCCGCTTAATAAAATCAGCATCGCCGGATAATAAACTCAAAAATATCTTCTCAGCAGCCAAAAATATCATTTATGCACACTAAAAAAATTTTTTTTTTGATTTACATTGTGATTTTTTTTAATAGAAAAAGAAATTAAAGCACAACAAACCCTCCGTTATCGCTCATTGTTCAAGATTTTTGCAGCACAGTTACAAATTAAACACGCCCCGCAACTTATTTATCTTCGCAACAATTTCACGGAACGTATTTTTCAAAGCGCAGTAATAAAATACAAATTTGATTTGAAATGATTTTTTTCCTAATTATTAGAAGGCAAATTCTAGTTCTTATTTTGAAATTACTATAATACATAAGGTTTAAACAGACAGATTTTAAATTTATAAGAACAGCGGGAACTTTTGGTAAAGTACAGGGATGGAACACTTGCGCAGAATTCATGCCACTACAAATGTAAGAAAATTTTCTACCTCTAATATCAACGATATTATAGGTAGAGAAATTTCTTACACAAATTCCGGTATGAATTCTGCGCCCGTGTTCCATCCCTGAAAGTAATGATGATTTTCCTCTAACGAAAGTGCACGGGAACTTACAATGCATTTAATTTACTTATATCGAAGAAACAATTAGTTAATTATCTAACAAAAATTAATTAATATTTACTAATTATATTATTCGTTACCTTTGGAAGTTTCTTTCGAATTCAGGGAAGTAATACCTTTTCCTTAAAGGCAGGAACGTTTGCCGGATATAAAAATCAGCCGCTTAATAAAATCACTTTGGCTCAGAACGAATGTGATTTTATTAAGCGGCGGGAACTGTAATACTTAATTTGCAAAATGTGAGCACACATTAAATGCATGAGAGTAACAAAATATCATTTGCTTAAATTAATTTCACCTCTGATTAAGACTGACTTAATTTTATCTTTAATTTTCTCTTCATTTTACTAAAATCCATTTGATATAATCATTTTTACTATACCAAGAAGGTTATAATTTAATATTAGTTATTAATTGCCTTTTTTTTTTTAAATTAAATTATTGTTGGTTGATAACAAAAAACATTTTGAAATATTGTCGTTTTTATTGTTAGGGTTCCTTTTGTGCCCGATTCAGTTTGCCTCAACGTGTGCTACAACTAGCCTCAAATCCGGGGCAAATTGTAACAGGCAAATAATTTAAAAATATTTTTTTTTTGCTAAAACTAGCAACATTAACGAGAGTTTTTTTTTTTTTTTTTTTTTTTTTTTTTTTTTTAGGACTATGATAGTTGATTATGCATTCTATTGAAAACAGCAATTATAAACAGTAAAACGTAAATACATTTCACAATGTAGTTAATTTTCTAAAAACTGTTATAACCCGCCCCACGCTCCCCTAAATAAAATAAAATAAATTATTATTATTATTATTATTATTATTGAACATGCATAAACTGGTCTGATAATTATGTCCCACATAACACGATTTTGTACTGTGCAGAACGGATCTCCCACGTTATACAGGAGTCTACTGTAGTTGAATTCTTAAATATGTAAAGTGTAAGATCAATATCTATAGCTTTAAAAGTGATAAGACATATTACTATTACTTTATTTTAACTTGTTTTTCCATATTAAATATGAATTTCACGCCGCGATTAGAATTAATCAAAACAAATAACATTGCGCTTTGTTTGAATAATAGAATTTATAAGTTAAAAAAAAAAAAAAAAAAAAAAAAAAAGAGCATTCGATTCTGCATTAAAAAAAAAAAAAATAATAATAATAATTAAATATTTTATTATGTTACATCATGCGATACAATTTAAATAACATGATGTAATCAAGATCAAAATATTCCCACTCTTGTAAAGTATGCCACGCCTTTACACATTTTTCTAAAACTTTACTTTAAAAAATAAAAGGACTTACATATTCACGATTAAATCATATAAATTTTGTCTTCAGTAATCGATGTACTAAATTCCATTGAAGTTTATGGATACCAGCATCACATATATAGTCAAATACGAATATGAAAAATAGTTTTATTTTAATATTGTTTCAGGAATGCAGAAGGCGGGACTTGTTTTCTTTTAAATTTCTTTCGCAATCTCTCATCTGCATTACGGTAATTTTACAAAAATAAGTGAATTTGCATAATAAACATCGAAATGTTGCTTATAAAACTATAAGAATAACATTAAAGTAAATTACAACAGTTTCCCGTCAGATTATATGCAAATATTTTCTTTAGACAACACAAATGTTAACATCTGGCAGCAGAAAAGAGAATTTAGTGAGAATAAGCCCAAAAACTAAGTTATGTGTCAAACTAAAAAAACAAACCTGCAGAAGAACTTCGCCTATCCGTGGAGAGAGGGTAACTCGGATAACAGGAACAGGGACTCTGTCGTAAGTCGAGGGGGAAACATGCGACAAAGTTTAACATAGATGAAAACATAGTCAATGAAGTAAATTAATACATGTATGAAATATTTAAATGTAGTCAGTTAAAAATGCAAGACAATAGATACTTATATAAAGCATAAAATGCAGTACTGTAAAGAAAAATTTGTCAAAATTATCTGCGCCAGTTGTTAAAAGTCACGCCTCCTACGGCAAAGAATATAGAATAGAGTAAGAAGAACAGCTTCAGCTAAAGCTTAACTATCGCCCTCTAACGATAGCATATTTCAGCTTACATGGGAAGCCAACATTACAGGATGACTATCTGTGCGATTTCTCCCTCCTTTCCCGATACCTTTGACCTGAATGCGCATGCGTTGAAGATCCGGCTGGCGTGGCGGACATGTTGTTTTTCTGGTTTTTCTTAGCGGAGGAAGGGAAGGGAAAGTCGTTTCGTATGTGAGGCGGCAATTTTAACCCTTTCAGGGGCGGTGGCTAGAGGGTCTATCCACCTACTTTAGAAATTTTTCTCTAAGTGTGCAGTGGCTACTTTTTTTATCCACTTTTATGAAAAGTTAATGTGTACTTCTAAAATTAAAATAGAGATGGCAGAACTACAGTAACTTTAAGCAGGATGTGCCTGTGACTTTTTTAAATGGACAAGTTGCGGGAAAATTTTTTGAAGTTTCTTTTATATATTTTTATGAAAAATAATTTTTTATTCAAAAGTATTTGGTAGTGTAAATATACTGTAATGCACCTTTTAAATACAACAGATTTACATATTATCTTAGATCATTAATTTTAGTTTGATTTTTAGGAGCATCTTTTAGGTGGATAGACACAGTGGCTAGAACGCCTAGCCACCACCCACAAAAAAATCCCCACATGCTGAATTTTTTTCTTCATCAAATATGACTTGTAGGGGATGTTTACTTTATGATATATATATATTTAAAAGGAAATTCAATCATTTTTACTTAGTGCCCCTGAAAGGGTTAAAACGTGTAATCTATTTTTTTCAGTTTTAGCGTTATATAAAGACTTGGATAAGCTTTAGAAAAGGTAAGAATGTGATATTTTTAACTTATAACATTCTACATGTTCTGTTTATTGAAGTCTTATTTTAATATCAATTAAACATTCATTTTCGTATCTGCCTAAGTTATTAAGCCTAACTTTTGATACTGTAAACCACGGAGTAAATATATACTGATTTTTATGGAAGTTTTTTTTAAATATAATATTGCACAAACTATTTTCTTTTCACAATTAGATTTAAATGCATCGATTTTTTTTTTTTTTTTTTTCAGTGAAGAATTGATAATTCCTTCTTTTAATGCAAATCCATACATGTATTTTAAGTTTGAAAACGTTTATTTTGTATTCCTTTTTTTTCTCTTTCTTTCTTTTTCTTTTTAAAAATGATTTTTGATTTTAATCAATTATATACATCATTTATAATTTTATCAGAATTTTTGTAATTTGATTCTGTAAAATTTAGAAAATCCGATATAAAAATAAGGTTAAATAAATAAATAATAGATTTGTATATCAGTAAGTATTGTATTTAAATGAAGCAAATAAATAAATAAAAATAAATGCATGTGTGTGGAGGAGGGGATATAAATGCATATTTAAATACATATTTAAGTGTTTCAATGATATATTTATTTCACTTTTGTTTTTCCGTTGAAAAACTATTTTCGATTTTCGTCAATTATAAAGATTTTTATATTGTAAATGGTTAGAAATTAAGAATCAGATTAAAAGATAACATCAGCTTTCTATATCAGCAATTTTTTATTTCACTAAAACTAAAAATTGTTTTGGCAATATAAATTTGGCAAAAAATTAAATAAATATTTATTTGTGAGAGTCTATATATATATATATATATATATATATATATATATATATATATAGACTCTCACAAATAAATATTTATTTAATTTTTCATATTATTATTTATTTATAACTATATATTAAATTCAACTCGGTAAAGAATCCGATTAAAAAAGAAACAATAAAAAAATAATTTTTATAACAATAAGTTTCGTGTTTTCCGATCGAAAATAACTTCGGTGGGAGGAAAAAAAAAAAAAAAAAAAAAGTGCCCTCCTCTCTGCGCCGCTTCCCTGTAAAGTTGTCTTTCGCGCATTATCAAAATATGTAGAAACTGGTTCCGCGATTTTACATTACGTCTACGGAGCCTTTCCTTCTTCACGTAGTAGAAGTTCTTTGCCTACGGGGCATGATATTGTAGGGACTAACTCGGTTTACCCGGAACTCGGTTAATTGGGATTCGTATAGTTGCGGCTCTATCATAGATATAGTAATTTATATAGATCTATCATCCACATGTTAACGTGCAAAGATTTTTGATGCCGAAAAAGTTCTTTTGGCATTAGAGAGTTAAAACTCGAAAACAGTAATAGAATAGAATGGTAATGAATTTTGAAAATGCAGAAATATTGCGCGGCTTTTAAGTGTTCTAATAAACATATGAAAAGAAATGGGATAAGTTTTCATAAATATAAGTCATATTCAAGTAATTTATGAAAAATATAAATTTTATAATAAGTTGTTTTGTTATTATTATATATAATTACTGTCTTCATATTTAATGGTTTACTTTTTTAAAATTTTAATATTTTTTTTAATATTTGATATTAGTAAGTAATATGAAATTCTCAAAATTTCTTCGAATGTAGTTAGCAGCCACGGAAGTTTTAATATATAACTAGTATGATGTGGCCACCACAAGACTCTCTTCTACATATAATCCTATACAAATTTACGCTATACAAATTATTTATTAAATTATAACTTATTAAAATTATTTTCCATAATGAATGCGGACGATTTTTATCTCATAGAAGTATAATAATAAATGCCAAAATAAACTTAGTTTTGTGAAGACATGAGTATACTAGAATATAGTAAAAAAAGAAAAGAAAGAATGAAAGAAAAATGGGTATCTGTAGTTATCCATTCTGTTTTAGTACATAAATTATTCATAAATTTCATTTTTCAAATTATCTATATGTATTCCCGTGTATATTCACTCGGGAAAAAACATTCATAAGAGAGTGAAATGGCTGCCTTTTCCCAAATGAAAAGGCATCACTTTACCCGTCAATGATCAATCTATGTCTTATTACTATATCTATAGTCCATCCGTCTTTCTGTCTGTCCGCGCTCTAACTCCCCCGAATATTCATGGAATTTCTTGAAACTGATATATGTTATTTAAGTTCATTAGTACCCGCCTTTTTTTGCACACCAATTATTTTTTAGAGTAATTTTAGTCTTATTTAATCGTAACACCATTTGGAGAGAATTATTCTAAAAATATATTGGTGTGAGAAAAGAGGCGTGTTTTCAGGGGCGTTAACATTTGTAAGGTTATTAATGAGATGGTTGGCAAGTATGCACCTTTAATTTACGCATATATTAATAGAATTGAAATATGTTATTCAAGTTAACTATCGGAAATTTTCTATAGAAAATGGAGTAAATAACTGGTTTGTATACAGGGACACCCGAAAATATTCCAAAGCATTGCGTTCTATGAAAGATATTTTTATAAACTTGTAGAATTATGATTATGATTAATAATCATGATTAATATGATTATGATTAATAATCATGATTAATATGATTATGATTAATAATCATAATAAAAGATTAATTTTCATTAATCATTTGTAATAGGTACATTTCTTCGAAAAAATAACACCAAGATTGTTTACAAAAATTGGTCTTCAAAATAGTGACTGGTGAGAAGCCTGCTCAATCACAAGTTTTAGAACAAAGGTTTTGTGTGATATTATGAAATTTCTTAAAATAAAATTTACGGAGAAAACTTTAAGCACTGAGAGGGACACAGACTTAAACATTTAATTCGTTTCAATATTGAAGAACAAGTTATTTAAAATGTTTGTCTTTAAAAGGGTGAATAATTAATTCACAGTCAATGTAGCAGGCAATCAGTACTGCCAGATTTGAGGGAAATTTTTATTCAACATCCACCGTTAAATTTTACTTTTAACGGTTAGCTAATTACATAGACGATTTTTGTAAAAAAAAAATTTCGAAACAGTTAGCAACTGTTTCAATTAAAATTTTGTGGTGGGTGTTAAATAAAAATTTCCTTCGATCTTGCAGCACTGCAGGCAATGCCGTGGAAATAAACTTTTTTTGGATGATATTCTTCGGTGTTTATAGTTGTCAATTTTTCGGAATTTTGGTTTAAATAATTATAAACGATTTTAAAATCTTGCTAACTTTTGCATTGTACTTTTAGCCTAATATTAATTGATTTTGCAATTTTTTTTCCTTAACTTATTCCGGAGGGTGCAAGAGTTTCCATCTCAAGACGGGAGTCTTACACCAGTATTTATTACGAATAATTTCGATTATATTTCTACAGTAATTTATTGCGATTGAATAGGATAGAAATTATTCTTAAAGAATTATGGTGTCAGTGTTTCGTCTTGTAACGGAAGCTCTTGTATCTTTGTTTATTCCACGAAGCATATTGGTAAGTTTTATCCAATACCTAAAATTATAAGTAAATAAGGGTAAGTTATATATAGTTTAGCAATTTTTTTCTTTCTTCCTCTCTTTCTCTGTTTATTTTTCTCACATTAAAAGTGTGTCTTACGTATTCATCTTATCTCTGTAACAGCAAAATTTGTAACAATTTTTAGTATTCAAAAAAAAAAAAAAAAAACTCCAGGAATCCCTATCCCGATATCTTAATTATATATTTTTTTAATTCAGTTAAAATAGATTATTGAAGAAAATTATTCGAATTAATATTGACACAGATTACAATGAAAACTGCTGTAATTAAAATTCCTTAAATGCTGCTGTAATTAAAATCTATTACATATTCTTCTTTTCCGAGCGGCAACCTCAATGGATCCACACCGAAAACACACTGTCCTGCAACCTGCTTGTGACCCAAAAATGTTCCTTCCAGTCTTATACTGTGATTCGTGCAGGACTGTCTTTTTTTCCCCCCTCATTTTATTTTATTTTATTATTATTATTATTATTATTTATTTATTTATTTATTTATTTATTTATTTTCTTGTCAATGCTTGTTTCTATTTTTGTCTTATCTACTTAATTTCTGCTTAAATTCACCTACAAATGTAAAATATTGTGATACATATCGAAATGCATTTCAAGAACACGATTTAAAAAGTGTTTTTTTCCGGATGATGCTCTGGTTATAAAAGCGAAAAACTTCTGAATAATGTATTTTAATTGTAAATAAATGTTTAATTAAATATAATGTTTTATACTGATGTGTTTTTAAAGTGTCTTTTAACAAATGATATAAATATAAATGTTAAAGAAAAAAAAATTGTTTGTCTACATGCAGTTGGGAAGATACAGAAAGCAGAAAGATGGTTGCAGATGAATTGTGAGAAAGAAACAACGATGATCGTACTTGAGGCGAATGTACCCAGAAACGCTAAAATTTTAATTTATTCCGGAGAATTTTTAGCCCCTCCTTTATTTAATAACGCTTTTATTTTAATAATATCTTTATTTATTTATTTATTTATTTTTGAATTTATGTATTGGAGAACATTATTGTGTAAATGAAGTGATGCGTAATAAAGGCGGGACCCAAAATGCTACGGAATATATCAAAATGTTCGCATCTATGTGCATCCGCTAAACCGGTACCACAGAATACCTTCCTCGTAGAAATCTGCCACAGCAGATGTGAAAAGGATACGGTATGGCAATTCGGAATCACTAAAAAGTTAGACTTATCCAAGCGAAACCACAATATCAAAAGGAAAACAAACAATTCACAGTAAAATTCCTCTTGTGCATCAGATGCAGAGCTGCCAACCTAATCCGGCAAATTGTTAGTACCGCCCATTTTTCTACACCACTTAATTTTTAGAGTAATTCTCTTCGAATATATTTACGATGAATTAAGGAAACAAATACTGTAAAAATTAAGTGGTGTAGAAAAATGGGCGGTACTAACAATTTGCCGGATTAGGTTGGCAGTTCTGCAGGTGACATACTTGCCAACATCTTAATTATGAGTCGGAAGATTTTTAGTACACGCCCCTTCTTTTTCCCACCAGTGTATATTCAGAATGTTTTTCTTCTTATTTAATCGTAATTAAATTTAGAGAAAACTACTCTAAAACTATACTGGTGTGCAATAGAAGCATGTACTAAAAATTTTCCGGTTGGCAAGTATGAAGTGATATGGGAAGAGTGTGCTACATTACGAACTGTCAACGACTGATATAAAAGCAATAAATTATCAGTGCGAGCAATAATGTCTAAGGAAGTACGAAAATGGGTAGGCGAATTAATCACATTAAAATCCAATCTTTCGATACTCATTGCATCCGTCAATTGACAAACTCCCAGTGGAAAGTGATAGATAGTGTTCGATAATGTTTTGATGAATGAAGATATTATTGTCTGCACTCAGTTACGTATTTTTTTTTTTTTTTTTTTTTCTGAAACATGCTATAAAACTATTTTTTCACGCACTATGCTCATTAAGCTTACTAAAGAAAATGGAGAACTTTTAAAATTGTTTTTAACATTTTCGCGACCGCTGACGTAGATTCACGTCATTTGAAAATCTGTAACTCCGCCAGTAGGCTTTTCTCTCTCATTTTGTATGTTATTTATTTCTTAAAAATATACCCAATATTCATATTTATACTACCAATACACTTCGGATATAAACGCTTTTATTAAAAAATAGTATAATTATCATGTATATGCATTCCTAATAAAAATGAAAATATGCAGATTTTTGTTCTGAAATATTGAACTGAGGAGAATAACGCGCACAGGCGGACCTTACTATAAAAATGACAAAAACATGCGATCGCGAAAGTGTAATTTTAAATAAAATGTTTTATACCATAATAATTTGTTGAAAATGAAATGAAATATTTTTATATGTTTCTCTAGATAGAAGTGATACACTTGATATTTCTTTTATATTTATTGGTTCTTGATACGCTGATTGGCGCTGCCAAGTAGCGAAAGTAACAAAATACAGTAATCAGAGTGAAAATTTTCATGTCTGAAAAGTCTTTATGCGATATCATGCGTAATACTATACAACCTTATCATAAAAACCGAGTTAGGAAAGAGTTGTATTTCTGGAATATGTATGTAAGCAGTAGGCACATGTAACATCTTAATGGTTAACAAAATAAAGAAGACGAAAAACTAAATTTATGATTTTTTTTTTCCTGGGAGCTAAAATATAGTTTTGATAATAGAGATTGAAATTTGTATAGATGTACAATCGGCAAAAAAAAAAAAAAAAAAAAAAATGCCCTCCCCCCCCCCCCACCCTAATTTCGCCATTAGCTGTCGTAGGAACATGTGGTTGGTACCAATCGATTTGTAATAACGTCTAGTTTATAATGGTATAGTTAGATTTTGCTTAAGGCTGGTCATCAGTAACCAAAAATTTCGTGTTCGCTCTTCCAGGGAAAAAGTCCCGTTTAGCCTTGAACTGTCATAGGTGCTAGAAAACGATTAGCGCTAACCCCCAAGACATCTGGTAGTGGCTATCAGTGACCAGTATTCATTATTTTACCTACTAGGAAGTCTGAACTGAATTATCTTGTAATCTCTCACATTCATTCTTCCACTGAGTTTTTCTGAAACATTTTGGAACTTTCGGATATCTAAATTTGTATCCAAAGCCATGAAATTTTCTCTTTTCACTTACGAAAGATTAAATATAGTTAGATCGACATCTTCGTCTCTTCTTATAAAGCGATTAAAATATTTAAACTGAAACGATATTTTACTGTAGTTGAAACAGTACGTACAATTTATGTAAAAACAGTTATTTTATTCATTATAGAATCGTAATACGTAAATCTTGCACCTTTTATTATTATTATTTTTTTTTTTTTTTTTTTTCACGGAATTGAAAATAGTTACAGTTTATGTATACAGCACCCGCTGCTTATCAAAGTCACATTCGTTCTGAGCAAAAGTGATTTTATTAAATGGGTATTTTTTTTCTTTTTTTTTTTTACGGAGACCGTTCATGCACTCAAGAAAAAGGTATTATTTACCTGAATTTGGGAAGAAATTTCAAAAGGCATCAAATAAATAGAACTATTAAACGATATTAATTAACTTTTAGCTGATAATTATTTGATTGTTTCTTCAAAGTAGGTGAGTTGAACACATCCGAAATTCAGAGGCGTTTTTCTTAGAGAAATATCGTCAATACTTTGCTAAACATTCAAGCTTTCCTTTAAATTTAAAACCTTTTCATTTAAGCTTTTTTCTTATTAATTTTATTAGAATAAGAACTAGAAATTGATCTTTTATTAATTAAACATTATGAAAAAACATCACTTGCTAATCAAATTAAATTTGTAATTTATTACTGCGCTTTGAAGAATACATTCCTTGAAATTGTCACTAAGACAAGTGCTAGGCGTGATGATGCGTAAATGCTATGTGAAATTTTCGACAAAGAGAGATAACGGAGGGATTGCTGTATTTTATCTTCTATTTTATTCAAAAATAAAGAATCGCATTGTAAATAAAAATTTATTTAGCGTGCATAAATAAGATTGTTGTTGCTGAATAGATTTTTTTTTTTTTTTTTTAGTTTATTAACCAGTGGCTTTATAAAGGCTGACACACACCCACAGATAGAGTCCTGCTTCGGGTCGGGTAACCCGCTTTTACCCGAACCCGACCCGCAGGTCGGGTTCGGGTTGGGTTGGGTTTTCAACAAGTCGGGTCGACTTGAGAACACTTTTCAAAATATTTTTTACAGTTATAAATATAAATTTATAGGCATGTTTACAACTATGTAACTAATTTAAACATTCTGCACATACTAGACATGCATCGATTGGTTGTTTGGTTGGAGGATTTCAGGCCGATTGACTCCAGATATGTCCTAGGCCTATAGGGCGAATGCCCTCCTTTTGGGTCTTTCTAAGGGGTCTTAGCCCGTATTTACGCGTGTTTCGGAGGAAGCCACGGAAAACTCCGAACGGCTAGGTCGATGAGCGCGACCTGCTTCAAGCGCAGATCCGCTGGGCCGCTGGTGGGCAAACATGTACCGGAGCTCCCTATTCGTATCCGCGGATATCTGCGCGAAAAACAGATCCGTATTTCTATCTGGATCTGTTTTCTTTTCTTCAACGGAACTAATATGTATATTTTGTAGAAATTGCAGGAAAATTAGAAAAGTATTATAAATCTTTCTCGACTGTTGTTAATATATAAATTAAAGAAATACAAATACAGTATAACCTCACATTTACATTCTGGAAATTGAAAAGATTTCGCAGTTTACAAGGTTTTTTTTTTTTTTTTTTTTAACTTTCTTCTATATTTAGTAGAAGAAAGTATTAGATTCGTAAAAGTTTTCAACTTCCGGTTTTTGATGAATTTGCACGTTTTGAGAGTCCAGAACACGATTTGAATATTTCTAGAAAATGTCGTCTGTGTCTCTATATGTGTGTGTGACAAAAATTTTGTGGCGACTGTATCTTAGGAACTACTGCACATAATTGCATATAAATTTATAAATAAATGCATCTTGACATAAATTAGTGCCTATCAACTTTTGGTGCCCATCGCTCAACAGATAGCGCTACTATACAGTGATTTCCACAATTTAAGGCAATGCTATATCTCAGAAACTACTGCAGAGAATTGCATATAAATTTATAAGTAGATGCACCTTGACATAACCTAGTCCCTATCAACTTTTTATGTCAATTTCTCAACAGGTGGAGCTGCTACACAGCGATTTCCACATTTACAAGGAAAGCTATATCTCAGGTTCTATTGTGTATCATCAAACAAAACTTAATATGTGAGAAGGCGATTATGAGACATTATGCTGACTCAGGCTGCATGAACCATGATATGTGAGATAACCAATAAAAAAACGCATTGTTTAAGAAGTTATTTATAGACGATAATGGATATTTAGTGTTAGATTTCCCTAAGATGAAAATTATTTGCATTCATCACGTTAAACTTTTTAATAATAGTTTTAATAAATTATTCGCACTTAGTGAATTTGACAGAAAAATATAGAAGAATGTCTTGTGGTGGCCACAACATACTAGTTTTTTTCTTATAATTTACCAATTGTGTGACAATGAAAATTTACTTTATTTTATATCATGTTATATCATTTTACGTTGTTTTGCATGATTTTTAGATGAATAAGTAATGTTGATTTGTTTTTCGGGTTTCGGGTCGGGTTCGGGTTAGATACGTCGGGTTTCGGGTTGCAAAAAATTCTCTGTTGCGGGTTCGGGTCGGTTTTCGGGTTGATGAAATTTTTTTTGTCGGGTTCGGGTTGATTTAAAATTCATCTGTCTGGTTCGGGTCGGGTTACTCTACCCACAGACATATATATATATATATATATATGCATACACACGCACACACACACACACATGTGTATATATATATATATAAAATAGACATTGAAATTGCCCAAAGCCTTGTTTTGGTGTAACATTCCAGTAGTGTCTTTCCCGAATCTATTATGTAACGTTCGAGTTCGCATTGCCATCAGCAGTTAGAAATCTCGCTTCCAGCATCTCGTCCCTCTGCGTCTTTCCCGGATACATTTTGTCTCGTATATTTCCTTCCAAGTGTAGTAAAAAATAAACAGTTAAATAATGTATGAAATAAATTTATGATAATGCATACAGTATTTTCTTGAAAGAATTATTATTATTATTATTATTATTATTATTATTATTTTGTCCCTGAAATAGAAGTATAAGTTAAACACTCATCAAATTATATTTGGATTTTGCGATGATGACCTATAACATACCTATAAAGTTTTAGCTCAATCGAATAAGGTGTTTAGACGGTGTTGCACTTTAAATAATTTGACTCCATAGGCTATAGTTATAAAGAATTTTTATGTGTGTATAAAATAAAAATTTTAGGCTATTGTTAAATTAATATATATATATATATATTCACTCGCATTACTCCTTGAAAGTTATCAAGCAGCTTTTGGAGTAGTAACCTGATATGAACTTCAAAATATACATTAGAATTATCTGCAATTATTTTGTTTCTAATTTACGCTGACAAGAAGCATTACGCAAAAATCGATCGTTAAAATCTTGACTATATATGTAGAACCTCAAAAAGTGTAATAGTACCAAAATCCCAACAATAAAAATTTAATTTAAATGCATTTCCTTTATGGTATTAGTATGATAAATTAATTTTCTTTCCTGATAAATTTTTCTGGAGATGGTAAAATATTATATTAAAGCATTTCCATCAATTACTTTCAATAAAAAACAATGTTTTTGCTCATTTATTAGTATCACTGTATATTTACTAAAAGAAATGTATACACCGTATTGTGTATTGAAATATAGTCTTACTTTAATAATACACAGCGCTACCTGAAATACACTTCCATCAGTTTTCTCAAGTAAAAACTGTTTCTTTCGGATAGCCCTGTAAACGAATGGTGAATGGTTTTCACATTCACACCAAATTCTATACGAAATACGTTTTTATGTGTATAAAAATATTCATTTCATTTGGTTTAGTGCTGCCTATAAATGTTATACTGTACTAACTTGCAATTTTGCCCATAATGTATTTGAATTCTCTTGGATGTCCCTGTACACGAAGCATTGCTTGATACCAACAAAAGGTTTAGTGTAGCATCCTTATATGATGCAGATTTAGAATACTAAACTTGGACTTCCTGTTTGTTCTTGAGATATGCACATAACAGACAGAGAAGCAGACACACAACCACTAGGAACATGTTTTAGGATTCAGGTCATCTCACAACATGTAAATATAACAAAAAATTAGTATCGAAAAACCGCACTTTCGGTCTTTTCGGTAATAGGAAGTGAAAAATGCTACCAGTTGTACACTCATCGAAATCTATGTAACTCCTGTGCCCCGATGTTCTATTATTGTAGCATACCTACCGTCTTTCAGCTCAAGCTTTATACTAAGCTTTAGACATTATAAAGCTTTAAAATGCTTTAGACATTATAGTGTTCAGACACAGACACACGCACATGAATCACAGTGAAAAAAAAAAAAAAAAAAAAAAAAAAAAAAGAAGAAGAAGAAGAAGAAGAAAAATTAACTCAATCATTATTATTATAAGTTTTTTTTTTTTTCCCCATAATTACAATACTTATAGCTTACTATAATCTAGAACAGTTTGTTGCGGGCACTTGTACCTCTCCTCTTATGTTAGACTAGCAAGCCCGTGCGACTTTTTCGCACTTTATTTGTTTGTAACCTTTAAAATTTAAAATTATTATTATTATTTTATTTTAAAGCCATAAAAACGTTATGTTTACATATGCATAAGCAAATTTATTATTTAACGTTTCTTTTCTTTTCTTTTTTTTTTTTTTTCACGTGAAAGCATATTTCATTTTTTCATAGATATAGTAATAAGACATAGATTGATCATCGAGGGTGAAAAAGTGATTCCTTTTCATTTGGGAAAAGTCGGCCATCTTACTTTCTTATGGATATTTTTCCTCGAATTAATATACACGGGAATACACACAGATAATTTAGCTAATAAAATTTATGAAAAATGTATGTACTAAAAGAGAATAAAAAACTCTAGATACCCATTTTTCATTATAATTATTATTATTAACTCTACTCTAGTACACTCATATCTGCACAAAACAGACTTTCTTTCGGCATTTATTATTATACTTCTTTGAGATAAAAATCGTCTGCATTCATCATGGAAAATAATTTTAATGAATTATTATTAATAAATAATTTGTATTGCGTAAATTTGTATAAGATTATATATAGAAGAAAGTCTTGTGGTGGCCACAACATATTAGTTATGTATTAAAACTTCCGTGGCTGCTAACTACATATTTAAAAGAATTTTGAAAATTTCATATTACTTACTAATGTAAAATCTTAAAATTTAAAGAGAGTATTTCATCAAATATAAAGACATGTAATTGTTTCATAATAATAACAAAGAACTGATTATAAAAATGATATTTTTCGTAAATTACTTGAATATAACTTATTTATGAAAACTTATCCCGTTTCTTTTCATATATTTATTACAACACTTAAAAGCCGTGCAATATTTCGGCATTTTAAAAATTCATTAACATTCTACTGTATTACTATATCCGAGTTTTATACTCCCTATTGTCTGATGCCAAAATTTTTTTCGGCATCAAAAATCTTTGCACGATAACATGAGGATGATAGATCTATATATAATACTATATCTATGCATTTTATGCTGGGGGGGAAAAATAATAATTCGTAATTTTATTTTATTTTATATTATTTATTATTATTATTATTATTAGCAATAATTAAAAATTTATATGTCCGATTATAAAGTTTTTACCAAATTATTATTTTCATATTTTAATTAATTTCAAAAAATCTAATAAAAATTTCGTTACAAATAAGGTACCAAATGAAAGGGGAATTTTTTCTGAATCCGTCGGTTTAATCAAATTATCGATCGGACAATTAGATTTTTTAAAATTAACTAAAGTATGAAAAGCTGGTGGCAACTTGCGTCAACACACAGACAAACAGACTCAAAAATCTCTTAGCCATTTATATATAGAGAGATAATAAGCCAAGTGGTTTTTGAAATATAGTATTAAAAAAAAAAAAATGCTTCCCCCCCCCCCCCAACAGATTTTGATAAAAGTTAAGATTTGGGTATAAATACTAATTATGGGTTACAGTCCAAAAATCTATAAATTCGGTTGAAAGTTAGAAATTAAAATATATAAATATATTGAAATGAGATTTACAAAAAAAAAGAAAAAATGTATTCTTATTTTAAAATTTCGGTTGAAAGTTAGAAATTAAAATATATAAATATATTAAAATGAGATTTAAAAAAAAAAAGAAAAAATGTATTCTTATTTTAAAATTTGCGAATTTACAATGATCAAATTTTCAATATGTGTTACATAAATCACGTAGCTTTTGGATTGAAAAACATATTAGCTTTTCTTAGAAAAAGAAAGAAATGAAATGAAATGGGAAAAAGATAAAATAAAGAAATAAAATGGAAAAAATAAAATGCAAGAAGAAATAAATTGGGAAAAAAAAAAAAAAAAAAAAAAGATGTTTTTGCACAAATGGAAAAATTGGCTAAAGACCGTAATCGCAGTCCAAAAATGTCTAGATTCAGTTGAAAATTAAAGATTTTTATAGAAAAGTAATATTTTGCTGAGTTCAAGGCCACCCGTGCGCTGACATTTATAGCTTCTCAATTAGCGTTAAATTTAAATAACATGCAATTACACAGAAAAAGAAAAAAAAAAATGGCAAAAAAAAAAAAGAAAAGGGGGGGGGGAGAGGAAAAAATAGATTAAAAGAATCAATAATAACTTGAAATATTGAAAAACAAAAAATAATACACACGTTCCTTGTACCTTTACATCGGTAGTTTTCGAAACAGATAACTATTACACATCTATTTATAGATCCCTTCCCTCCAAGCAGAAAAGGGGAAGTCGAAAAACTCACACTAAAGTGGGGAGTGACCACCTGTGAAGTGATTGATTAGTGATCTTGGAGTACGACGATTCAACTTCAAAATAAAAATGTCTGTTTTATTATTAAAATATCTCTTTTTCATTTTAATAAAAATTCAATATTTTTAAATCAATGCACAGATAAAATATTGAAGTTATTAGCCGCGTGATTAAAATTTCAAATATCTCAAACAGAACTGAGTAAATTCCAGTTTTTTGATGCCTTGTCTAATTTTCATGATAATGTCCGAGTTTTGAAATTAAATTAAATATTATTATTAACTTTTTTAAAAAAAATGCCCACTAGTCTAAAATCTAAAGACCTTCAAGAATTACATGCAAAAATCCAAATTCGAAAATCACAATTTCCTTTTGAGATATTTTTAGAAAACTGAAGGTCCTTAATTCCCATAGGATTAACATGGAGAAAGGATTTTGGAGATTTTACTGATGTACAGCCTTAAGGGGTCGTCTATATGTTAAAACTGGCATCAACTTCAATTTTTTCAATGTTAATCCCCATTTTTTTTAATTTATTTGAATTCTTTGGATCAAATTATCGCGGAAAATGATATAGTTTATATATTTTGCTCAATTTTTCATAGAGTTATAATCTGTCAAAATATGAGGAAGCTAATGTTAAATGAATGTGACAAACATTAATTCATATCTTCCAAAATAATTATGATATTCAAATTCTGTTTTTTTTTTATACGATAAAATGAAGTGACCCAAACATATTCCATGCATATTTTTGACAAAAAAACATTTTTTGAATTATGAAAATTATTAATAATTTCGTATTTGAAGAAAATTATGAATTATGACCTATGTTAATTTTTGCATGAATAGAACGGGCATCATCAAAAACATGGGTTTCCAAATTGACAACTCGTTCCTATAATTATTTTTTGAGTTACAGTGATATTTCATTTTTTACTAATGTTAGAGGGCCGTCACCTGTTATAATTTGTATCCTCTGTGAGTAAGTATCTGTATATATTTTGACGAACAACTATTTTAATTTATATTTTTGTTATTATAATTACTTTCTAAACAACATTTCGATGTTTATCATACAAATTGGAAAATTTTTATAAAATTATCGCTATGCGGATGAGAGATTGTGAAAGAATTCCAAAAGAAGTGAAGCCCCGCTTCCATATTGCGGAAACAATATTAAAAACTAGTTCGCATATTTGTATTTGACTCTATGTATTACGCTGGTATGAATAAATGTTAAATGTCAATTGCATTTAATACATCGAATGCTGAAGACAAAATTTAAATGATTTAATTGCAAATATGTAAAAAAAAAATAGTTTTATAATGTAAAGTTTTAGAAAATTGTGTAAAGGCGTGGTTTCCGTTGCAAAAAGGTATATACCCGATCCTAAAATGTCAAGTCTTTCTTCTTAAATGTTACATAACTTTTCCTAGTTTCTCACTGCTATAATTCTATTTTAACTCAGTTGTCCCTTTTATTTTTACTTGAATATTGTAGGGTTCGTACACCATAAGATCAATATCATGATTTAGGAAACTCGGTAAGGCGAGGATTATCGTTTGAAAGAGGAATACGCAGTGAACAAGCTTTTTTTCTTTTCTTTTCTTTTTCTTTTTTTAAATTATTATAATTCACATTTAATAATTTTTATAAGATTTTTTCAAAAGAATTTTCTGTTTTAATTTTGTTGTGACATTTTTGCATTTGTTTACTATACGTTTACAAGCTTTGTGTTATTTAAATTTTATCGCTTGACGTAACATAATATTAAATTTTTATTTAATGTTTTTTTTTATACAAAATCCGACAGTGGAAGATTTTTTTCTTTTTTCATTAAATGTATTATTGAAACTAAGCGCAATATTATTTATTTTCGATTAGTCTAAACACGGCGTAAAATTCAGATTTATATGGCAGGGATGGAACACGGGCGCAGAATTCATACCACTATCAATATAAGAAAATTTTCTACCTCTTGAATCAACGATATTATAGGTGGAGAAATTTCTTAAACAGATTCCGGTATGAATTCTGCGCCCGTGTTCCATCCCTGATATGGGAAAACAATTTAAAACAATGTAATATGTCTTATTACTTTTAAAAATATAGTTCTTGCACATTTAAAATTAAGAATTCAAGTACAGTAGACGACTATATAAAGGCGGATATTCGTTCTGGGCAATAGGCAATCGTTTTATACGGGACATGCTTTATCAGACCAATTTATGAAAATTCAGTCTAACACTGAAAATTTTTATTTAATTTCATTTTATTGTTTTGCTTTGTTTTTTATTGTTTTCTAAGTAAGGTTTCGATATTTACTACACAAATTACTCTATTTTTGTAAGATTAACGCATTCCAGGCGGGAAATTTTGGTTGTATTATAAAAGGATAATAAACCCCACCCTCTGGCTTTTTCTGAAACAATACTTTACTTTAAAAAATATTTCTTGTTTCCTTAATTTTAGTTTGTTTGACTCTTTATAGAACTCTGGAATATATAAACGAGTGAAAGTTATCTTTTTGATTGTTGATGACAAAATTTCAGTTATTTAACACTTTCGTGACCTCTGACGTAGATTCAGGACATTTTAAAATCTTTAACTCCGCCAATTGGTGTTATTTTTTTTTAATTTTTATGCATTATCTTAAGTATATAACCAAAGTTCGTATTTTTACAATGAAATATAAAATGGATACAACTACTTTCATTAGAAAGAACATAATTATAATGTATATCTATTTTTAATATAAATGTGATTACAGAAAATTTTGTTCTGAAATAGTGTAACTTCGAAGATTAACGCCCACAGGCGGACCTTACTATCAAAAAGACAAAAGCATGCGGTAGGGAAGTGTTAATCATGAATTTTGTTAAATAATTTGATGTTTTAGAGAACACTAATGAAGGCGTAACCTATTACCCAAAATAGGAATGATTTTGAACCGTGTCTCCTTTTTATTGAATTTTAAATATCCTTTCTCAGATTTTTAGTTTAAATCATGTTATCTATATTTTTGTATATTGTATGTTTTAGGTTTGTACGCCTGAAATTAAATGTAAAACTTTATAGTAACACACTCATGCGGGGCTTACTGTATAAAATAAAAATATACCCAACAGAAGTAGATAATTTTTTTTCTTAAATATTAATCACTTTTTTTCCCTTTTTACCCCTATTATTATGATTATTACTATCATTATCACTATTATTCTTTTATCTTGCTATCTTGATTTTTGTAATTCAACATTGAAGGGTTCATATGACTTAAGCTATATAAATTTTTACGCATAAAGTAATGCATTAAATTAATCTACGTTTAACGGGCCTCTTCACTTACCGTCGCCGGAAGTCCGAGCCAATGTTATTCTATGGGGAATTTTTCTTTACAAATAACTTATTAACTAATACATATTTTTAAATTCTGTTTCCAGAATTAGAAAATTCCCAACTGTTAAATTGACGGACCTTTTTCAAAAAAATATTTTTTTAATTTATAATATTTTATTTTGAAATTGCAAAATGAAAAAATTTCACATATGGAAAATGTCATGTATGCAAGGTAGACCGAGAGACGATACGATTCGTTTTACATACACGCAAAGAACATTTATTAGCATTAAAATACACAGGCACAAACGAGCATAACAACAACTACACCGAACATGTATTGTACAACCGCGATAACTTGGCACGCGAATCACGTGTTTTCAGATGATTTCATTAAAGAAATAAGGTGAGAGGTTGTGTTTCCATGGTAACACAGAGTAGAGTGGCTTCTAGATTTGGCGTTGTTAGCCCGTTTCTTAGTGTGAAATTATAATTTGAAGTTGTTGATAAACTTAATGTTTGCAGGTATTTTTAATTACTATTTAAAAGAAGCGTTCGGAGGTACTATTGTTTACAAATTTTAAAGTTTCGGCGATCAAATAACATTAAAAAATGAATTTTGATTTTTTAAAATAAAGGAATCTTAATGGCTTCCGAGATGTTATCTTTAAGTACAATCATTATCAGCAGAAAGGGATGAAAGACGTAACTTAATTAAACTTTTAAAAAGTTTATTTCTACAATGTATGAAATAAAAGAAACCATGATTAATACCATTACAGTTTTGATAAAATAAATATTAAATTATTGTAATTTTCATTAAATAACATGACATAATCATATAATGGTTGTAATAAAAGTAGAAAGGAAGAAATTTAATTAGTCACGATAATTAATATTTACAAAACATTCAATTATGATATATTTTTAGATTTAAATAATTGAACTACTCATGATTGTAAATATTTACAAAAAAAAAAAAAAAAAAAAAAAAAAAAGGAACTGTTTTACGTATACTGCGAGAAGTTAAAAGCTAAACGAGTAAATTTTAGGGATTCAATTAATTTAAATACTAGAAATAAACATACATGTGAAACTATAATCAATGTTTAAAGCTATTTTGTTTTATCGATTTTCTGCATATCTGATAAAAAAAATTATAAGAAATAATTAAAACAACATTTAAATTGACAAAATTTAGCAATTTTCTATTTAATTAGCAACAATAGACACTTTGATTGCTCGTATAGGTGCCAAAGATGCTGGTAAGTCAAAGAATTGTTTGGCGAAAAGAACTGCTGCCAAGCATCATTTGCATTCCATTCGGCCGCCCCTTCTTCAAAATGAACTATTCCAAGGTCGAATGCCATCTTTTCGCGGTTGCACAGTACAATACGAACTATGGAATTCCAAAAAGTAAACAAAGCACGCGCGCGTCACACAGCTTGGAAGGTTCTCTAATCTGGCTGTTGCCAGATACATAACAGTTCCTCCCCGACAAAATATAGAGTCACAGGTCGAGTCTCTTTGGAGGTCTCCTGATTCGGTTTGAGCGTCGGAGTGGCACATCAGTTTTCGGCTTTCCGGAAGCGTCTGGTACAGGCTTAGGCGGTATATCATCACTTGGAGTGGCAGGTACAGGTACATCTTTAGGTTCAGGGACAACTTCGGGTACAGGTGCAGGCGGTTCCGATTCAGCAACATCATCGGATACTGGCTCATCTGGAAAATTCAATTCTTTATCGTAAATTGGAATTTCAGTAGCAGCTAGGGATAATTCAATCGACTTCCCACATTTCCTTATTTGATCTACGTGTCTCTTCCAAATTTCATTTCCAACTTGTATGCTATAACTCAAAGTTCCCTCTCGGTTGATAATTGTTCCAATTTTCCATTTGTTAGGTCCGGAATAATTTCTTACGGCTACTTTCTCCCCTTCCTGAAACTCACGCAAGATAGATTCTGCGTGAAGTCTCGAACTCTGTTTCTGAACAACTTTGTCTCTCAAATTTGGTTTAAAAAGATCAAGCCTAGTGCGAATACATCTCTTCAAAAACAAGGCACTCGGAGTTTCTCCCGTGAGAGAATGTGGAGTTATTCTATATTGTAATAAAAATCTTTGTAATTTCACATTTAGATCTCCAGAATCACCTCTACTCGATTTCAACGAAGCTTTGAATAACTGCACGATTCTTTCTGCCTATCCGTTCGTAGCAGGATGGTACGGTGCTGAAGTTATATGTTTAATATTATTCAGTTTCAAAAAATGTCGAAATTCGTAACTAGTAAAACTTGCGCCGTTATCACTAACCAAAGTTAAGGGAATTCCATAATGAGCAAAAAGAATACGAAGATGATGAATTGTAAAACTAGCTGTAATATTTTTCATCGGAATGACTTCTATCCACTTCGAATATGCATCAGAGACTACAAAAAACCTTTTCCCCATAAAAGGACCAGCGTAGTCAACGTGTATCCTTTGCCAAGGTCCATTTGGCCATTCCCACGGATGTCGATTTATCCTTGCTGGTTCGTTCCTCGTTGCGATACAAGCTGAACAGTTCTGAACAAAATTGGCTATACTGGCATCAATACCTTGCCAATAGCAGTAGCTTCTAGCTATGGCCTTCATTTTGACAATTCCAGGATGTCCAACATGAAGTTCTTCCAAAACTTGATTCTGGTACTTTTCAGGAATGCATACTCTATGACCATACATTATGCAACCATTTTGCAATGAAAATTCAGATTCTCTACCTTTCCAAGGCACAGGTAATTCAGTTCCAGATTTTAAACTTTCATACAGTTCGAACAATTTCCTATCAGTTTTAGTAGCTCTGGCTATGTCAGTTGCTGTAACAGGCATTAATTCAATTTGCGAAATATTTGTCACGTCTGCTTCAGTCAAGTACTCACAGTCCTTGTCAACTGCTAGTGGTAACCGTGAAAGTGCAACGGCATTGCCATGATTCTTAGTGTTTCGATACTTGATTGTATAACTGAATGCTTGGAGAAAAAGTGCATAATGAACCATTCGTGTTGCTGATAGACATGGTAAACTACGATTAGGTGCGAAAATTGATACTAGGGGTTTATGATCGGTTACGAGATCAAAATGTCGACCAAATAAATATTGATAAAATCTCTTTACTCCCCATACGATTCTCAATGCTTCCTTGTCTATCTGCGAATAATTACGTTCCGTTTTAGTCAATGACCTTGATGCAAACATTACTGGTTTTTCTGAACCATCTGGCATAATGTGACTTAAAACTGCTCCTATTCCAACTGGTGATGCATCAGTTTGTAATACAAGAGGCATAAAATTCGGTCTGAAGAAATTTCTTGTTTCAATGCCTTGAAAGCTTTTTCACATTCTGCAGTCCACAAAAATTTAGTACCTTTCTGCAGTAAATTATTGAGAGGAGCGACACGAGTAGATAAGTTGGGAATAAATTTTCCGTAGTAATTGACTAAACCCAAAAAACTCTTCAAATCAGATACAGTTTTTGGAACTGGTACCTTCGTAATTGCGTCGATTTTTTCTTGTGTTTTGTGGAGGCCGAATTTATCAATTGTATGACCACAATAATTCACAGATTTCTTAAAAAATTCACTTTTCCGCTTATTTACTCTGAGACCATATTCTTCTAGTCTCTGTAGTACTAATTCTAACCTTTCAAAATGCTCTTGGTCATTTCTCCCCGTTACAGTAATATCGTCTAAAAATACGTGTACCCCCGCAATGCCTGATAAAACTTGTTCAATGGCTCTCTGCCACACTGCCGGAGCTAAGGTTATACCATAATTCATTCTCTTGTAACGGAACAAACCCTTGTGAGTATTGATCGTCAATAGATGTCGGTCCTGCTCATCAACTAACATTTGAAGGTATGCCTCAGATAAGTCGATTTTAGTAAAGAACTCCCCTCCTGACAGTTCAGTAAAAATGTCCTCGATACGGGGTAAAGGATACTGCTCAATTTTTAGTCCCGGGTTGATAGTCACCTTATAATCACCACAGATTCGTAGGTTCCCATTCTGTTTGATAACAGGAACAATTGGTGTAGCCCAATCACTATATGTCACCGGTTCAATGATGTCTTCTGCAACTAACCTATTAAGTTCAGTTTCTATTCTTTCTTTTAAAGCAAATGGTACTGGTCGAGGTTTAAAAAATACCGGTTTATAATTAGGTTTCATATGAAGACGGCAACAAAACTTTTCCAGTTTCCCGATACCCGCAGAAAAAATTTTCTCATACTTTTGAAGCAAGATATTTAATTTATTGGTTCGAGAATTACAATTTCCAACCCGAACTGCTTTAATTGAGCTCCAGTCTAATTGGAAATTTCTCAACCATTCACGACCAAAAACTGCGTTTACTTTTGCATGTACCAAATAAATAGTTTCTGTATTAATTTGATCTTTGTATTGAATTTGCACCACTGCTTGGCCAGCTGATGTTATCATAGAATTATCGAAATTCCTAAGCAATAATTTGGTAGGCTTAATGGCTACATCCGGACAAAGTTTCTTAAATTCATTCACATTCATACAGCTAATAGCAGCTCCAGTATCTAATTCAAATAAACATTTATTCCCTTCAACAAAAATTTCTAATAAAATCTTATCCCTTGCATGTCGTGGTGATTTAACGCTATTAACTGGTACAGTTTCAGAACAAGATTCTATTTGTTTAACTGTTTCGTTACGTTTTGAGCGGCAGACTTTCGCCAAATGCCCGTTCTTTAAGCAATTCCTACACTGAGTGTTCTTGTGCTTACATTCGTGAGCTAAATGTTGAGTACTATCACATCTGTACCATTTTCGAGATTTATCAAACTTCTTTGTAGGTTCAGATTTCTTAAATTTAGAAAAATCTTTTTTGACAGTTTTATCTTGCGAACTATGTAATCTTTTTATCGATACCATTTGATTCTGAATTTCACACACATCTCTCTGAGCAGATTCCATTGCGAATGCAATGCTCTTAGGTTTTTCGTATGTTAACTTATCCTCTGCTAACAGCTTTTTCTGTATATTTTCGTTTTTGAGACCCATCACCAATTTATCACGAAGCATCGTACTTAAATTGTTCCCAAAGTTACAGTGTATCGACAGTTTTTGTTATTCGGCACAATAATTTGCAATGGACTCACCTTCAAATTGCTTCCTCTTGTAGAAACAAAACCGTTCTGTCATCTCTAGTGGTTTAGGATTCAAATGTTCCGAAAGTAATTTTACGATATCTTGATAAGTCAATTCAGAAGGAATGTTCGGAGTGGCCAGATTCTTTAACAATTTATATGTTGTTGCTCCCATAAGGCTTAAAATAGCAGAGACTTTCATTTTATCTTCGATCCCATTAACAACGAAGTAAGATTCTAGACGTTCCACATAACTGGACCAGTCTTCCACTGACGCATCATAAGATTCAAAATTAATGTTCGAAGATCCCATCCTCGTCGCCAACTCTTTTGTCATGTATGCAAGGTAGACCGAGAGACGATACGATTCGTTTTACATACACGCAAAGAACATTTATTAGCATTAAAATACACAGGCACAAACGAGCATAACAACAACTACACCGAACATGTACAATACGAACTATGGAATTCCAAAAAGTAAACAAAGCACGCGCGCGTCACACAGCTTGGAAGGTTCTCTAATCTGGCTGTTGCCAGATACATAACAGAAAATTCGCATTTTGCTGCTTCAAAATTAAATATAAAAAATTTAAAAAATATTTTTTTAAAAAAAGGTCCATCAATTTAACAGTTGGGAATTTTTAGAATGTGAAAACAGAATTTAAAAATATGTATAAGTTAATAAGTTATTTGTAAAGAAAAATTTCCCACAGAATAACATTAGCTTCTGCTTCCGACGGCGGTGAGTGAACAGAACGCTTAATAAATAGAAACCACT
The DNA here is from genome assembly GCA_963930645.1 of Salticus scenicus. Classification (NCBI taxonomy): domain Eukaryota; kingdom Metazoa; phylum Arthropoda; class Arachnida; order Araneae; family Salticidae; genus Salticus; species Salticus scenicus. The sequence continues at coordinate 347,642 of CAWVNO010002759.1, forward strand.
TTATATTTTGTTAGTGTTGCCAGATAGAAATTTGAAAATTTCCCCAAAATAGATTTCATTTTTCCCCAAAATGACGTTTTTTTCAAAATTTTTCCCCAAACACAAATTAAAAAAAAATAAATAAACCTATAACATGAATATGTGTTTGATAAAGTTGACGTCATAATTGCTTTAATTATTATTTATTTGTTCTTATAATATTAATTTCTATTAAACACAGAGCTTATGTCTTTTTAATTTTCTTAAATTTAACGTCCGCAAAGTAATCTGGTTATTGTTTTAGTAATGGTTCTCCATTAGTGATCGTTAATATTTTTTGTGATTTTGGCGGTGAATTAAAAAGGTTATCGCAAATACGTAAAGTCCTTCGAGTGAAACGTCCTAGCTATTGCGTTACCAAATTTTAAATATCGCCAAAGAAGCCCTATACAAAACTAGATTTCTAACGCGAATGCACATTTAATTTATTTTAAATGAACCGTGTTTCCAATCAACATAATGAAACTTGCATAATCAAATGCCATTTGCAATTCCCTAGCGGCTGTATATTGCGCTACTTGCTTTCGGAAAAGATTTTATATCAATCATCCTTGGCGGGAAAAAAAAAAAAAAATTATACAGACACGACTTTATTTCATTATTTAAAACATGAAAATCTGACTTTGACAGATTTTAATTTAGTGCCAGAGGCCTACTGCTAAACTTGTTAATATCGACAAATTCTTCTTTAGTTAATTCGGGACGATCTAAATTCCATGATAAAGTTTTCATTAAATCAAACCAATGTGTTTCAGCTGCAGATATTGTAACAAATAACGTTGGAAGTCCAAACTGTCTTATAGCCGCAAAACAACGTTTTTTCTCTTTTTCCCAATGAGGGGGAGGTGTGCCTTGGGGGGGACTCATGTCAAAGGTGTGCCTTGGGGATGGGACTCATGTCAAAGTTGTACCTTGGGGGGGACTCATGTCAAAGTTGGGCCCTTGGGCGGACTCATGTCAAAGTTGTACCTTTGGGGGGGGGGACTCATGTCAAAGTTGGGCCTGGGGGGGACTCATTTCAAAGTTGTGCCTTGGGGGGGACTTCATTCAATAAATCCCCATTCAATAAACCGACTGAAATAGGCCCTTAGCACTATTAAGAGTGACGTATAGAAATTCGACAACGCTGGGCCTTGGGGGGACTCATGTCAAAGTTGTACCTTGTGGGGAACTCATGTCAAAGTTGGGCCTGGGGGGGACTCATGTCAAAGTTGTGCCTTGGGGGGACTTCATTCAATAAATCCCCATTCAATAAACCGACTGAAATAGGCCATTAGCACTATTAAGAGTGACGTATAAAAATTCGACAACGCTGTACCTACTGAAATAGGGGTACCTTGGGGGGGACTCATGTCAAAGTTGTGCCTTGGGGGGACTTCATTATATAAATCCCCATTCAATAAACCGACTGAAACAGGCCCTTAGCACTATTAAGAGTGTATTATAAAAATTCGACAACGCTGTATCGACTGAAATAGGAGTACCTTGGGGGGAACTCATGTCAAAGTTGGGCCTGGGGGGGACTCATGTCAAAGTTGTGCCTTGGGGGGACTTCATTCAATAAATCCCCATTCAACAAACCGACTGAAATAGGCCCTTAGCACTATTAAGAGTGTATTATAAAAATTCGACAACTGTACCGACTGAAATAGGCCTCTAGCACTAAAAAAAAAAAGAGAATAAATAACGTTTTTATCAACAAAGCATGTATAAAACTAGTGTGATGTGGCTACCACAAGACTTTCTTCTGTATACTTTTACACAAAATTCATGGAATACAAATTATTAAATAAATTATTTTCCGCAGATTATTCCGCAGATGATTATTATCTGACAGAATATATATCACTAAGTGATGAAAAAAAGTGAAATTTTTGCCAATATCAGATTTTTTTTTTTTTTTTTTTTCTTTCGATAACTTTGTTTTAAATTATCACCTATCTATGATTCAACCATTCGTTTTAAAAATGATGACACGATCTTTTGAAAAATACACATATTGAAAATTTACACGTCACGGAGGATATGCTTCCCAGAGGGGAAGCGATGCTCCCATATACACAGACTTTTTCTCTAGTTTACTACTCCTATTATCAATAATTCCTATCAATTTTACAATCACACGTTAAAAACAACTCATTATGTACATTTATATGAAATTTTGTCCGACACTGTCATGTTAAAAATTTAGAAGAAAATGGGATCGCAGCGTTACCTATTCAGCGATTGTTCCCCAAATCTAAGCAGCACCAGTTTATGTCAGGGTCCAACTAAATACAACTTTGGTTAAATTTCGTTCGTTGGTTGGTGAGATGCAGCGTCCACAAATTTTGTGATACACACTCATACGCAGACAGACATTTTTAAAAAAGAGTCAAATCGGGCTTGGGACATCCTAAATCGTGAAAATCCATCGAAAAGTGCAGTTCGAAAAATTAAAAAATGCATTGTTATCATGTTTTGAGCTATTCTAAAAGTTTCAAATGTCTAGCTAGTCGGGAAGTTATATAATCGTTGAATCATATAAATGATACCGAAGGCAGCGGGGACTCGAAATAATTGGCTAAAAGTATTAAAAGCATACATTGTCATCATGTTCTGAGCTATTCTAAAAATTTCAAATGTCTAGCTAGTCGAGAAGTCAGTTAAATAAAATTTCTATTGAATTATATAAACGCTACCGAAGGCAGCAGGCACCCAAAACAATTCGCTATAAGTATTTTTAAAAAATGCATTGTCATCGTGTTCTGAGTTATTCTAGAAGTTTCAAATGTCTAGCTAATCGGGAAGTTAGTTAAAAACATATTGCAAGATTTGTACTGAAGAAACAAGCAAACAAACAGCATAGCTAGTCAATAAAAACATGATAAAAATATCAGTATAATAGCAGCACCCTCAGGGCTATATATTACAGAATCAAATTGGCATGAATTGATATCCTCAGGTCCTTATATGTATACCTTATAATATTTCTTGCGGTTCGGTAAAATGTTTCGCAAGATACAACTTTCAATATATTTTGCTAACGTACATATATGCACACACAGACAGAGACAACGCGTTCAGGACGTATCAAACATGTAAATCAATCACAAACGGAAAGTCAAAAATTTTCACAAATCCAATACCTTTTCACCATGTATATAGAAAAGAAAAAACTACTATGCTGTGGCCATCACAAAGCTATCTTCTATAACATTCTTACAGTATGTATACAATAGAAGATTAATAAAGTACAATATGAATAATATAGAAGTTGATAGCTATGGCTTTCCCATAAATGAAAGAAATTTTAATGTACCAGCAATCACCGTGGGTTGATATGCACCAAAATTTATCCAACGTACTTTTTATAACAACTAACTAACATATCAAGTTGAATGCATTTATACACTATCGAAGTTAAGGTATACCATTTTGTAAGCGGAGAAAATATCAGCATATCATCGCCCTCTTTCATGCAATATGGGCTCAAACTGAATCAGTAAAAAGTTTCATGATATTCATCTTACATATCTAGTATGATGCTCTAATTTACTAAAGAAAGTGAGATTTTCCTGAAAATTGTGGTTATCTCAGTATAGCAGCACCATCTACAGACACTATATGTCACATATATAATCAGCACCGCCGCTTTACATCATGATCCAACTAAATATATAAAGCTATGTGGAATTAGGATTAATTCTTCATTTGGCGTGTATTTATTTGTAAAGTTAAATAAGTACAAAATTTTACTAACACACAAACACTCTCACAAACAGATACACAGGTAGACAGACAACTTCTAATTATGGTCAAATAGTGTACAGGACATCTGAAAGCCTAAAAATTCATGAAAAAATGAAAGTTTTTTTTTTCAAACCGGTACTTTTTAAGAAGCTTTATGATTTTCTCCCCAAATTTCCCCGCAAAATAAAAATTTTCCCCAAACATTTTCCCCACACTTTCATTCTCCCCAAAATTTCCCCAAAACGCAAAAATTTCCCCAATCTGGCAACACTGCTGATTTATATCAGGGTTGCCAACTCCAAAAAAATTAAGCCCCTAAATTCAAGTTGAAAATCCCCTAAAAGTCCCTAAATTTTTTGTAAAAATCCCCTAAAAAAGTCCCCAAATTTTTAGCTCTAATTTAAGACAACCAAATTTTTCGAAAGACACAGCGCGGTCAAATTAGTAGGGTGTCTCTAATTTCAAATTAAGAAATGGAGATCAAAGCAATATTTTAAACGAGTTACAATCCTCACAATAAATTATAAATTTCGACAAAAGCTTTACATAGAAATCTAGTTCATGTAGGACGGGAAAAAAAACTGCCAAAAGTTGGGACTGTCACCACCCCACAAGTGGGAACATCTGGTCGCCTTGCTCAGATTTTAGTCTTCCTTTAACACTGGGGGGGGGGGGTCACCGAAGCGGGAGAGCCATCCCTTCCGTGGAGGATCAAAATTGTGATGGCATGTCTCCGGATCACCTCTAGGGGTGTGTCCCAGACCGTCGCCAATTGCCCATATTCGCAGCACTAGTGCGACGTAAAACCCAACTATCCGTCCATCCTTTAACACAGCATGTATAGAAAATCTAAAAACGTATCTCCTAATTATTCTGCTTAACTCTTAATAAATAAATTAATTAAACTGCAGAAATAGTTTACCAACTTATTCATTTTAGTTAGATAATAGAAATTTTAGTTTCCACATTTAAATTTTAAGTGAAATAAATTAAAATCATTATGATACAATGAAATTATTTGCTCACATTAAAATTCGTTACGCACATAATTTCAAAATTATTGATTGGGCCGTATAATTTGAAGATATTTGTCTTTCCTCCAATGTTAGAAGTCCAGTTACGCCTATGAAGCAGTGAACGTATTGTATCGTAAATACTTAATTTCAAATTTGAAGTAATTGATATATATATAACCGTAACAAATATAAAATACACATGCTTATGTGTATGATATAGTCAATCGGAAAAAGTTAAATACACAAACTCAGAAGTAAAAATTTATGCAGTGAGTCAAAGTAAAAACTGAACAGGTGACATACATACGAATACATTTCTGTACTGATAAGTATAAAGGATTTAAGTCCAAAAATGTCGATTTTGAGTTAAGTACATTGTCAGACTCAGAAAAAAATTCTCTATCGATTGGTATAAAGGATTTAAATCCATGTCATTTAGTCTTTGAGAAAATCCATTGATAAAAAAAGATTCAAGTCAGAAATTTAGCATTAATCTTTGGTACAAAATATTTAATTCAGTTTTTTCCCTTTTATTAAATGAAGGTGGACAATCACTGAATGGTATAAAGCATATAAATCAACATAATCCCTTTTTCCTAATCGATTCTTCTGATTAGATTTTAGTTCGTTTAACTTTATTTTTCGTCTCCTGAAAAATCAAGAATATGGACTTAAATCCTTTATACTTATCAGTACAGATTTATTCATGGAAATCGAATTAATTATGCTAATTAATTCTTTGTAGCTACAAATTCAAAACAGAGGGCTCTTTTTTATCAAAATCCATGGATGTAAATTGTAAAACAATTTTATTTTATTTTTTAAAGTACTGAGGGGAAAAAAACTACAATCTCTATGTTTAATTTTGTTTTCTAAGTATTAGATATAAAATTTTGCAGAAAATATAATTTAATTTAGTACGTCAGGAGTTATTTTAACCCATTCTTCCATATAAAAGCATGCAGTAACTGTGTTTCATATCCTAGCATCGGTTACTATATTCATTTGGTAAACTTCTAGCATAGAAGATCTTTGGTAGTTTTTAAATTTTTATCATTTTGGCAATGAGTTAAAATGTTCATCGCATATGCATAAGTAAAAAATCTTGGCGAAAAACTTTCAAGTTACTTCGGGAGAAAATTTAAATTTCCTCAAGAGTCCTTTACTAAAGATATTCCATTTTTTTTAGCACGATATTTTTCAATTTCATTTTAATTATTTAAAAGAAAAAAAATTTTTGCATATTCCTTTTTTTTTTTTTTTTTTTTTTTTCCCGACATAAAAATAAATATATTTATTTATTTTTAGAATCAATTTTGGTTTTTCTTTTTAATAAAGTTTAAAATGGGAGATTTTATTTAATATCTTTTAAACCAATTATACCAAATAATTGAATTAAAAAATATGGTGTTAGCTAGATTTTGTCCTGATTAAAATAAATGTACTAATTTTTGATTAAATCTTATAATCTGGACAGATACAATGGCAATCATTCAGCTTTATATATTTAGATAAAGACAAATGTTTTCACGTTCATTCAAGGTATAGATGAAAATTGGTAACGACGCTGTTTAAAGAAAATAGTACAAACTGTCTTTAAAAAAAAAAAAAAAAGTTTTCAAAATGAAATCCTTAAAATGAGACTTGTCCGAGAAGTCTCACTGGGATGTGATGAGTTTTCTGTTTCTAGCAGGAAAAAAATCGCCCTATCAATGCACCGTCTAATACCAGAACTCAGTGCTCTAAATATTAAAACTAGATGTTTAATTATTGCAGGCAAAGTCAAAAACAGAAAAAAAAAAAAAAAAAAAAAAAAAAAAAATCAGCAAATTTTCGAAAAATGTCTCTAAAAGTCCCTAGCATAATTTTGAAAGTCCCCAGAAAAGCCCCTAAAAATATTTAGCCCCCAAAAAAGTCCCCAACGGCGCAAAAAGCCCCTAAATTTAGGGGCTAAGTCCGTTAGTTGGCAACCCTGATTTATATTACCGTAGTTAAAATTTTAAAACTAAATCTAAAAAAAAGCAAAGGTCTCAGTTAATTAATTATTTCTATTTATTTATTTATAAATTTATTTTCTGTTTCTGACATACTGGCGCAAATTTTTAAAACTTTAAAAGTTATAGCATGAATATATGTCTTTCACATGAAATTCATGCTAGGAAATCCATAGTTGCCAACATTTTAATTCTTTCCAGAGCATTTTTAACCCTGCCTTTATTTCGCACCACTTAATTTTTAGAATAGTTATCTTCAATAAATAACCAGGATGAAATAAGAAAAATTTACTCTTTTAAAAATAGTAGTATTGCATAAAGGCCTGTTAAAAATGCTCCGTAATAAATTAAAATCTTGACAACTCTAGAATTCCCTATGAAGGACTGCAAAAAATCTATTATGTATATATATATGTCAAACTAAAAAAACAAACATGCAGTAGAACTTCGTCTATCCGTGGACCGAGGGTAACTCGGATAACAGGGACTCTGTCGTAAGTCGAGGGGGAAACATGCAACAAAGTTTAACATAGATGAAAACATAGTCAATGAAGTAAATTAATACATGTATGAAATATTTAAATGTAGTCAGTTAAAAATGCAAGACAATAGATACTTATATAAAGCATAAAATGCAGTACTGTACAGAAAAATTTGTCAAAGTTATCTGCGCCAGTTGTTAAAAGTCACGCCTCCTTCGGGGCATGATATCTTAAGGACTAACTCGGTTTACTCGGAACTCGGTTAATTGGGACTCGTATAGTTGCGGCTCTACCATAGATATAATAATTTATATAGATCTATCATCCACATGTTAACGTGCAAAGATTCTTGATGCCGAAAAAGTTTTTTGGCATCAGCCATTAGAGAGTTAAAACTCGAAAATAGTAATAGAATAGAATGGTAATGAATTTTGAAAATGCAGAAATATTGCGCGGCTTTTAAGTGTTCTAATAAACATATGAAAAGAAATGGGATAAGTTTTCATAAATAAGTTATATTCAAGTAATTTATGAAAAATATAAATTTTATAATAAGTTGTTTTGTTATTATTATGATATAATTACTGTCTTCATATTTAATGGATTACTTTTTTAAAATTTTAATATTTTTTTTAATATTTGATATTAGTAAGTAAGTGAGATGAAATTCTCAAAATTTCTTTGAATGTAGTTAGCAGCCACGGAAGTTTTAATATATAACTTGTATGTTGTGGCCACCACAAGACTCTCTTCTATATATAATCCTATGCAAATTTACGCTATACAAGCTATTTATTAAATTATAACTTATTAAAATTATTTTCCGTAATGAATGCAGACGATTTTTATCTCATAGAAGTATAATAATAAATGCCAAAATAAACTTAGTTTTGTGAAGACATGAGTATACTAATATATAGTAAAAAAAGAAAAGAAAGAATGAAAGAAAAATGGGTATCTGGAGTTATCGATTCTGTTTTAGTACATAAATTATTCATAAATTTCATTTTTCAAATTATCTATATGTATTCCCGTGTATATTCACTCGGGAAAAAACATCCATAAAAGAGTGAAATCGCTGCCTTTTCCCAAATGAAAAGGCATCACTTTTTTCCGTTAATGATCAATCTATGTCTTATTACTATATCTATAGTCCATCCGTATTTCAGTCTGTCCGCGCTCTAACTCCCGCGAATATTCATGGAATTTTTTGAAACTGATATATGTTATTTAAGTTCATTATCGGATGTTCTTTATTGAAAATGGAGTGAATACCTCTGCTAGCTTGTGTACAGGGACACCCGAAAGTATTCCAAAGCATTGTGTTCTATGACAGGTATTTTTATAAACCATATTTTAACACCTTTAATTTACGCATATATTAATAAAATTGAAATACATAATTCAAGTTAACTATCGGAAATTTTCTATAGAAAATAGAGTAATTACCATAACTGGTTTGTATACAGGGACACCCGAAAGTATTCCAAAGCATTGCGTTCTATGAAAGATAGTTTTATAAACTAGTAGAATTATGATTATGATTAATAACCATGATTGATATGATTATTATTAATAATCATAATAAATGATTAATTTTCGTTAATCATTTGTAGTAGGTACATTTCTTCGAAAAAATAACACCAAGATTGTTTACAAAAATTGGTCTTCAAAATAGTGACTGATGAGAAGCCTGCTCTATCACAAGTTAGTACAAAGCTTTTGTGTGATATTATGAAATTTCCTAAAATAAAATTTACGGAGAAAACTTTAAGCACTGAGAGGGACACAGACTTAAACATTTAATTCGTTTCAATATTGAAGAACATGTTATTTAAAATGTTTGTCTTTAAAAGAGTAAATAATTAATTCACAGTCAATATAGCAGGCAATGAGTGGTGCCAGATTTGAGGAAAATTTTTATTCAACATCCACTGTTAAATTTTACTTATAACGGTTAGCTAATTACGTAGACGATTTTTGTAAAAAAAATTTCGAAACAATTAGCAACTGTTTCAGATAAAATTTTGTGGTGGGTGTTAAATAAAAATTTCTCTCTATCTGGCAGCACTGCAGGCAATGCCGTGGAAATAAACTTTTTTTGGATGATATTCTTCGGTGTTTATAGTTGTCAATTTTTCGAAACTTTGGTTAAAATAATTATAAACGATTTTAAAATCTTGCTAACTTTTGCATTGTACTTTTAGCCTAATATTAATTGGTTTTGCAATATTTTTTCCTTAACTTATTCCGGAGGGTGCAAGAGTTTCCATCTCTAGACGGGAGTCTTACACCAGTATTTATTACCAATAATTTCGATTATATTTCTACAGTAATTTATTGCGATTGAATAGGATAGAAATTATTCTTAAAGAATTATGGTGTCAGTGTTTCGTCTTGTAACGGAAGCTCTTGTATCTTTGTTTATTCCACGAAGTATATTGGTAAGTTTTATCCAATACCTAAAATTATAAGTAAAAAAGGATAAGTTATATATAGTTTAGCAATTTTTTTCTTTCTTCATCTCTTTATCTGTTTATTTTTTCCCACATGAAAAGTGTGTCTTACGTATTCATCTTATCTCTGTAACAGTAAAATTTGTAACACTTTTCAGTATTCAAAAAAAAAAAAAAAAAAAAAAAAAAAAAAAAAAAAAATTCCAGGAATCCCTATCCCGATATCTTAATTATACTTCTTTTTAATTTGACGCAGATTACAATGAAAACTGCTGTAATAAATACTTCCTTAAATTCTGCTGTAATTAAAATCTATTACATATTCTTCTTTTCCGAGCGACAACCTCAATGGATCCACACCGAAAACACACTGTGCTGCAACCTGCTTGTGACCCCGAATTGTTCCTTCCAGGCTTATACTGTGATTCGTGCAGGACTGCCTTTTTTTCCCCCTCATTTTATTTTATTTTATTTTATTATTATTATTATTATTATTATTTATTTATTTATTTATTTATTTATTTATTTATTTATTTATTTTTGTCAATGCTTGTTTCTATTTTTTTCTTCTCTACTTAATTTCTACTTAAATTCACCTACAACTGTAAAATATTGTGATACACATCGAAATGCATTTCAAGAACACGATTTAAAAAGTGTTTTTTTCCGGATGATGCTCTGGTTATAAAAGCGAAAAACTTTTAAATAATGTATTTTAATTGTAAATAAATGTTTAATTAAATATAATGTTTTATACCGATGTGTTTTTAAAGTGTCTTTTAACAAATGATATAAATATAAATGTTAAAGAAAAAAAAATTATTTGTCTACATGAAGTTGGGAAGATACAGAAAGGAGAAAGATGGTTGCAAATGAATTGTGAGAAAGAAACAACGATGACCGTACTTGAGGCGAATGTATCCAGAAAAAATAAAATTTTTATTTATTCCGGAGAATTTTTAGCCCCGCCTTTGTTTAATAACGCTTTTATTTTAAGAATATTTTTATTTATTTATTTTTGAATTTATGTATTGGAGAAAATTATTGTGTAAATGAAGTGATGCGTAATAAAGGCGGGGCCCAAAATGCTACGGAATATATCAAAATGTTCGCATCTATGTCAGGGATGGAACACGGGCGCAGAATTCATACCACTATCGATGTAAGAAAATTTTCTACTTCTTAACACGTTGACTGCCACGCGTGTTTACAACAAAATCCCCGTCAGGCCACCTTCGCCTGCTGTTACTCCGCCCCCAAACCTTTTTTGAGTTTCACTGAATTTTATTCAAAATCCGATTCCAAAGCAACCAAAAGAGTCTAGTGATCGCAATCACTTTCTGAATCTGCCAAATACATTCTAGTTTCATAATAAAACAATCGGAAAATTTGCACGTTGAACCATTTGGCCAGGGGCCTTTTTCGTGAAGACCTTCGCCTGCTGTTACTCCGCCCCCAAACCTTTTTTGAGTTTCACTGAATTTTTTTCAAAATCCGATTCCAAAGCAACCAAAAGAGTCTAGTGATCGCAATCACTTTCAGAATCTGCCAAATACATTCTAGTTTCATAATAAAAAATTCAACAGTATTATTATCTCCTGTCATATATTTATCTAAATATGTTCGGAAATCCTTTGGAAGGAGTCACCCGACGTGGCCTGATGAGAACTCTTGCTGTCACCCGAATACGGGTGACGTGGCCTGATGAGAACTTTTGCTGTCACCCGAATACGGGTGACACGGCAGTTAACGTGTTAAATAAACGATATTATAGGTAGAGAAATTGCTTAAACGGATTCCGGTATGAATTCTGCGCCCGTGTTCCATCCCTGCTGTGTGCATCCGCTAAACAGGTACCACAGAATATCTTCCTCGTAGAAATCTGCCACAGCAGATGTGAAAAGGATACGGTATGGCAATTCGGAATTACTAAAAAGTTAGACTTATCCAAGCGAAACCACAATATCAAAAGGAAGACAAACAATTCACAGTAAAATTCCTCCTGTGCATCAGGTGCAGAGCTGCCAACCTAATTCGGCAAATTGTTAGTACCGCCCATTTTTCTACACCACTTAAGTTTTAGAGTAATTCTCTTCAAATATTTTTACGATGAATTAAGGAAACAAATACTCTAAAAATTAAGTGGTGTAGAAAAATGGGCGGTACTAACAATTTGCCGGATTAGGTTGGCAGATCTGCAGGTGACATACTTCCATACTTGCCAACATCTTAATTATGAGTCGGAAGATTTTTAGTACACGCCCCTTTTTTTTCCCACCAGTATATATTCAGAATGTTTTTCTTCTTATTTAATCGTAATTAAATTTAGAGAAAACTACTCTAAAAATATACTGGTGTACAATAGGAGCATGTACTAAAAATTTTCCGGTTGGCAAGTATGAAGTGATATGGGAAGAGTCTGCTACATTACGAACTGTCAACGACTGTTATAAAAGCAATAATTTATCAGTGCGAGCAATAATGTCTAAGGAAGTACGAAAATGGGTAGACGAATTAATCCCATTAAAATCCAGTATTTCGATACTCATTGCATCAGCAAATTGTCAAACTCCCGGTGGAAAGTGTTAGATAGTGTTTGATAATGTTTTGATGAATGGAGATATTAGTGTCTGTACTCAGTTACGTATTCTTTTTTCTGAAACATGCTATAAAACTATTGTTACACCCACTATGCGAATCAAACTTACTAAAGAAATGGAGAACACTTAGAATTGTTTTTAACACTTTCGCGATCGCTGATGTAGATTCACGTCATTTGAAAATCTGTAACTCCGCCAGTAGGCGTTTCTCTCTCAATTTGTATGTTATTTATTTCTTAAAAATATACCCAATATTCATATTTGTACTACCAATATACTACGGATATAAATGCTTTGATTAGAAAGAGTATAATTAACATGTATATTCATTTGTAATAAAATTGTGAATATCCAGATTTTTGTTCTGAAATATTGAACTGCGGAGAATAGCGCGGACCACCTTACTGTCAAAAAGACAAAAACACGTGGTCGCGACAGTGTAATTTTAAATAAAATGTTTTATACCATAACAATTTATCGAAAAGGAAATTAAATATTTTTATATGTTTGGATTGTAAATTACTTTCCCTTCTTATTTTCATTCGTTCATGAAACGCTGCTTGGCGCTGCCAGATAGCGAAAGTAACAAAATGACTAGCTCTTTTTTCCGTCCAAAGTGGATCATTCTATTTAATTTGTTGGTAAGACCGTAGAAGAAGGAGGGGTACGATCTTGAAAGATGGGATTATTTTTCGGATTTTCTCTCTCACTCTCTTCTTCTATGAGCTGAATGCACTGAAATGCTATTTCGGACTGTTTTCTTTTTCTTTTCTTTTTCTTTCTTTCTTTCTTTCTTTTTTTTTTCTGTGTCTCTCTCTCTTAATACATGCACAAGAATAGTTTATTCATTCATTTATTTATTTATTTTTCATTCTCTTAATATATGTACGAGGATTTGAATTCAGATTAAAAAAAAAAAAAAACAGATCTTGCGGAGACAGGTATATTTATTTAAAATTTCCCAAATATTACTATATAAGCAAAGCAAGTATGATAGATTTATAAATAAATAAAAATAACAGGGGAAAGTAAAGATTCAGGAATAACTTTAAAAAAAAAATGTATAGGAATTACTTTAATGTCCTTTTTACTGTGATTTTTTTTTTTTTTTTTTCATTTTGTTCTTGAATTGTAACAGATTAGAAAAATTTCAAGGTCAGTTTCAGCCCCCCCTCCCCCTCTTTACCGAAATAAAACACAGGAGTTAAATTTTTTTCATACAGTTTTGAGTGCTGTGATGTTTTATTTCACTGAACAATGCAATCAATAACAAGTATAAAATCATATGAAATGCAGATTTTGTGCAACTCAATAACAGTAAATTATGAGAAACTTGATGAATAAATAAATAAATTAAATTTTAAAGTTACATATAAAAATAATTGATATGTGTTTCCCCCACCAGTGGTTCTGTGCTCAAAGCTGGTAGATGGGAAGTACCATGTTAGATCCCAAGTCACGATCGTCGACCTAACCGATTGGAGTTTTCTGAGGTTTTCCCTGAAACTCGTATAAACACAAGCTATGACCTCTTAGAAAGCCTCTCCCCACCACCAAGGATTGAACTGAAAACCTTCTTGTCTCAAATCAAACAATCTGGCACTGTACCACACTTTTTTGCGCACTAATTAAATTTCGAGCATTTTGATAAAAGGGATTAAATTTTCTAAGGTTTTATCTTGGCCTATGGGTGAGTTGTTGCACAAAAATTGCCCTTTATCCTATGTTTTCGACCACACTCTTTAATTTAATCTTAGTTTAATTTGAATAGGAATTTTACTGATTCATACTTCCCTTGTAAGTGGATGTATGGTAGCTCCAAATTTTGGCGTAACTTAAATCCAATCGCAAGAAGTAGAAAACTTAAAAAAAAAAGTTGAACCATTTAATGATATTGCGTATAATTTTACTCCATGTACAGTTGGCAGCAAAAATATTCGAGCGATAGCAATAATGGCTATATATATATATATACATATATATAAAGTACTCTTTATACTGCTTTGTTAAATAAATCCTTCTCGAGTCATCTTCTCAAACATTCAAGAATTTTATGCTAGTGCTAGTTGACTATTACTATTACAGAAAATTGTTTTTTAGTTTCACAATATTCCTTACTGTTCTTTCGTATATTTATAGAAAAAATGTATCATATACTGGAAAGTATTTATTATATCCTTATGTTCTAAAACGGGACGATAGTGTCATTTGTATACTGATGTGTACAAAATGCGAATAAGCTCTAATTTATATCAAGATGCAAATATGTAAAACTTTTTAGGAAATTTTGTGCAATATTTTTCGCGCTAAATTCGTTGGATTTTTTTTTTTTTTTTTTTTTTTCACATTCAAGCAGATGGATAATTTCTAAAAATAGTCAAAACGTTCTTTAGACTTCTCGAAACGTGTAAATTCATTGAAAACCAGGAGATAAAAATTTTTACAAGTACTTTCTTGTAATGAATACCTACAGAAGAATGCAAAAACGCGAAAATCAACAATGAACCATAAAAAAATTATATTAGTTTGACAAAATTAAATTTTTTCCTCGAAATTATTATTTTTATCACAGAAATATTTCCCATTAACTCGTGACGTGACATTTCGTGCGTAACCTTTAGAACATATGAAGCACCCCAATTTATTTACTTAATTTTTAACTTATTCAGAAATTAAGAATTTTATTATTTCTTATTACTTTTTAATGCATTAAAACATTTACATTCTCCACTTACATGCAAACGAATTACAAAATGGCTTCACACAAGATATTAAATTTCGATAGTGCTTTGAATCTCCTAATAAATGTAAATCTTAATTAAAATTTTCTAAAATACAATTTCTTTCAAAATTCACGAGATTTTTCTTTTTATATTGAAGTTTAAAATTTTTACTTATGTTAGATTAAATTCCATCAAGACTAATAATTGGCTTAGTGTGAGAAAGAAAATTAGTAATAGAAGGAAAAACAGTTTGGTACGCTTGAAGACAAAAAAAAACTAGTTGGCATAGGTGGACTCTGCTCAGTTCCCCATCATATTTATATTATCATAAATTTCTAGTGCGAGACATATTATAATCATGTTAAAAGAAATGAATTTGACCAAAGCTTGATACAGTGACAGAATGAAATCCCCGCCTAATAGGCTATCCACCGTTCACTTCGATATATTTGTCTTATTCTAATCTATTAATTTATTTTATCAGGGCCAATTCTGTTGTTTAGTTTTCATGCTACTATTTCCAATGCAACAATCCTCAAAATTCCTATTTATAAGGAAAATTTTCAATTTTGCTATGTTGATAAAATCTTAAATTACGAATAACTTACGAAATTTTCTAATTTGAATATTTGTAGGTAATCATGTTCAAACAAGTATCATAAATGTTATTTTGAAATTGTCTGATATATTTATTTATATTAATCCTAAAAATTCATATTTCTATGACAAATGTACAATTTCGCTATGTTGATAAAATCGTAAATTACGAATAATTTACGAAATTTTCCTATTAGAATATCTGTATTCAATCATGTTCAAATATCATAAATGTAATTTTGAAGTTGTCTAATGTATTTATGATCCTCAAAATGGAAGTTTATGATCAATATTGCCTTATTCTGACATGTTAAATAAATCGTAAATTCCAAATAACTTATGAATTTTTTAAATTGGAAAAATCATAGTCTATGATATTCATGCCAGTATCCAAAATAATATTTAAAAAGTGGTTTGACATCTTTACGATGAAAATATCCCTCAAGATTGACGTTTATGTGAAATTTTGCTCTATTCTGCCATGTTAAGAAATTCGTAAGTTTCCAATAACTTACGAAATTTTTATATTGGAAAATTCATAGTCATTAATATTCATGAAAGTGTTCTAAATAATATTTCAAAAGTAGTCTGACATCTTTACGATGAAAATATCTCTCAAAATTGACGTTTATGTGAAATTTTGCCCTATACTGCCATGTTAAGAAATTCGTAAATTTCCAATAACTTGCGAAATTTTCAAAGTAGCATATTTATAGTAAATGGTGTTCATTCCGGCATCAAACTGATATTTTAAAACTGGTCCGACATTTTTACAGTAAAAAGTTTCTATTTAATGCACGTTTAAGTGAATTTTCGTCCTATTCTCCCATGTTAAGAAAATTGTAAATTTCTAATAACTTACGAAGTTTTCTAATTCGAATGTTGCAAATGAATAGGGTTCTTGCCAGTGTCGAAAGTAATATTTTAAAACTGATCTGACCTCTCTGCGATCATTTGTTCGTGAGGTATCGTGTTAACAGACTAACAAACTAACGGACTAACACACTAACAGACCTACAGACAGACACCATACAAATTTTGTCATTTTCGGATTCCTCACACCTGAAAACGTGTAGAAAAGTTAAAAAACCGAGGTCGAAATTTTTCAGGATTACCTAAGTTCCCCATACCTATTGTATGATGGGGAACTAAACTAGTTCGCATAGGTGGACTCTGCACAGTTCCCCATCATATTTATGTTCTCAGAAATTTCTAGTGCGACACATATTATAATCATGTTAAAAGAAATGAATTTGACCAAAGCTTCATACAGTGACAGAATGAAATCCCCGCCTAATAGGCTATCCACCGTTCACTTTGATATATTTATCTTATTCTAATCTATTTATTTATTTTATCGGGGTCAATTCCGTTGTTTAGTTTTCATGCTACTATTTTCAATGCAATAATCCTCAAAATTCATATTTATATAAAAAAATTTACAATTTCGCTATGTTGATAAAATCGTAAATTACAAATAATTTACGAAATTGTCCTATTAGAATATTTGTATTCAATCATGTTCAAACAAATATCATGAACGCAGGGATGGAACACGGGCGCAGAATTCATACCACTGGCAATGTAAGAAAATTTTCTACTTCTTAAATCGACGATATTATAGGTAGAGAAATTTCTTAAACGGATTCCGGTATGAATTCTGCGCCCGTGTTCCATCCCTGTGAACGTAATTTTGAAGTTGTCTAAAGTATTTAGGATCCTCAAAATGGAAGTTTATGCTCAATTTTGCCTTATTCTGACATGTTAAGTAAATCGTAAATTCCAAATAATTTACGAATTTTATCAAATTGGAAAAATCATAATCTATGATATTCATGCCAGTATCCTAAATAATATTTCGAAAGTGGTTTGACATCTTTACGATGAAAATATCCCTCAAGATTGACGTTTATGTGAAATTTTGCTCTATTCGACCATGTTAAGAAATTCGTAAATTTCCAAATAACTTACGAATTTTTTAAATTGGAAAAATCATAGTATATGATATTCATGCCAGTATCCTAAATAATATTTCGAAAGTGGTTTGACATCTTTACGATGAAAATATCCCTCAAGATTGACGTTTATGTGAAATTTTGCTCTATTCAGCCATGTTAAGAAATTCGTAAATTTCCAATAACTTACGAAATCTTTGTATTGGAAGATTCATAGTCATTAATATTCATGCCAGTGTCCTAAATAATATTTCAAAAGTAGTCTGACATCTTTACGCTGAAAATATCTCTCAAAATTGACGTTTATGTGAAATTTTGCCCTATACTGCCATGTTAAGAAATTCGTAAATTTCCAATAACTTCCGAAATTTCCAAAGTAGCATATTTATAGTTACTGATGTTCATTCCGGCATCAAAGCTGATATTTTAAAACTGGTCTGACATTTTTACAGTAAAAAGTTTCCATTTAATGTACGTTTAAGTGAATTTTTGTCCTATTCTCCCATGTTAAGAAAATCGTAAATTTCTAATAACTTACGAAGTTTTTAAATTCGAAAGTTGCAAATGAATAGGGTTCTTGCCAGTATCGAAAGTAATATTTTAAAACTGATCTGACTTCTCTGCGATCATTTGTTCGTGAGATATCGTTTTAACAGACTTACAAACTAACGGACTAACACACTAACGGACTGACACACTAACAGACACCCTACAGACAGACACCATACAAATTTTGTCATTTTCGGATTCCTCACACCTGAAAACGTGTAGAAAATTCAAAAAACCGAGGTCGAAATTTTTCACGATTACCTAAGTTCCCCATACCTATAGTATGATGGTGAACTAAAAAAGCATCAACTTTTACCGTATTCAAAATTATTAGTATATATATATCTATAGCGACTACTAACGGGTTAAAGGAAGGAACTGCCGGCAATCCTCACTTCGGTTGATTATTAAAATTGTTTTGTATTTAAATGACTGCTTGCAACAGCATAAATCGTTTAATAGTAGTCAACATATACAACATTTAACCCTTTGCGCTTGACATATTTTCCTTAAGACACGCCTTTTGGCGTTTTTTTAAAATGTCACACGTATAGTTCCCAGCTTACTACCCTTTTGGTTACCGAAAAATTGTAATAATTCGTTTTATTTTACTTCATAATTAAATAAAATAAATCTTTCTGTTAAAATAGGTAGCCTATAGTCACACGTTTTAGAAAAATAACATTTCATTTGCAGAGGAACACCGTGGCTCGATTTTTTCATGTCCCCTCAGAATGGACATATGAGCGATAAGGGTTTATAATACTTAACACATGTAAGAAATATTCTTTTAGTACTCAAGCTTATATGTATATTCAGGTTTCAGTTAAGTAATCATAATTGATGCTTAATTTATGTAATCAAGTTCCATTTCTTCCCACTCTTCTTATAAATGCAGAGATCCCAACGTTTTAATTTATTCTGAAGCATTTTCGGCCCGCCCTTAATCATTCTATACCACATTTTTTAAAGAGAAATATTTTCTTATTTCTTCGTAGTTATATATTGTAGAAAACTATTCTATAAATAAAGAGGTGTGAAAGACAGGGTTCAAAATACTCCGGAATAAATTAAACTTTGGCAAATGCGTTTTACTTAGAGAACAGCTCTCTGATATGTAACTACGATAAAATTATTAAAAATTACTCTAAAAAAATGTTCGCAACTATCATACTTACCCATATCTGCCAATTCACTAACATCCAGAAAATCATCAGTACCCAATCTTCTTCTTCTTTTATTTTTTTCAAATTATTTTTCTTCTTATTTAATCGTAATTGAATGTAAAGAAAATTTCTTTAAAAATAAGGTGGTGTGGAAAATGGAGCAGGTTCGGAAACTCCTCTGGAATATTAATTATCAATTTGGCAGGTATGCTTATAGAATAACTGTCACTGATATATAACTAATATTAAATTATTAAAATTATTCTTCAAAAAAAAAAAGGCAAGGATAACAATGCTTTGGAATAAATTATGAAAGTTGGCAAATGACATAAATGTATTACTTAAAAATTATATTTCTTTCTAAACAAATATTATTACAAAATAAATAAATGTTATGATGAATAATAAACAAAAAATACTGTTAGGAAATAACAGTTATTATTACTGAAACTTAAATTATGCAATAAAATATTATGATTATCACTTTTCTGTTTTTTTATTTTTGCAGAAAGCTATTTTAAATTTATGAACCAATATTATCTTTAGGAGCTTAGAACTGTTGCATTTATATAAAAGTTCATTCGTACGTAATTAAATTATCAAGTATTAGAGTTATTGTTATAAATTCAACTGCACATCTTCTGATTTATTCCTCTTAAGTACGAGTACGTAAAAAAATAATTAAAATAAAATAAAGTTTTATTTCTGTACCTCACTGTATTTGGTTGGAATTTGATATAAATGAATACTAATTAGAGTTTAACATATTATAGCAGTAATGCTGGTAATGCTGCTATGTTTTAATTTTTACCATAGTAGAATAGGGGTTATACTGGGTGGTCCATGTAAAAAAGGTCACGTAAAATACAAGGGGTGGCCAGCGTAATAGAAATATGATGTGTATTTTGATAGCCACGCTTTTTATTATTATTATTATGCGGAGCTCCTTTTACATAGCTTCTCTGGCGCATAATTTTAGCAAGCTTTATGGGTAAGATTTACGAGAGACTATGGAATGAAGTTTTGGAACAATTCGGACGAAGGTCGACTATTTTGCACTCCTTCTTCTTTTATGATGTTCTGCCTTGAGTCGTTAGAATTAATTTTAGGCAAGCTAGCATTTTAATATATTCTGCAACACTGATAATGGTCGCCTCCCCCCTCCCTTATTTTTCATCACTTTATTTCTAGATTAAGTTTTCTTCAATATGTAATTACAATTAAATGGGAAGATAAATACTATTCAAGAAAAGTAATGTGGAAAAAAGGGCGGGTACTAATAATACTCCAGAATAAATTTTAAAGCTGTCGTGTCTGAAAATTGTATGAAATATCCATGCTTGACAGGGTTCGTAAAACTATTCTATTTCCTTGATTCTCTCGAGCACTAATTTTGCATAGATGTTTTTGTAATAATAAATGTTTATTTTATTTTATTTTTTTCAAAAATATCGGGGAAATAAATTTTGAAAAGAGGCGGGTCATTGCAAAGTATATCGCGAACATTTTTTTTTTTTTTTTTTTTTTTTTTTTAATACGAAATTACATTGTGTGCCTAGTATGAATAAAGCTGGTAGTTAATTCTGAGTTTTACTAAAATTTCCTTCATATTGCAATTTGCAATATGAAGGTTTATATACGAAATTGTAGTTCAAATCCAATTAATTCTCTTTAATTTTTAAAGAGATTTAATTTAGAATTTAAAAAAAAAAATTCTTAAAATTTTGTGAATTTTCGAGACTAATTTTCTTTTTTAATATTTTTTCCAAATTGTAGTTGAACAATTCTTTTGTTAAATCCTTTTTTATGAAGTCAGATTTTTTTTTTTTTTTTTAATTAAGCAGTTTGCAAAAATAATAAATAAAAACGTAGATTTTCAAAATATTACTGACAGCGTCGCTTTTCTTCATATTTTTAGTTATTGATTTTACTTTTACCTAAAATTTATTTTGATGCTATAGTGTCTTGGTTGTCTGGTCATGATGTTGGTATCGTCTTCGCGATCGCGGGTGCTATCGACGATCTGTTACAGATTTTCAAATGACGTGAATCTACGTCAGCGGTCGCGAAAGTGTTAACATAAATATACATAACTTAATAACTGATAATTTATTTGAAATATATATTTTTTAAAATAAATTTATATCAGCAGAACACTAGAAAAAACTCGCTCGCTAAGTTTTTTCGATAATCGGAGAAACTTCTTCCTCTGTTTAACGAAAATTAAAAGATTTGCAGGCATGTAGTTCTTCGCTTCTTATGGAAAATATATTACATACTGCACCAGTCTTAGCACAATGTTTTTTTTTTTTTTTTTTTTTTTTTCCATGTATCATTATTTTTTAATAAAAATTGACATAAAACAATTTTATTTTTAAAAAGCATTTATTTGTTTTTGGATAGTTGTGGGACGAGTTGTGGATAGAGTTCTTAAAAAAAAGCAGATTTCGTGTAAAAATCATAAAGAGAAAATTTTTATTTTTTCCTAGTTCCAATGAATCCAGGATTTGGTTTTTCCTGTCATTACAAAATCTAGCAGAAAGGTTTGTAATTTAATTAATAGCTCAAGATGTATTGGTTGCTTGAAATATGCCGACTTCTATGAAAAATATAAGAAAATATCAGAATCTTGAAATATTAACTTTATTAATTTTTGTAACTCATCATCGTTAATTCACTGTATAAAATTCATATCAAACTATACCCATTTTTTAGTTTAACCGGTTAATTGCAGAATTTTCGTCATTTAATAAACCAAACAATCAGAGCCTGATTAAGGGGGAAGCACACATTATCTCTGCTCTCACCGGAATATTTTTACAATTATTTTTTACTTCATGTCATAGAAATTCCACGCTTTGACGAGGAAATATTTTTTATAAAAAATGAACGGTGTAAAACAATCCAATTTACTTACCGTTATTAGACACCAGAATTCTTTTAAAATAATTTTTAATGAGAATTTTCTGTTTATTATAGGAGGAAAGTATTTGTTAAAAAATAATAATGTGTGCTTCCCCCTTAATCAGGCTCTGCAAACAATTTTGTTCAGCAATAATGGCGCGAAAAAATAAGATGAATGTGCATTAGCATAGCTGCCAAGTTTTTTAATTTATTTCGAAATTTTGTTAGACCCGCCCTTTTTTCACCCCGTAATATTTGTAGAAAACTTTCCTTCAATATATAACTATGATTAACCCGTTAGTAGTCGCTAGTTAGTCGATTTGCCGCCCATCTTTCAGTGTTACCAGATTTTTTTATTCAACAGCCACCAAAAATTTTTAGAAGTGGCATTTGATATACATAAAACGGGAATAAAATCGAAGAAACGTCGGTCACACCACTTCTTAAAGTTATTGGTGGCAGTTAAATAAAAAGTGCGCAATCTGTAATAGGTGGCGCTGTCTATAGTGACTACTAACGGGTTAAATATGAAAAAAATTATTCTAAAAAGATTACAGTGTGAAAAAAGGATGGGGCTGACAATATTCCGGAATAAACTAAAAAACTTGGAAGCTATGCATTAGACCAGCTATACTTTAGCATGATGAAATTCTGATTATGAACAAAATTTAAATCAAAAATAGTAGTAATAATTAATTGTTGTTTCTTTGAAATAAAATGTTTTACATCAAAATAATTTGCCAGAAGAAGTAATTTATATTTTAATATATTGAGGATTCTTTGATGAAATATATGGAAATTTATTGATTCGTGAAACGTTGTTTGACACCGTCAAGCGGCGATGTAAGTGAATTTGGTATATTCGGTTTGTGAAGGCGTGCCAGGATCTTTTTTTTTTTTTTTCCTTCTTCAAAGGATCTAATGTTAAAATGTTATGAAAAGAAAAAGGTATATATATATATATCTGTATAATATCTTTAATAATTATAGTACAAAACTATTATGTCGTGAACGTGATTAAAAGAACAAAAAAAGCTATTTTGTTGTGGCCATCGCAAAATATTCTTCTTTATCAGTTTAATATAATAATTTTTTGGAGGCATCTAAAAGACTGCATAACAGCTCCACCAAACAGCTAATTTACGCTCAAATTTCTTCAGCGAAGCATTTCATATTAGCCATCTATATATTGAGTTTCTCCGCGCTTATACATTTGTAGAAGCTAAGATATTGCCTTCCCGTATAGAACAAGTTGCAGCAATGTGGCGCTTATGGTCCGATATGCAAATTAGTTAAATCAGTGTAGTTTTTGATAATAAACTATCTTACTATATAACATTTGTTACATAGCATGTTCTCTAGAAACTGACATATAACTTTTCCGAAAATGAGAGTTATGGCAATATAAGAGTGCCACATATGAGGCTTATAATCAGAGCCTGATTAAGGGGGAAGCACACATTATTTATACTTACACTGTTATTTTTTAACAAATACTTTCCTCCTATAATAAACACAAAATTCTCATTAAAAATTATTTTAAAAGAATTCTGGTGTCTAATAACGGTGAGTAAATTGGATTGTTTTACACCGTTCATTTTTTATAAAGAAATATTTCCGCGTCAAAGCGTGGAATTTCTATGACATGAAGTAAAAAATAATTGTAAAAATATTCCGGTGAGACCGGAGATAATGTGTGCTTCCCCCTTAATCAAGCTTTGCTTATAATACATATAATCAGCGAATTCATATCGGGATCCAACTAACAAGGAGAGGTCACATCATGAAAAATTCAGATGGGGACGAAATTGCGCAGGATATGCTATGAAGGTAACGACATATCAAAACAGTAGAGCCCACTAGCCACAGAATTTCTAAAAAAAAGCCTTTAAAGTTTCAATAATCTTCAAATACAGTAGAACTTGGATAATTCGAAGTTGAAGGGACCAGAGAAAGAATCGAAATATCCAAAAATTCGAATTACATATACTATTTTGTAAAAAAAGGGATAAATTAAAAAATTAAAACTCTACGATCAGAGATTTAACACATAAACTTTATATCTAAGAATACTGCTACATTACCCCTTTACCCTCCCCCACCCCATTAAATCAACATTTTTTACGAGCTTAATTATTCAACACTTTTTAAAAAATTGTGAAATATTTTTTATTTCTTTTTTAAGTAGAATCTTTGTATCATAGCATATGACCTGATACAAAAATAGAATCTTCTACATTACACAAGACTTTCAATTCACAAAAACCTCGAAGTCCATACATATGCACCCTATCTTCTGGTGCACTAGCTAGGGGCTTCTCTTGTATTTCCTTATTCTTCTTTTGAAAGTTTGTTAAAATGAATAATGCACTTCAGATGAGTAAAATCTCGGGAACAAATTTTACTGTAATATTTTAAAAGTGATCGTAAGAAAAATTCGAATTATCCAAAATAGAATTCGAATTATCCACGATTTTTTAACATTATTTTAATACAAAATTAAAGGGACCGTGTAAAATATTCGAATTATCCAAAATTTCGAATTAAACAAGTTCGAATTATTCAAGTTTCACTGTACAAGTTATTTCGGAACGTAAACAACGTGCGAGTTTCGTGGTCAGCAGAGTAAATGGTTGCCGTACAAAGGCCCGGGTTCAATGCTACCGACGGGAATGTTTTTACCCCTTTTTATTAATTTAATCTAAATATTTTATTTTACTGTTACTTTCTCTTTTAAATGAATTCAAAATTTAAAAATTTCAAAATCTTAATAAATTATTTAAATTTCTTAAACTTAAAAAAAGAAAAAAAATGTATGTTTTAAAATATTATCTTTTTTATATTTATAATTTTCTATAAATAAATAAATAAATAAATAAATAATAATAATAGCAACAATAATTTTTTCAACTTACAGTGTTTTAACTATAAGATAAAGTAAAAATAAAACAGATCTCTTTTAAAATCTAAACATTTTATTTCATGTTAGGTGTATTTAATAGCAACAATAATTTTTTCAACTTATAGTGTTTTAACTATAAAATAAAGTAAAAATAAAACAGATCTCTTTTAAAATCTAAACATTTTATTTCATGTTAGGTGTATTTAAAACAATGCTAAACTCTGCTTTTAAAATTTCAGAAAAATAAATAATAATAATAAAAAAAATATTATAGAGAAATAATTGTTTTAATTGTATATAGCCCAAACAAATTAACTAATCACTTCTCCAATAATTACAACTTCTTGAAAAATTATAATACGTTATTCTGATTCTATTAAAATATATTACAGGCAAACAATTACCCGAAATATACATAGATAGTGTTAACACTATCTAAATCTAACACTATCTAATAGATTAACACTATCTAAATATTAATCTACGTACGTTTTTCTTCGGAAATCAGTGTTTTATCCTTCTGTGCACGAAATAAAATTTAAGCTGCTCTCTAATATTAACAACCTCAAAACAGTTAAGTAATTCAGACATATATTTGTTATATGTATTTTTATATTTGTTATTTTTATATGTGTTATTCAGGGTTTTCTTTGTATATTTGCCTTATTTATTTTTATTCTATTATTTCATTCATTTACTTATTTTGCTATATTGTAAAATCTAATCTTTGTAATAATTAAACCTGAAATTTTAAAAATTTAATGAAAAATAATTTATTGAACTTTTGTGATTTAAAAAATATGTAGGTTATACAGATATAATTTTATGTATGTGGTATTTATTATTTTCTATAAGTTAAAAAATAATTTTTAGTTTGTTTTAATTATAATTAAAACAAAGCAAGACTTTATTTTTTTTTAATTAAAATTAAAACAAAGCAAAACTTTATTTTTTAAGTTATAGAAAATTATAAGTGTTTCAAATAAAAAATTTTAAAACCTACATTTTTTTTTTTTTTTTTTTTTTTTAAGTTCAAGAAAAATAAAAAATTATTTATTAAAATTTTCAAATTTTGAATTGAATTATAAGAGAAAGGAACAGTAAAATAAAACGTTTAGAATAAATAAATAAATAAAAGAGGAAAAGAAAAAAAAAAAAAAAAATCCCGAAAATAGCATTGAAACCCGAGCCTTCCGCATGGCAACCATTTACTCTGCCGACTACGCCAATGAAACTTTGTCTATGTTTCGAAATAACTTGTATTTAACCCTTTGAGTACTGAATTATTTAAAGATTTTTATGCCCAAGGGACGGATTTAATTTGTCGCTATATGGAATGATTTTGAATTTTTGACAATAAGGTCCTCCTTTGGGCGTTATTCTCCCATGTTACACTACTTCAGAACAAAATTTTCTACATTCACATTTATATTACAAATGGATATCCATTATAATTTTATTCTTTCTAATCAAAATATTTGTATCCATAGTATATTTCATTGTAAAATTGTGAATATTAATTACATATTTAAGAAAAATAAAATAGCATACAAATTGCAAAAGAAACGCCCACTGGGGGAGTTACAGATTTTCAAATGATTTTAATCTACGTCAGCGGTCGCGAAAGTGTTAATATGTAAAAGTAATACATTTTATTTGGAATATACTTATATTGATGATATAAGTATGGTTATAAGATATCATAAAAAACGCCAGGAAAGTGTTTCCGATCAACGCCCACCGGCGGGGGTGCCGCACACATTAACGCCTACTTCTTAAATTCAGATGACGAGTCACACTCGTCCATCGTAACTTCGCCCAAGTAAGCACATGACGATTCTCACTCGTCAAATGTGCCCAAAGGGTTAAAGAAGACTGAAACTTTAAATACATTTTTCTTAATTCTGAGGCTCGTCCTACTGCTTTAATATGTCGCGTTACCTTCACAATATACTACAATCCTACGCAATTTCGTTTCGATTTGAATTTTACATATCGTGACCTCCTTGTAAATATACAAATTCAGGACGTCTTGTGCATTTTTTTTTTTTTTTTTTAGTGCTAGAGTCCTATTTCAGTCGGTACAGCGTTGTCGAATTTTTATACGTCACTCTTAATTAGTGCTAGAGGCCTATTTCAGTCCGGTTTATTGAATGGGGATTTATTGAATTAATTCCGCCCAAGGCACAACTTTGACATGAGTCCCTCCCCCCCCAGGAACTTTGACATGAGTCCCCCCCAAGGTACCCCTATTTTAGTCGGTACAGCGTTGTCGAATTTTTATAATACACTCTTAATAGTGCTAAGGGCCTATTTCAGTCGGTTTATTGAATGGGGATTTATTGAATGAAGTCCCCCCAAGGCGCAACTTTGACATGAGTCCCCCCCAAGGTACCCCTATTTCAGTCAGTACAGCGTTGTCGAATTTTTATGCGTCACTCTTAATAGTGCTAAGGGCCTATTTCAGTCGGTTTATTGAATGGGGATTTATTGAATGAAGTCCCTCCAAGGCCCAACTTTGACATGAGTCCCCCCCAATGTACCCCTATTTCAGTCGGTACAGCGTTGTCGAATTTTTATAATACACTCTTAATAGTGCTAAGGGCCTATTTCAGTCGGTTTATTGAATGGGGATTTATTGAATGAAGTCCCCCCCAAGGCCCAACTTTGACATGAGTCCCCCCCCAGGCCCAACTTTGACATGAGTCCCCCCCCAAGGTACAACTTTGACATGAGTCCCCCCAAGGCCCAACTATGACATGAATCCCCCCAGGCCCAACTTTGACATGAGTTCCCCCAAGGCCCAACTTTGACATGAGTCCCCCCAAGGTACAACTTTGACATGAGTCCCCCCCTAAGGCACACCTTTGACATGAGTCCCCCCAAGGCACACCTTTGACATGAGTCCCCCCGAAAGTACAACTTTGACATGAGTCCCCCCAAGGCCCAACTTTGACATGAGTCCCCCGCCAGGCCCAACTTTGACATGAGTCCCCCCAAGGCCCAACTTTGACGTGAGTCCCCCCCAAGGTACAACTTTGACATGAGTCCCCCCAAGGCCCAACTTTGACATGAGTCCCCCCCCAGGCCCAACTTTGACATGAGTCCCCCCAAGGCCCAACTTTGACATGAGTCCCCTCCCAGGCCCAACTTTGACATGAGTCCCCCCCAAGGCACACCTTTGACATGAGTCCCCCCCAAGGCACACCTTCCCCTCATTGGGAAAAAGAGAAAAAACGTTGTTTTGCGGCTATATGACAGTTTGGACTTCCAACGTTATTTGTTACAATATCTGCAGCTGAAACACATTGGTTTGATTTAATGAAAACTTTATCATGGAATTTAGATCGTCACGAATTAACTAAAGAAGAATTTATCGATATTAACAAGTTTAGCAGTAGGCCTCTGGCACTAAATTAAAATCTGTCAATGTCAGATTTTTTTTTTTTTTTTTTTTTTTCGTGATATACAATTCTCACACAATATTGCTGACATACATTATACTGATATAGATACGCAGATACAAACTTTTTAGAAATGTGGCAAAATCGTGTTCAGAACATTTTAAAATGTGCAAAACCGGAAATTTTAACAAATCTTATATTTTCTTATTATATATATATGAAAAAGAAAAGTTGTTTGCCAAAATAATGAATTGAGTTTGAAAGAAATCTTTATCTAGAAAATGTTTACTGAAGATTGTAGGAAAGGCACACACAATAAGAGAGAAAACATACGGAAACAATGTTGCCAAACTTACAGACTTTCTAATTTAATGTTTACCCATAATTTTAAAAATTGATATTTGATATACATAATATAAAAAAAAAATTGACCAGAAAAATTATCAATAATGTATATCAAATATCACTTCTCAAAATTAATGGTGACTTTTGAATAAAAAAGTCTCAAAGTCTCGAGAAAGTGTACGGAAGGCATAAAACATATTTTAGCCGTAAAATTAAAACCCTTATGTATGTGTTATTTAAGCGTACAAAAAAGAGTTATTTTAACTCTCTACCTTACTAGATATAATTGCGGACGCCAAATAAACTTAAAGCATACAAAAGAAGTTACTTTAAAACTCCTAAGCTTTCTGAAAAACTAAATAAATTCTAACAAAATCTATTTGCTGCTTTTATTCCACTGAAAAATTTGAATACTCAGACAAAACAAACTAGATGCACGCACACGAGCATCATCTAAATAATCTTTTCTTTTTTTTTACAATAACAAAAATACATCACGTGAGTTAAAAATATAAAAATGAGAGAAATAAAATAAAACATGGACAATATCTAACATCCTCCCACCTTTTGATTATATCTTATAATCAAAACTCTTCATTTTGCTATTTCTAGTAGATTTCACAAACTTCATAAAATCAGTCTGTCTGGCATTTTAATTAGTTTTCCAGATCTAGTCTTTCTAATTTCCCTGCAGGACTTATCCTCCAAAGGCTTTTCAATTTGTGCTTCCTTCACAGCTGGATTAGGAAACGTATTTTCAGCACCGTCACTAGACGATACTTCTAGAGGATAGATTCTTTGTATTGGTCGAAGTATCTCTGACTGAGATGTTTGTAACTTTACGAGGCGCACTTTTCCATCTTTGCCATGAATAAGCTCTATGATGCGTCCTAATGGCCAGTGCATCCTTTTTTTATTGTCCGCTCCCACCAACACAGTGTCTCCTACAGAAACTGTCTGTTGGCTTCTTCTCACATTCGGTCGCTGAATAAGTAAACCCAAATACTCTGATCTAAATCGACTTCTTAAACTTTTCTGCAGTGCTTCTCTGTTTTTTGAGCCTTCGTTTGAAAGAGTTTCCCTCGACTGTATCGATGTCTGGTACAATATATTCATGAATATCTTTCAAAAACATGGCAGGAGAAATTGGTTTAATAGATTCTTGCTCTGACATGTAAGTCAAAGGTCGAGAATTGATAATGCTTTCGCAATCAGCCAATACAGTAATCATTTCTTCATAATTCAAGAACGCTCGCCCAAGGACTCTTTTTAATAGATCTTTCATCAGTCTGATGAGCCACTCCCACCATCCGCCCCACCACGCCGCAGTTGGCGGATTGAATTTCCATTCAATTGAATTGGTTGCTCCATCTTTTTGTATATGATTCCAGTTCAGTCGTTTCAAATAGTTGGCTGCACCAACAAAATTAGAACCATTGTCGCAATATATAATGGAACATCTTCCTCTACGAGATATAAATCTTCTTAAAGCCATCAAATAAACCTCGGTAGATGCTGATGTAACAAGTTCAAAATGTACTGCCCGATAGATAGCACATGTGAACAAGATAACCCAACTCTTCTGATTGTCTTTCAGAAACAAAGGACCAGCCATATCAATACCAATGATCTGAAACACCGCTGCAACTTTTACTCGATTTTCTGGTAGAGAAATAGGCGAAGATTTCACGTTCTTATATTTGAATCTTTTACAAGTAGTACATTTAGATAAAACAGATGTCACAGTTCTTCTTCCATTCAAAATCCAATATTTTTCTCTAATCAAATTTAAATGAATCTGAGGACCTGCGTGACAATTTTTCAGATGAAAATATGAAATTAGTCGTTTAACAACTTCATGATTAGATGGTAGAACGATAGGTGTGAGAAAATCCTTCTTGTCTTGTCTGTACAAAATTTTAGTTTTCACGCGTATTATATCTTCCTCATCTTTGAAAGTCTCAAGAGTTTTCAATTTCTCAAAATCTTTAGAGGAAAAAACTTCCTTCTGAATCATCCAAGCTATTTTCATTTCTGCTTTGTGAAATTCCTGACTTGTCAATTCTCCTTTCACTTTATCCTTTGGATTACAAGTATTATGTTTAAAACGGAGAATCCATCCAACAAGGCGCACGATTTTCTGATAACATGAAAAATATTGATAGTACCAACTATTCTGTGAATTTTCATCTACATTTATCAGTAATTTTGTTGATTTTAACTTTTCTCTTTCAACGTCTTCTTCATTTATATTTTGGCAGATGAAATTCACATGTTTATTGTACTCATATGGATTCTTAAGCCACGATGGACCTTCCCACCATTTGAGAGAGACAAGTTGTTTGGCTTTATAACCTCTAGAGGGTAGATCCGATGGGTTAATTTCACTGGGAATATATTTCCATAAAGAAGGATCAGTCAAACTCCTGATTTCTTGAACTCGGTTCCTGACGAAAACTGACCAGTTCTCTTCTCTGGTTATCCATGCAAGAACTGTCGTGGAATCACTCCAAAAATATCTTTCCATATTTTCCCAACTGAATGTATCTATTACTGATTTCGATAATCTAGCAACAATCAAAGCCGCTAAAAGCTCCATTCGAGGTATAGTTGGACACTTTAAAGGACTGATGCGGGATTTGGCAGCCAGAAGGAATAATTTCACTTGATCAGCTTTTTCTATTCTCAAAAATACAACAGCAGCATAAGCCTGATTACTAGCATCACAAAATGTACACTGTAAAAAAAAAACTATTACCAGCTGCAATCTGTGATTTATTTTATCCAATCACAGAGAATTTCTTGCAAGAAATTCTCTGTGATTGGATAAAATAAATCACAGATTGCAGCTGCTAATAGGTTTTTTTTTTACAGTGTATGAAGAGTACATTTTTTTAAATTATCTGGAGTGACTTGAATGTATCGCGTTTTGTGTGACATTGGTTAACCTTTTCTTGGCTAAACACAAATTATCAGGTAAAGGTGGTTTATCTTCTTCCCATGGCAAGGATATTTCATAACGACCATCGTTATTCCGTGCTACTGTCTGTAGAAAGTGTTCTTTCACCTGACGATCTATTTCCATCTTAGATAGCTTTTCGATTGGATCACTTATTCCAAGTAAATCTAATCTCCATAAGTCGGAAATTTCTGCTTCTATTACAAACATGGAAGTAATTGATAGAGCTAAATTTTCTTTAGATGAACTTTCTTGAGGAACTTTTCCCATTAATGTCCAGCCAAAAAGTGTTTCCATTGCAACTAGCCCAGAAGACAACACTTTTCTTCGACCTGTCAATAGTTTACCGATTATATCGGCTCCAATCAGTACTTGAATAGATTCATCGGCATCGCCAACATCTGTCAAAACAATGTCTTTCTCGGCCAATTCTTTCAGCCAAGAACCTTTTCCCACAGGTTTAACATTTTCACATATAATATTTTGATCCAAAACCTCAAAATTGCATCTGAATTTCCCTGTCAAATCTCTTAATCTTATTTTATAAAAGTTATGTTCATATTCTTTGGTTAAGACTCCGCCAAAAAAGTGAATGTACAACCTTTTCTTTTTTAATGGCTGCATATTTCATTTCTTCTGCTAATTTCTTCAAAATATACGATCTTTGTGAACCAGTATCCAAAATTAGACGAATATCCTTTTCTTTATTATCAGAGACGACTTTTGCTTTGAGAGTTTGAAGAAATACCCTTGGATTTTTATTGAAATTTGCCATATTTACTTCACTTTCATTTGACTTTTCTTTCTCTCCCCTTTCATTCGTTTTGCCTTTATCAAGACTTTGGCACATCACGGTGGAATGTTTTCTGTCACAGATAAAACACTTCAGGACAGTTTTACACTGTTTGGTAGTGTGACCTGACCCCAAACAGAGGAAACAGCACTTCTTATTCTTTAGAACACTCTTCTTCTCATTAAAACTCATCTTTCGTGCCGTAAAACAGTTTGAACTCATATGCTTTCCATCACAAAACACGCAATTTTTCTTTAGATCCTGTTTAAAAGAAGTCGTTAATAAAGTAGAGGCAGTGGGTATAGGCTTAACA
Organism: Salticus scenicus; assembly: GCA_963930645.1. Taxonomy (NCBI): domain Eukaryota; kingdom Metazoa; phylum Arthropoda; class Arachnida; order Araneae; family Salticidae; genus Salticus; species Salticus scenicus. The sequence goes on from CAWVNO010002759.1 coordinate 380,571, forward strand.
ATAACAACATCAGTGTAAGTCCTTCTTTTTCTATAATTTCGGTCATCATTTTTCTTCGCCAGACCAAAACCGGCTACCGCCAAATTTATTCTTTCATCTCCTTCAACTTCACATTTGAGAAATTGCATCAAATTGTCCAACCGTTCTTTCGCATCAGAATTAGTAGAAACAATGTTACTTCTATTCCAAGCTTTCAAAAATTCAGCTGGAAAACAGGATTCTACCATAGGATATAATATAGAAGCGCATTTATCAGTAGTGACAACCAAAATTTCAAGAGCCCTTAAATATGATTCAAGTTTATCGTACAATGAAGTAAGAGAAAATTTTTCTTTTGTATGCGCAACTATAATTAATTTTAATAATTCTCTAACGTGCACTTACACTAGAAGATCATCTCTTCCATAACGAGCTTTTAGACTCTCTATAACTTTGGCATAGTTGGCGCCAGTTGGCGGAAAACTGTCTACAACTTCTCGTGCTCTGGAACCAGCGACCGTTGCTTGAATGAGGTACTGTAATTTGTTTTCTGGAGGAATATCGTTATCTTTATCTATCTGCTCAAACTGACTCCAGAATGGTAGCCATTCTTTTAAATCCCCATCAAATTGTCGGAATTGTTACTTGGGTAAGGAAATTTTTCTTCTAGATGCATTATTTTCATTAACAGTTACAGTGGGTTGCCAAATTAATGTGGACACTCGTAAAAATCAAGTTATTTGGATTTTTCTTCCAAATAAAAATACATTACATGCTATAATTGGTATTTATTACTTTATTTAATGTTAATATATGTATTTAATAGCTATATAATGAAAAATGTATAATGGAAACGAAAAAAAAGTAACATTTTGTAAGGACTTAATATTTGGTGACATTTACTTCGACTGATATTTATGCTTCAATGCGTTGCGGCGTGCTTTCTATATAAGATTTTGCACTTTCTTTAATTAAAGGATTGGGATGTCAGATATTTATAAGTTTTTCTAACAGTTTTCTCTTGGTTGTCATCATTTTCTTGGCAATTTCCCTTTTTGCAATTTCTTATAAGTTTTCCATGGGATTCGTATCGGGTTAATTTCCAAGCCACGATAATACTTCGATATTCTTGGACTGTAAATTCAGTAACACTTTTGGCTTGTGGCAAGGGCAGAATTGTGCATAAAAACGCCATGCTCACCTTCCAGGAACCATTATTCCAGCTGTGAAAGAAGGCAAGTTCGTACAACTTCCTTATTTTGGTCCTGTTTCATAGTTCCTTGAACAATGTATAAGCGCCCTATATACTTGGTGTTTATAGTAGAACAAACCATGACCTTTAGTAGATGTTTCTATTATGCAGTCAGGGTGAAACTGCTCTCCAGAGCGCCGCCGGACGAAATTGCTTTTATAGACTAAAATTTCAAAAGTTAACTCGTCTCAGAAACACACATGAAATTGAAATAAATTATGGTTTAACTGCAAAACAAGACTTAGAAATCATTGAAACTATTAATAAATATCACGTATTTGTTTATTCCAATATTCAACAGTCATGTAACAATGGTCTAGAGCCCAGGCGAGTCGTTTGTTTTTCATAACCTCTGTAAGCTTAGCCTTGCGAACAGGACGATGGCCTATTAGGTCCTCTTCTGCCAATCTTCACTGCACAATTCTTTTCGAAACGGCAATACCTGATTCCTGAACAATCAGAGTCAGTATAGCAGCACTGTTTTTCCTGTTTCGTAAGCAAATGTCCCTAATTTTTCTGTCTGTTCTGGGCGTAGTTATATGTTTTCTATCACACTTCCCTGTTCTTTTCGGTGAAAGGGACAGGTTTTTGAAAAAATTCACTTTTATTTTATTAACAGTTTATTTAGAAACCTCAACAATATCTGCGACTTTCCCTAGAAATGCTGTGCGTGCTTGAGAAGAGATTTTATTTCAGATTTTTTCTTGGAGAAATATCACTCCTTCTGACAATACTGAAATTAAAGAAAAAAATTAATTGAGTTATAAAAATGTAATAAAAATGAAATTAAAATTGTAATTCAGTAGTCAAACTTTAGTTATGTTACTAAAAATGCGTCAGAATGCACATTAAATCTCAGTTCGAAGTATCCAAAATGAACGTTTAGTGTTACACGTTGAGAACACTCTGCAACATAAAATGAAGTGACTGTTATAAAAATGTCGTTAAATTCAGCATACTTTGTTTAAATCACAGAAAATAATGTGTAACACAGTAAAGTTTGATAAAAATGTGTTTCAGTAACGTAAGAACCACTTCTAGGTATTATAAGTGGCATAAAAACGCGAAAATGTAAAAATAAATCAAGTGTCCACATTAATTTGGCAACCCACTGTAAAATTGACTCCCCTTGAATGTAGGCCTGTGACTGTATTCTAGCTAGTTCCAACTGTTGGGCTAATTCCATCTTCTTTATCTCTAATTCTTGATTAAGCCTTTTCTCTTCTTGTTCAAGTAGTTTTTGTTGCTGTAGATCTTTTTCTTGCTCTAGTTTCAATTTTTCTTGCTCGACTTCCAATTTTTCTTTTTCTTGCCTCTCAACAACAGCCGTTGATAGAATTTCTTGCACAAAACTGGGATAATTTTTATATTCGTTGCTATTCAAAATAATTTCCTTCAAGGTAGCAATAGTACATTCAGGAGGAATTATTTCGCCAAGCTCTTCCTCTACAAACTTCAGATCGGCTTTTCTAAAACCTTTAATTGCTTGAAACATTGTTTTACTTCGTCCTGTCGCGGACGCCACAAAATGTTATTTAAGCGTATAAAAAAGAGTTATTTTAACTCTCTAGCTTACTAGATATAATTGCGGACGCCAAATAAACTTAAAGCATCCAAAAGAAGTTACTTTAAAACTCCTAAGCTTTCTGAAAAACTAAATAAATTCCAACAACAAAATCTATTTGCTGCTTTTATTCCACTGAAAAATTTGAATACTCAGAAAAAAACAAACTACATGCACGCACACGAGCATCATCTAAATAATCTTTTCTTTTTTTTTTACAATAACAAAAATACATCACGTGAGTTAAAAATATAAAAATGAGAGAAATAAAATAAAACATGGACAATATCTAACAGTATGAGCAAAGACTCTGATTTTTATAAGACTTATAATGCATTAGAGTCTGTAAATTTTAAGAAAAGATGTATTTTTATTTTATTTTATTATTTATTTATTTATTTAATTATTTAATTAATCATTAAATCTTAACGACATTTATTTCTAAATACACTTGACTTTTGACTTTTTGAGATGTATTTTATAGGTATGAAGAATGTACTCATGTTTCATTGTTTTTTGTATGGTTTTAGGCCGATTGACTACGCTAGGGTTGTATTCCTACAAGTGGAATGCCCTCTTTCTAAGGGATCCAAGCCCGTATTTACACGAGTTTCCGAGAAAACCACGGAAAACTCTGAACGACTAGGTTGATGAGCGCGACCTGGGATTGAACCCGGCACTTCCCATCTATTAGTTGTGAGCGTAGAACAACTTGGCCCCTGATGGGCCCTTATGTTTCATGTGTGCTCCATATAGGAAGTAGCGCTAAATTGTCCCGATGTAATATTCCTCCCGAGAATGGATCAAAAATATTTTCATCATTACTTTACAGTATATTTTATAATAAGACGAGACACGCACAAAATTAATGAAAAAATATTGTTTGTTTCAATCACACTACTTTCATTACGCACTACTGCATATTAGGGATGAGACTGATCATCAGAAAATGTGATCTGCGGATATGGATATAAATACGGATATAAGTTTTTTTTTTTGTATCCGCGGATACTGATAGGAATACGGATCTTTTGTATCTAGATCCGCGGATACGGATACGAATACGGATCTTATATGTAATATTTCAGTATGTAACAGTTTTTATTTTTATTTCTCGACTTCCGTACGTAATGGAAGTGTTTTGATATCAAGTTTTCACCTGGTTTACATGTTTTAAAGTATAAAAATAGGACTTTTTCTGAACCACCTTGATCTCAGAAATTTCAATATGAGGTCAAAAATAGGGGCTGCCATTGAAAAAAAAATAAATTTGATGCAAGTTTCAATATGTAGAAGACATCTTAAGCAAAATCTAACTATACCGTAATAAACTAGACGTTTATTACTAATCAAATGACACCAGCCGCATATTTTTGAGACAAGGTGGTGTTTATTTCTTTTTGCTGACTGTGCATTTATACATAGAAACTTAAATTGCAATGTAGCAACGCCACCTGGTGGTCAATATGCCTGAAACTAAATCAGCCGAATTTTACATAATGTATATCTCTTATATTAAGTTTGATGCATTATGGATGCTAAGAATCCCATGAAATGAGAGGAAATCGCAGCGTGGCATCACTCCCTGTTGAAACATATAGCTCAAGCGCTTCTAAGCACCAGTTCAATCCAAGATCTATCCAAATGTCGAATTTGATTAAATTAGATTCATTGGTTTATGAGGTTTGCACAGCTTTTCTAACTCAAAAATATATACATTCTCTAAAATTGACCGAATCGTGTTCATAAAATCTCAAAACGCGTGAATGTCTCAAAAGCCGAAAATCGAAACATTTTCCGAATCTTATATTTTCTTCTTTTGCATACAGAAGATAGTAATAAACACATTAAAAATATAAAAAAGTAGTTCCAGCAATTTAAGAAATAAGTAATCCAATTTTTAAAACTAACAGTTTTAATTATTCGAAATGAAATTCAATTATATTCACCTAAAAATTATGTCTACAAATTAGAGCTGACGTAAATCACAAAAAAAAAAAAGGAATTTGTTTATTAATGAATTAGAAAATTAAAAGCTTGACAAATATCTTTTATACTTCCCCAGATTTAGTGGTTTCAGGATTATGTTTTTCTTGACACCACATAATCTAGCACGTAGATTTGAAGTTTAACTCAATGTGATGCTGTCTGCTCAAAATACTCAGACTCCCATGAAAGCTACAAAAGACCCTCCCCCCCTCAAAAAATAAATGAATAAATAACATTTAATAATTTTTCGTGAGTGCAGTTCATCATAATTTATTTTCGCAATAATATCCATGACGAAATTGATTACTTTTTGTTAGTACAACGGCTTAATTGCATAATTATAATAAACAAAAAATTCTTTTCAAGAGAAGTGGTGTAAAAACATTAAAGGATTTATGCTTTAGACCAGGTATACTTTATCAATATCAAATTCGATATATGAACCAAACGCATCATAGAAACAAGTAAGATTTGTGATTTTTTTAACATTTTAAATAAAAGTATTATACCATAAACATTGTTCGAAAAAGTAATTTATAAGCTGATTTTTCCATAGCTGAGCGTATTGTGATTAAATAATGTCACTTCTAGAAACACTAAATGGCATTGCCAAGTAGAGATGGAAGTAATCGAATGATTAAGTAATCGATTATCAATGATATAAGCGTTTTGTAATTAGTTTTGGTTTCTTCATGGCTGTCAGGTTACTCTCTCTTTATGCTTTTTTTTTTTTTTTTTTTTTTTTTCACTCACTGCTGTGAAATTTTAAATTCTAACCATTAAATTCTAACTTAATAATTAAGATTTATTTAACTTTTTAGGTAGATTTTTTTTCAAAAATAGTCCTACAATAATTACTTTGTTCTCTCCCCCCTCTTTCTCTGTGTATATATATATATATATATATATATATATATATATTAACATGAATCTCAAGAGGGATAAAAAATTTGTTCATGTTATCAGTAGTTCATCCTATCAGTAACTAATCTTCATATAACTGAACTAAACTTAATTTGACGGGGATTGTGGAAACAGTTCATGTTAAAAGAAATTCACATTAACGAGGTTCGATTGTATGTGTGTATATATATGTATAACTGAATCAACTGAAACACAAATTTGACAGTGGTAGCTTAAGTGATTTTGTTGGTTATTTGATCTATCATCAAGTTAAAAAAATGGCAGCCATTTCAAAATTTCAAATTCGGATAAGAAACGCATTTTTCAACAGATTTGCTTTTAATTTGGTATGTACAGTCGGGAAAAAAAAAAAAAAAAAAAACGCAGCACTTGATGGTATTTCGTTATTAATTGACGCAGAAAAATTTAATAGACACCATTCAACAGGAAATGAAATGCACTTTCTGAAAATGTCGTCGAATTTTGAATTAGGGGTCATCTACATATTAAAATGAGCGCCAACTTTGATTTTTTTCAATAGTAACACCCAATTTTGACTTCATATTCAAATTTCTAAGAGTCTGGCAGTGCGGAAAAGTATACTGTTTGTATACTTTATCTTTAGTATTCATAGAGTTATGATCAAAAATGTGTTAGGGGACTATCTCTAAATATAGAAAAATAAAATTAAGATCCTAGAAGAACTAAACAAAATTATACTGTTTCACACCGGAAATATTTCAAGAAAAAAAGAGTTATAAAAAGAAATAAAAATATTAACACCTTTGCAGTATCTTAATTATCATGAATTTAGTTTTTTGGATATGTATATACTTTAGTACTTTTTTAGATAATTTTAGGTATATTTAAATACATTACACTTACGATTGGTCAGACAATACTTTTTATAAAAGTGCAATATTTTTCAATTAAGAGTATCTATCATGGATATACTGATCACCAATAAAGCTTAAATTGTCTTTCGTACGTGTAACATAATATACAAACTGAAATAATATAGCTATATAGATATATATATATATATATATACAACAACGCATAAACCAAATCTTTTCGGATAAATTATTGTAAGGTTTCATAAAGTAAATATTAAACAATTTTAATAGCACTTACCAGTTTTGGGTCAGTTGAACTCTTTGGAACTGTACGATTTGTTTTATAATTTCTATGAAAATATAATTTCTTAATTAACGCTTTCGCGACTGCTGACGTAGATTAACATCATTTGAAAATCTGTAACAATGCCAGTGGGCGTTTCTTTCGTAATTCCTGTGTTACTTATTTCTTAAGCATGTACCCAGTGTTCATATTTTTGCAATAAAATATACTATGGATAGAAATATATTAATTAGAAAGAATTAATTAGAAAGAATATATGTATATCCATCTGTAATATAATTGTGGTACAGAAAATTTGTTTTGAAATATTTTATTTTGAGAGTATTTCAAACAGTAAACCCCGCCTATTTAGTTAATTTTTTTCTTCTAGTGTTCGTTTAAAGGATTCTAAATTTATCACCAGTAATCGATGAAGTAAATACCACTTGTGTATATTTTTGTCAATGTAAAATAAGGGGTTTAACACGAATACTCAAAGTCACATTCACTTTTCGTTTCTGTATTGTTTTGTTTAGAAGAACGATAAAAGGCGGGGCTTTAGGAAACAGGAATTCTTGATACTAACACAGATGTCTAAAAATCAACATTTTTGTTTCATTTCTTTGCATTTGACGTTGTTGTTATATAATTTGACCCTTAAATAAAAAATAAAAATATTTTGTTCAATTTTCTCCGTTATTTTTTAAGATTTGCTTCGTTATCTCATTCAAAATTTTCTAAGAGACGGCCCCCTAAACCACTCCAAAAGAAAGATTTATTTATATCTCTAAAACTAATAACTGGAACGAGCTGCAAATTTGCACACACATATTTTTCAGCATTAGGATTCATTTTATGTAAAAATTAATATAGGTCATAATTCATAATTTTTATGAATATGAATTTATTAATATTTTTCAGAATTAAAAATATTTTTCAGAATCAAAATTAATGATGGATTATGTTTGGGTTTCTTCACTGTATCTCGTAAAAAAAGAATTATATCGATCAAGTTATTTTTTGTGAAGATATTAATAAAAGTTTGAAATATGAATTTAACATTAGCACCTTCAAACTTTGAACGCTTATAACTCTGTGAAAAAATAAGCAAAATATACAACCAATATACTTTTTCGCATTGTCGCGATCCCAGGAATTCAAATATAAAATAAAAATGGGGCATTACCATTGAAAAAATCAAAGTTGGTGCGCGTTTTAATATGTAGACGACCCCCAATTCAAAATTTCTGTTCATTTTCTGAATCTACTTTCAATTCCCCGTCGAATGATACCTATTACATTTTTGTGCATTGATTAGCAACGGAGTTACATCGAGTGCTGCGTTTTTTTTTTTTTTTTTCCCGACTGTACATAGTTCATATCAAGGTCTCAATCAAGTTTATTAATCAATTCGATCGGGCATCGTATTTCAAAATGGCGGCCACTTAAAAGTTTCAAACTCACGTTAAAAAACTTATTTATGAACAGATTTGCATGTATATTGATATATGCATAACTTATATGAAGATCTCAACTGAACCAATTTTTAAATCAACTCGATCCCTGAACTTATTTCAAAATTCCAATTCCTGTACAGTAGTACAGTCGGCAGAAAAAAAAAAAAAAAAAAAAAAAAAAAGCCACCCCCCATTTAATTTTGCTCTAAATTATCGTGAAAACGTGCGGTTGGTACCAATCGATCTGTAGTAACGTGTAGTGTATAATGGTACAGTTAGATTTTGCTTAAGGGATCATCTACATTTTAAAACAGGCATCAAGTTCATTTTTTTCAAAGGCAATCCCTATTTTTGACCTCATATTCATGAGATCAAGGCAGTTCGAAAAATATACCTTTTTATACACTTTAAATGAACTCTAGGTAGAGATACAAGCGAAAATGTATTAGGGGTCCGTCTATACATTTAGAAAAATAAATCATGATCTACCACAAATAGATATTATTTGTTAAAGTTTACACCGGAAAAAAGGTACAGAAATTTTAATTATAAAACAAAAAACGAAACTGATTACAAAATGTACTGTCTTCACGTGTAAAATAAAATTATTAAGTGGTTTATCTATGTAAATAAAGAGAAGTGTCTGTGTATCTGTGTGTGTCTGTCTGCGCTCTGGTGCTCACACTATTGATCGCAGAGCTTCCAAATTTGGCATATAGGTGGTACCTGGGACCCTGCAGGTATGCACCTCATCGAGATTTTTTTTAATTTCGAATTTGAATTTTTTAAATTAATGTTTTTTCGATTTTAAATATTGCCTTTAATGCTTCATTTTTCATAAATTTAATTCTTTTGCTTCAATCGTCTGCGTATCTTAGCAACGGCTATTACGCACCTTATTTTTATTTAATACATTCATTTGAAGGCGATTTTTTTTTTTTTTTTTTTTTTTATTTATTTGTTATATTTATTGAAAATAAAATCGTAATGCTGCAGGAAAAATTAAGTATAATTACTTTTGAATTTAAAAACGTATTTATAACAGTTATGTTTAATTTTTTATAGTAAAACAACTTCTTATTTTTCATTTTTTAATTATTTCCTTTAAAAGAAAAAACTTTTATTTATTAATTTTTTTTTTTATTTACAGTATTTATCGGAAAAAATGGTAGTATATACGTAGTAAAAAAGGATTAAATTGATTAAAATTTATTTGTTTATATATTATATTTATTTTTTAATCTACTTTTTATTATTATTATTATTATTATTATATTGGTCGGAATCAAATCGTAATATAGTGTAAATAGCATGGGCTATAAAATACATGGTTCAAAACTAAAATATTTAATAGATGCTGAGATACAGTCATCTTTAAAATCGTAGTTCTTAAATCGTACCAGATCCCCCCTGTCGTCGATAAATATCCAGATTAAAGTGCCCGGAAAAGATCTTTCTGCGGGCATCGGAAACCTAGGCCTGATGCTGTGCGGGCGGGAAAAGAGCTGCCGTAGACAGCGGGTACCCGAAGCGAGGTTTGGAGCAATTTCAGTTTCTTTTCTTTTCTTTTTTTTTTATAGTTTTTTTCTGTAATATGGTGTAAAAATAAATATTAATTCAATTCTTTCGAAAATTCATTTAAATATAGTGACCAGCGAAGCGGGCGTAGCCTGCTAGCCTATGTAAATAAAGAGAAGTGTCTGTGTGTGTGTGTGTGTGTGTGTGTCTGTCTGCGCTCTGGTGCTCACACTATTGATCGCAGAGCTTCCAAATTTGGCATATAGGTACCTGGGACCCTGCAGGTATGCACCTCATCGAGATTTTTTTAAATTTCGAATTTGAATTTTTTAAATTAATGTTTTTTCGATTTTAAATATTGCCTTTAATGCTTCATTTTTCATAAATTTAATTATTTTGCTTCAATCGTCTGCGTATCTTAGCAACGGCTATTACGCAAATTATTTTTATTTAATGCACTCATTTGAAGGCGAATTTTTTTTTTTTTTTTTTTTTTTTTTTTTTTTTTTGTTATATTTATTGAAAATAAAATCGTAATGCAGTAGAAAAAATTAAGTATAATTAGTTTTAAATTTAAAAAAGTATTTATAACAGTTATGTTTAATTTTTTATAGTAGAACAACTTCTTATTTTTCATTTTTTAGTTAATTCCTTTAAAAGGAAAAGCTTTTATTTATTCATTTTTTTATTTTATTTTATTTTTTTTATTTACTGTATTTATCGGGAAAAATGGTAATGTATACATAGTAAAAAGGATTAAATTGATTAAAATTTATTTGTTTATATATATATATTTAATCTACTTTTTATTTTATTTTATTTTATTACATTGGTCTGAATCAAATCGTAATGTAGTGTAAATAGCATGGGCTATAAAATACATAGTTCAAAACTAAAATATTGAATAGATGCTGAGATACAGTCATCTTTAAAATCGTAATTCATAAATAGTAGCATATCCCACCTGTCGTCGATAAATATCCAGATTGAAGTGCCCGGGAAAGATCTTCCTGCAGGCATGGGAAACCTAGACCTGATGCAATGCGGGCGGGAAAATAGCTGCCGTAAACAGCGGGTACCCGAAGCGAGGTTTGGAGCAATTTCAGTTTCTTTTCTTTTTTTTAATCTTTGTCTATAATGCGGTGTAAAAAAAAAAAAAAAAAAAAAAAAAAAATATTAATTCGATTCTTTCGAAAATTCATTTAAATATAGTGACCAGCGAAGCGGGCGTAGCCTGCTAGTATTTAATAAACGTAGATTATTTCAATGCGTCACTTCAACCGTAAAAATTTAAATAGCTTGAGTCATACGAACCTTCCAATGTTGAATTACAAAAATCTAGATAGCAAGATAAAAGAATAATAGTGATAATAATAATAATATTAATAATAGGGGTAAAAAGAAAAAAAAAGTGTTTAATATTTAAGAAAAAAAAAAAAATCTACTTCTGTTGGGTATATTTTTATTTCATAGAGTAAGCCCCGCATGAAAGTGTTATTTTAAAGTTTTACATTTAATTTGAGGCGTACAAACATACAATATATACAAAAATTTAGATAACCAGATTTAAATTAAAACCTGAGAAAGGATATTTAAAATTCAATAAAAAGGAGATACGGTTCAAAAACATTCCTATTTTGGGTAATAGGTCCCGCCTTCATACGTTTCCCTGAAACATCAAATTATTTAGCAAAATTCATGATTAAAACCTTCGCGACCGCATGCTTTTGTCTTTTTGACAGTAAGGTCAGTGAGAGTTAATCTTCGAAGTTACAATATTTCAGAACAGAATTTTCTGTAATCACATTTATATTAAAAATGCATATACTTTATAATTATATTATTTCTAATCAAAGTAGTTGTTTCCATTTTATATTTCGTCGTTAAAATACGAATTTTGTTTATATACGTAAGATAATGCATAAAAGTTTCGAAAGAAACGCCAATTGGCGGAGTTACAGATTTTCAAATGTCGTGAATCTATGTCAGCGGTCACGAAAGTGTTAAATAACTGAAATTTTGTCATCAACAATCAAAACGGTAACTTTCACTCGTTTATATATTCCAGAGTTCTATAAAAAGTCAAACAAACTAAAATTAAGCAAGCAAGAAACATTTTTTAAAGCAAAGTATTGTTTCAGAAAAAGCCAGAGAGTGGGTATGTAGTATTATTCTGAATCTGAAGAAGTGCTCGTATATATAGGAGAGGGATCGAATTTAGTTCAACCAATAGGATTACGAGAAAGGTGGGGAGTGTGGCCAGTAGGAATTTAGTAATGTTAGCTATGTAAACAGTAGAAAATTTAAGAAAATGTGGACTGAATGTGAAATTTCCAACGATCAGACAAATAGGAAACAGCGAAATCACAATTTGCAAGGTTTTTAAAATTTTTATAAATATGAAAAGCTTAAAAGAAATCGAGTTCATGAATGGATTTAGGTTTGCAAATTATTTTAGCTGAATTAAATTTAAAATTAATTCACCTCTGCTGTCTCGAAAATAGATTAATAGAGTTTCATTTCACATCTTTTGAAATACAAGAATTAATTTCTCTTACCCGCATTTGTTTATCACAAACCACCTTTTCTTTCCAAAATAAATTCTATCGTCAGTCTGAAGGTTAAACCATGGGTTCCCCTCTCTCCCCAGTTCTCGCAGATATTTACATGCACTATTTCGAAAGCAAGCTTTTTAAGAAAATATCTTTTCCTTTCTGGACCCGTTACGTTGACGACACATTCACGCTTATCGACATATCTCGTAACAATATTGACCATGTCTTAGAAACTTTAAATTCAATTGACAGTAATATCCAGTTTACATATGAAATAGAAAATAATGGCTCCCTTCCATTTCTTCATACCCTCGTCTCTCGCACTGTAAATGGATTTTCAACCACCGTCTATCGTAAAACTTTTGCAGTCTCCCATCCTCCCCATGCGCGTTCATGTCCCCCACCTAACCAAAAAATGGCTGCTTTCTATACATTTGTAAACCGTGCCCTTAATATTTGTTCAAATCCTATTTTATTAAAATCTGAAACTGAATACTAGAAAGCCATTGCAATTGACAGAGGTTATGACCCTTCCATTATGGACAAAGCTATCCAAAAATTACAACTCCTTCGTATTTCGTCTACTAAATCAGTCTCTTCTAATATCAGTACTGTTTTACCCTAGTTTCCTAAATCCAGTCAAACCATAGCTAAAATTCTCAAACAATATGATTTTAAAATAATATTTTCGCCTTCCAATAAACTCGCCTTTTCTCAGTTAAAAGATCCCATTGATAAGCATAATTCTTGGGCATTTATAGTATTTCCTGTCAGTGTGGTTTATCATATATTGGCCAAACTAAACGCAGTCTTACACTTCGTCTAAAAGAACATATGAATTACGTCCGCAAACAAGAAACCAATAAATCGGCTATTTCTAAACATTGCTGGGAGAAAAATCATAATTTTAAATTTAATTCAGCTAAAGTAATTTGCAGACCTAAATCCATTCATGAACTCGATTTCTTTGAAGCTTTTCATATTTATAAAAATTTTAAAAACCTTGTAATTTGTGATTTCGCTGTTCAGTATTTGTCTGATTGTTGGAAATTTTACATTCAGTCCACATTTTCTTAATTTTTCTACTTTTTACTCAGCTTACATTCCTAAATTCCTATTGGCCACACTCCCCACCTTTCCCGTAATCCTATTGGTTGAACTAAATTCGGTCCCTTTCCTATATATACGAGCACTTCTCCAGATTCAGAATTCTTTTTGCACTGAAGACGGTACGCTTAAGGCTACCGAAACAGCTGTATGCATCTCAAATATTTTTTCTTTGACGTTTCTGACGTAGTAGTTTATTCGGGTTTTAATATCACCCTATATTCAATAATAAAAGAAATGCATATTGGTGGCATATATGAAAAACGTATTGATGGCATATATTAAAAACATATTGATGGAATATATATATATAAATATTTTATAATATTTGATGTGCATATGAAATGTTTTAAAAGTGCAGATTCTTAATTAAACAAATTGTAGTAGTTCTTTCGCCTTATGAGTTAGTTTGAAGCAGTTTTGCAAGTTTTCATTTGTTTCTCAGCCATATCAAATCCTTCCACTTTGACAACCTCTCCTGAAATTTCCATAACTAAAAATGTCCTGATATTCGTTTGAAATATCGTTCTGGTATGAGGAAAAATTTTATGAAAACGTTCTGCTTTTTCTGACGCCAGTAATTCTACACATAAATTTTAATGCTACTTTTGCAATTATTTCTGTGACTTAATAAGTTAGAAGTTTTGTAGGAAAATACTGATAAAAAAGACAAAAAGTGGAACTCTTTCATCCTTGATTAGAATAAGAGTGCTAACAACTAAGTATTATGTAATTAATTAGCCTAAGTACAATTAGAGAAAATCAGTACCTTTTTCAAAGTTACATGTACCTTCTCCTTCGATATTTAAGAAAAAAGAAAGAAAAAAAAAATCATGAACCCCCTTTTAATTGAATAATAGTTTTTAATACTGAAATGTATTTGGTACAAACAATTTTCAGAATAAAAATTCAAGGATATAAAACACTATTAATGCTACAAGGTCTGTCCAGAAAGTACTGAGGCTGTAATGTTTGGACCATGTTCAAAGGGGGTGAAGTTAGCGGATGGTACAAGTGGTGGAGACTGTCGGCTACACTGTCTAGTAGAAGTCAGTTTGCCCTAAGTTTTTTGAGAGCATAGATTGTTAATAAAATAAACACATATTTGAAAGTAGCATTAGGTTATTAGAATCCAGCAGATTGTCGAGCAGCTACACACCATAAAGTTGTAAAAACTAAATAAATCGATACTGAGACGCACAAGAAGCTTATGTTAAGTATTTTTTGTCCAAGCCTCAAGTATTTAATGGCAAAAAACCTTTAAAGATGAAAGAGAGTTCGTCGATAACCAACAACGCGTTGAACGTTCATCAACATCTCGAACTTCAGACAATGTCGCTACAATTAAAGCGCGTTGTTGGTTCGAGTACAAATTATTGGAGAGACTTTTGACTTTACAAGATTGATTGTGTATTAAATTGCCACGGTGGAACTTCAAAAATTTTCCAAGCTCCTGACTTAGTTCATAGCAGAACACAGCGTTGTAACGCTGGTCCAATCACTGTACAACCTCGATATGTTACTGCTGGATTTTTCCTATTTCCTCGGTTAAAACTGAGGTTAAGTAGCTGTTTTGAGGTTATTTTTAATCGTTTTGACATTCTGAAGAACTTTCAGAGTTAACTTAACTTGCGTTTTGAATAGCATTCTAGTTGAAGATTTAAAAGTGGGCATCTGTGGCTGGCAGAATCGTTAGTAACAGTGTTTTAATGCTGGAAAAGCTATTTTGAAGAATATTAAGTATCTGTAATATTATCTTTAAACAAACGAATTTTACGGAATCAGTCTCATTATTTTCTAGACGGACCATATAATATAGACTATATGTCTATACAAATTTCAATATTTGTTTTAGTAACTGAGTTTTGTCGCTTAGCTAATAATAATAAAAAAAAATATATTTCCATAAAGTTAGATTTAGATTTTTCCCCTTATAAAAGCTAAGTCTAGTCTATTGCTTGCAAAATACAAGTGATATTAGCTTATTTTGTATTCGCATTAAGGTCGTACGCGTTACTTATATCATCGCTTCTAAGAACTTTAGAATAAAAACGCTAAATTACTTGTTAGGTGTAACCGGGGTAATTTTTAGACACGACAACTTTGGGGGGTAATTCTTAGACGCACTTGATATTTAAAAGCTATTAACTTTTATTTGATTTTGTATTTGAATTTAAGTTTTTAAACGTCTTTTCTCATTGTATAAAGATTTCCTAAGCAGTAATCCACATATTAGCAAGTTTTCAATTTCACTAGAAAACTATCTCTGAAAAATTATCTATCAACTTTTAATTTCAATATTTTCAAATTTGCTTATTGCATATATTTATTTACTTTAGTTGCAGATTTTAAATTGTATTAAAGAATAAATTCATTGCTTTCAAATTTAATAACAGAAAATTGCAGAATTCATAAACTGAGATGAGTATAGGCCTTTCTAAAAGGCGTTGTATTGTTTCATGCTGGGTTAATTCTTAGACAATCCTTGGGGTAATGTTTAGACATCCTAGTGTAATTATTAGACAATGAAAAAATAGGTTTAAATTATTTTTTATATGTTCTAATCAAAGATAAATTTAATACAATGTAAAAAATAAGTATTTAAAGAGCCCAGTTTATATTGTTTATCCATTTATTGATTATATTAGGCACAATTTAAAAAGAAATCAATAAATATTATGAAACTGTAAGTAATTTATTAAAAAAATCATATAACTGAAACTATTATATTTACAATTCCTAATAAAGTAAAACTCAAGTGAACAAAAATGTTAAGTTACAGTCAAAAATATTAGATTATTACATTGAATATGCAGATTATAGCTTGTTAACTACAATCTGATGTCTTTATTTTCTTTTTGTGAAAGAACTTGAAAGTGATTCTAAAGGTTGAACTACGTACATTATTTATTTACGCTTAAAGTAAAATATAAGTAACTAAAACATTTTAAGATGATAATAAATATAGATGCAGTTGCAGTTGTTATAACATATGATGATTATATGAAAAAATAAAAGCAAAAGAAGGGAAAATTGTTTCCTTAAAGAAAAAGAACAACACATCAAACAAAAAGGTTTTACCAGAAGAATCAGGAAGTTCTTGAGATGCTGAAAGTTTTCACAGCGATGCATCCTCTGACATCAGTTTAATAGGCAACTCTGCTGCTACCATTAATATTAAAAATATGTGTTACCAAAAAGTCCACATCAACTGAAGCTACAATTAACAAATGTTATAAATAAGACTGCTAGTGATAAATTTTTTGTTATTTATTATGAGACTATATATTATATTTAGAAAGTGTTGAAGTTCTATAAAGAAAATAAAAAGAGCATCCGGAATTGAAATTTTCGAAATGGTATGAGGACAACAAATTTTGATGACCTTCAGTACCAGATTTTGAAAAAGTTTCTGAATCTGTTTTATGGTCCAATACAGACAGATTCTATTTATCCCTTTAAAATTTTAAGCAATGATTAGATTGCTGACGTTTATAGAACCCTTAATGATGTTTTCGTGAATGAACTAAGAAAAATTAATTGAAGTTATTTGTGTTTCAAGTTGAAATGGATAATAACCTCACGTTAATAAAGTCAGTTTCTTCAGATAATTTACTTTTTAATTCTTCTGCTTTCTCGCCACAACTGACCTAGTATCTAGTACATCCAGATTTAATAATTAAACTACTTTTTTAGTTATTGCCAAGTTCTCCCTGATATTTATAAAATTTTATAAAGTGTGAAATCAAACATGTAACATTTTTTTTTGTGTGTGTGTATTAAATTGCCAATTAGTTTACCCTATTTGAAGTACACAATAAAACCAAATACTGACTGACCAGTACTGTTTGTAAAAATCTTTTTTTTTTTTTTTTCTATTCATAAAACATAGAAATCCAGTGTCTAATAATTACCCCGTGCATTTCTAAGAATTACCCCAATTGCAGAGTAATTCTTAGACACGTTTTTATTTCTTCTTTACTTACAAAGACATTGATTGAGTATTCTGATAAGATAAGTAATATTAATAAAATAAAATTTGAACTATATTCAAAAGAAACCCTTTTTATAACAAAAGTTTACTTTTTCTCCAAATATTACCACTACAGAATTTGGCAATCTCGTTATCTGACAGTGCCGAACAACGAATCATAAACTCCAGGATAGAGAAGTAGAAGCCGCATTAGCGATAAGAAATAATCAAAATATATATTACCTTTCCTAGCAAAATTTTCTGGTGTGTAATTTTTATTTTAAATTTAGCTACGGTTACATATTTTAACTGTTTTTCATCATAACTGCCAAATTTTACAATTATAAAATAAGGACATACTTGCCAACCATCTCATTATGAACCGTACAACTTCTACTATTCGCCTTTTTTTTCACACCAATTTTTTTTTTTTTTTTTGGAGTAATTTTAGTCTTATTTAATCGTAACAACATTTGGAGAAAATTACTCTAAAAATATAGTGGTGTGAGAAAAGGGGAATTTTTTCAGGGGGCGATAACAATTGTACGGTTATTAATGAGATGGTTTTCAAGTATGTAAGGATAGCTCTATGTGTGTAAGAAATTGCACATTATATTTTTCTGAGATTTCAGATCTCCAGAACACTATCATAAAATTTTGGGGTAAAGTCTTCCTAAAAATTGGAAAATTCGGCATATACGTTTCATGTGTTTCGTTCATATATAGAATTTGATTATGCTAAAAACAAGCTAGTTTTAAGTCTAATTTGCTAGTCTTCCTGAAAATTGGAAAATTCAGAATCTACTTTTCATACTTTTGGTTAATATATAGAGTTTGATTACGCTAAAAAAGAGCTAGTTTGAAGTCTAAGTTGCTTTAAGTCTAGCTACTCTAATTTTTATCACTGCTAATTTCGAATAAAAAATATTCTTTTTTTTTTTATTTACTGAAATTCTCAATTAAACAGTTGACAAAGAAAAAGTTTTTCCATGAAATTTATTCACTACATTAGCAATGACGAGCTACTTGCCAAGAATTATTAACTGTTAACATTTTCGCTTCTGAGTCTTTTTTTACAGCTTTCGCAGAAATTGGTGTTTTATGGTGCCAACAATACCTTAAACTACTGGTAAAATTTCAAACCCACCTGCAACATTGTTTGGTAACATTAAAAAAAAAAAAAAAAAAAAAAAAAAACTGGTAAAGAAAAATATAACTTTTAAGAATATGTGTAGAAGATTCACACAAAGAACATACCTTTCTGTAGGGACAATTTTCCGTTCCTCCATTATTCAAAAGTTTCAATATCTGTTTTAAACTGAGTCTTGTTGCTCAGGTAATAATAATAATAATAATGCGTATTGTTGACTATAATGATGAAATTTTATCAGCATTTAATAAGCATTTAGCTCCATACACCAATATGTATACATATTTACAAATTTAAAGAATATTTTGATATATTTTGATAGTCGATAATATTTCATAGAAATAGTCGAGTCGGTGTAAATAGAATAAGTTTTTATTGAAGTTGCCAGATTACTTTTTGAAAAGTACAACTCTCGAGAGATATAGAAATAGGTAACCAAGGAGGATACAATAATTCTCCCCCACTTGAAAAATACAGTGGCGAGTCAACCCTTAAGATAAAATATAATCTTGTAGGTATGCTGGTTGACGCCTCGTTCTAGAAAATATTCGCACAGGTGGTGAAGGAATCTGGGATTGATCTGCGGCTGGATATGTGTTCAACTCATTTCCTTGAGGATTGATAACTTGGTAATATGCAGGGTCATGTTTTGTGTTATGGAAGGATTTCTGGTGTGGGATTGATGTCGATACTATATTTTCCCTTTGAACATCTGATTTCTATAGTTGATTAATGTTCTCTTGATTTCCCTGCTTTCATCTAATTTAACTATATAGTGAATACGTCCAAGTTTTCTAGTTATAACTCCTAGTTTCCATACAGTTTTATTGTTTATGAAGAATTTGGCTCCCACTCTCTCCCCCACATGGATTTTTCGAGTGTGAGGTCTAATCTTCTGTTCATATTTCTTTTCGTGGTATGGAAACATTGCGTCAAGTTTAATACGAATTTGGCGATTTAGATACATTTCTGCTGGTGACTTCCGATTTACTAAAGGCATTGCTCGATATTGAAAAAGAATCCTTTGAAGTTTTAAGTGGATGGGAAGATTTTCTGCAGCCACGCTTTTAGTCGACCTTTCAGTGTTTGCTCGTTATGTTCCGCAGGACCATTACTCGCTTGATGTCCTGGTGCGATAAATTTTTGCTTTATTCCATTTATACGACAGAATTTTGAAATGTTTCATTCGTAAAAGTTGAAGCGTTATCAGAAACCATAACTAGTGGATATCCATGCATTGCAAAAATTTCTTTAAGTATTTTTATGGTAATTTCAGCATTCGAAGCTTTCTGTGATATTTTGATTTCCACCCAACGTGATTTTGCATCCACAATGAGTAGGTAATAAAATCCTTGGAAAGCATCAGCATATTCGATATGAATTCTATCCCAATTGTTAATTGGTAAATCCCAGTGATGAAGGGGTGCCTTCGCAGGATTATGTCTCACTGACGAACAATCTTGGCAAGATTTTACTAAGTTTTCTATGTCATTGTCAATATTCTTCCATGTACAGTAACATCGAGCTAACTGTTTACTTTTTGTTATTCCAATATGTGTAGAACGTAATTCTTTTAGGACTTCAGGCTGTAGATTACAAATTTTAAATGTTTCTTCCATCACAACTGCAAAATTTTACAATTTTAAAATAAGGATAATCAGCTCTATGTGTGTAAAGAAAGTACACATTACATTTTTCTGAGATTTCAGATCTCCAGAACACTATCATAAAATTTTGGTGCAAAGTCTTCCAGAAAATTGGAAAATTCGGCATATACGTTTCATGCATTTCGTTCATATATAGAATTTGTTTGCTAAAAACGAGCTGGTTTTAAGTCTAAGTTGCTAGTCTCCCTGAAAATTGGAAAATTTGGAATCTACGTTTCATGCGTTTCGTTAATATATAGAATATGATTACGGTAAAAAAGAGCTAGTTTTCAGTCTAAGTTGCTTTATGTCTAGCTACTCCAATTTTTCTCACTGCTAATTTCGAATAAAAAAGTTTCTTTCCTTTTTTTTTTTTTTTTTTTTTATTACGGAAATTCCCAATTATCCGTTAAAAAAAAAAAGTTTGTCTATGAAATTTATTCAGTATATTGGCAATGACGACCTACTTGCCAAGAATCATTAATTGTTAATATTTTCGCTCCCTACTCTTTTTCTACAGATTTCACAGAAATTGGTGTTTTATGGTGTCAACAATACCTTAAGCTACTGGTAAAACTTCAAATCCACCTTCAGCATTGTTTGGTAACAGAAAAAAACGAAAACTGACAAAGAGAAAACTATAACTTTCAAGAATTTCTGTAGAAGATTCTCACGAGTCTACATTTCTGTAAGGAATATTCTCCGTTCCTCCATTATTCAAAAATTTCAATATCTGTTTTAGTAACTGAGTCCTGTTGCTCAGGTACTAATAATAATAACTAGCGAGCTTCGCCCGCTAGCGGGTCAGTATTTCCAAATGAATCACTAAAATTAATGAATCACTAACAGTAACTTTTAGTGTTACGAAAAGAAATAATAAAAAAAAACATTTCTGATTGGGTAAGAAGTCGGACCGAGTCCCCACTGCCTTCGGCAGCGCAGTCCCGTGCGCGCTGCGCGCGCACAACCTGAAAGATACACGCGCTGCGCGCGCGTATTCCTTCCCTGACACTTCGTGCCCCCTAAAAAAAAAAAAAAAATCATTTCTGATCGAGTAAAATCTCACAACGGGTCCCCACTGCCTTCGGCGGCGCAAACCCATGCGCGCTGCGCGCGCACGTGTGAAGCTATACGTACGCACCGCGCACATATTACTTCTCAAGTCAAATTTTTATTCTTAAGAAAAGAAAATTTAAAAATCATTTCTCATCGGGTACAAAGTCGGACCGGGTCCCCACTGCCTTCGGCAGCGAAGTCATGTGCGCGCTGTGCGCGTATCCCTTCCCTCACCCTTCGTGCCCCCTAAAAAAAAACATTTCTGATAGGGTAAAAATTCACACCGGGTCCCCACTGCCTTCGGCAGCGCAGTCCCGTGCGCGCTGCGCGCGCACAAGTTAGGGGGTACACGTGCTAGGCACACATATTCCTTCTCAAATCAAATTTTTATTCTTAAGAAAAGAAAATCGAAAAAAGCATTTCTCATCGGTTAAAAAGTCGGACCGGGTTCCCACTGTCTTCGGCCGCGCAGCGCACGCACAAGTTAAGGGATACGCGCGCGGTGCGCGCCTATTTCTTCCCCACCCTTTCAGCGCCTCCTAATTAACCTCCGTATACCAATTTTGAACGGTCTAACTCAATTAGCTGAGATGCAAAAAACACCTAATCAGGACACCTCAAAACGTGTAAATATGGTGAAAACTTTCGATAACATAAAAGAACTTTAAAATATCTTTCGAATGATGTATTAAAAATAATTTAATCATAATTAGAAATTGAAATATTGAAATTTTAAAATATTACAGCGCCATCTGGCGGTAGAAATTTCTGTAATGTACTGTTCGATTCCAAATCAACAAAGCTTTCTAATGATGTATTACTTATGAAATTATTTTAATTAGTAGCTGAGATACAAAAGAAAACTGATTCAGGAGACCTTAAAACGTGTAAATCTGGTGAAAACGTTCGATAATATAAAAGAACTTTAAAATATCTTTCGAACGATGTATTAAAAATAATTTAATCATAATTAGAATTTAAAATACGCGTATTAGAATAAAATTTAATTTCCAATTAAAATGTAATTTTTTTCTAAATTCGATGAAATTTGAACTGCAAGGCTGTCTTGTGATGTTAGGGCTGTATACCAAGTTTTGTGTGCGACATTGAAAAACTGAAGCCTTTTCAAAATTGCAATTTTTAATCGCAGTACCAAAACACGTGACCTCATTAAATACCAGATGTTTCTCTTTCCGTTCAAGACTGTAGACGATTGTCTGCGATATTAAAATTGTTTTGATTTGTTGCCACCATTTTTTTTTTTTAGTGTAGTTAATTTAAAAAAATCTAATTGTCCGATCGATAAGCCGTTTATTAAAGCATCGGATTCAGAAAAATCGGACCTTTCATTTGATACCATATTTGTAACGATACGACTGATATTTCTAATTTATTTTCACTTTTTTCGTAAAAATGTCGCTTTTTAAGCATTTAATCATGAATTCTGGGTCATTTTTCGGTAGGCATGGGTCGACGTTTTAATTAATATCTCCGCTAATATAATGTAAGGTCGCATCGCTTAGCGAATTATTGCGATGTCGAAATGAAGAAATTCTGCGTCTGTCGACACCGGTTTCGAGAGGCTGCGACCATTAGCGCCGGAGCTTTAGCGGTCACAAGGCATTTCTCACAGACAGACAGACAGATGCGCACAGATTTTAATAATATAAGGAGATAATAATAATAATATTTCCATAAATTTAGTTTCTTTTCCCTTATAAAAACTAAGCTTAATCTATTGCTTGCAAAATACAGTTGATATTTCCTTATTTTGTATTCAAATATAAATCGTACGCATTACTTACATCATCGCCTTCTTTTAGATCACCGCCTTCTTAGAACTTTAGATGTAAATTGCATCATTCTTGTTATACTACTTACAAGGATACATTCAAAAGGTGTCACCTTAAAAAAATATTGAAAAAAAAAAATATTTGATTCTGCTCTTCATAAAACACCAGAAAATGAAAAAATTATCGGCTGAAATTAATTACAGCGAGCACAAAAAATTATCAAAATTAAGCATATTTGGCGATTTCTCACTGCTAGGCGATTGATTTTGAGTACTTGGCAGAAAAGAAAAACACGGTCCTGTTCGTACACTGCAACCTCGGTACTAGCAAACGTATCGCCTAACAGCGCTAAATATGCTTAATTTTGATAATTTTTTGTGGTCGCTGTAATTAATTTCAGCAGATAATTTTTTCATTCTCCGGATTTTTATGAAGAGTAAAATCACATATATTTTTTTCAATACCTTTTGAAGATGACACCTTTTGAATGTTTCCTTGTTTGTAATTTCGTTACCTGGCAGTGCCGAAAACTAGCGCTTCAATGTTAAGCTCGATCCCTACGAAGTGGATCATTCTATTTAATTTGCAGGTAAATCGGTAGACAGAGGGATGGGAACCTTTGCTTGCGATTGCGCGAGCGAGGTGTGAGTGTTTACGATTTTGATTTGGCTCGTGGTTGTTGCTTATTGCTTGATTCTTTCTTGATAATTTTAAGTTCATCTTGACTCCTGTCAAAGATTTGATTGACGAGATATTTTTTTTTTTTTCATTTATCGCAAAAAAAGCTCTGGGGCTAGTGTTGTCGGATGATCGAAAGTAAATTTCTCCAAACAGTTCTCAAATTTCTTCAAGTCAAGGTGATATATATACTTTTTTTTTTTTTTTTCAAAAGAAATTTCAAACTGAATTTTTTTTTTTTTTTTTTTTTTAAGTTTAAAAATGTTTACCAAATTTAAGCTCACATATACATTGAGTAAACAATAAATTTAATATAATTATGATTATTTTATTATTATTCTTTTTTTGGAAGTATCTATGTCGCAACATGAAGGTTAAAATCTCAGTTCTTGACATTTCAAATTCTACTATCTAAATCAGATTGACAATATTTTTTATGAAATTGTGGTTATTGGTGTTTTTGAATACGCTTACAAAGATGTACAATTAAAAATTTTCACTGCACACATCACACACTCAACTGCATTTTTACTTTCTTCTATATGTAATATAGAGAAAGTATTGGATTCGCGAAAATTTTCGACCTCCGTTTTTTGACGGATCTACACGTTTTGGGATGTCCTGAACACGAATTGATAGTTTTTAAAAAATGTTTGTCTGTGTGTGGTTTCTTGTTTTCACCGTATCTCACGAACCAATGAATGAAATTCAACCAAACTTGGTATATAGTTGGACCCTGGCGGGGCATTGTGCTAATTAGATTTGGGAATAAATCGCCCAGCAGGTGGCGCTCTGATCGCAAAATTTCATATTTTTCACCGTATCTCACGAACCAATGAATGAAATTGAACCAAACTTGGTATATAGTTGGACCCTGACATGGAATGGTGCTAATTAGATTTCGGAATCAATCGCCCAGCAGATGGCGCTGTGATCGCATTTTATGTAAACTTTTAACATTGCAGTATAGGACAAAATTTCGTATAAATGTACATAATGAGTGTTAGTTTTAAACTTGTGAGTGTAAAATTAATATGAATTATTGATAACAGTAGTAGTTAACTAGGAAAAAAATTTTGTGCATGTGGGGGCACCGGTTCCCCCCAGGGGAAGAAAATTTTCAAGATGGGTATCTTTCGAAAGGTCTCGTTGATAATAGTAATAGTTAACTAGGAAAAATATTTTGTGCATGTGGGGGCATCGGTTCCCCCCCCCAACTGAGGGGGGAAGTACCCTCCCGGGGGGGCAAAGTTTCAAGTTGGGAATATTTCGAAAGGTCTCGTCAATACCTTTAAAACGAATGGTTGAACCATAAATATGTGATAATTTAAAACAAAGTTATCGATTTTTTTCTACTTTTAACGAAAAAAAACTTTTTTTTTTTTTAAACGAAATTTAACCAAACTTGGTATTTAGTTGGTCCCCGACATAAACTGGTACTGATTACATTTGGTGATCAAATCGCTCAACAGGTGGCGCTGTGATCTCATGTTTTCTAAGTTTTTAACATGGCAGTATAGGACAAAATTTCGTATAAATGTACATAATGAGAGTTATTTTTGACTTGTGATTGTAAAATTAATATAATTTATTAATAATAGTAACAGTTAACTAGAAAAAAATTTCTGTGCATGTGGGGGGGAACGCTTCCCCCCCTGGGAGTGAAGTACCCCCCCCCCCGGTGGGGTAAATTTTGAAGATGGGTATCTTTCGAAAGATCTCGTCAATACCTTTAAAATGAATGGTTGAACTATAAATCTGAGATAATTTAAAACTAAGTTATCGATTTTTTTTTACCTTTAACAAAAAAAAAAAAAAAAAAACTTAGAAAAAACATCGTAATTTTTTTTTTTTTTTTTTTTAATATTGTTACTAATTGAATATGTATAGGAAAATTTAGAAAAATGTCTTGTGGTGGCCACACCACAACATACTAGTTTTTTTAATATTGTTACTGATTGAATATGTATAGGAAAATATAGAAGAAAGTCTTGTGGTGGCCACAACATACTAGTTTTCTTTAATTGTGACTGGGGAGTAAACATTTTTTAAGTTTTCCTGAATTTCTTTGTACAAGGAAATCAACTTGCGCTGCAAAATATAGGAAATAAATACAGTTCAAATTTCTTAAAAACATGCTTTAAATCATCTATATACTTATAGTTGCAACTTTTGAAAAAGATAAGGATTGAAAAGTGTGAATTGATTAAATAAAAATTACAAGAAAATACAGTTCTCACTCGCCTTTTTTTTTTTTTTTTTTTTTTTAATGCCCTGTCTGTCAAAGAAAGGAACAATTTGTACTTGTTTATGTTGACATAGAATGTTTTACATTCATTGCATGTATTGTAGCTGATGTTAATTAATAATAATAATAATAATAATTTAAAAAAAAATATTGCACTATATTTATAATCATGCAGTGCATTGTTTTCAATCAATGCTCCAATTCAATGCGCAATTGTTTTCAATCATATGATGAAAATATTATTTTAACCCTCTCAGCGTTTGAACCGGAATTTTGTAACACGAACAAACGGTTACGTGCTAACTCCGACGTGCCATCTCCGGACATAGTCAAAGGAGTCAATCCCCTTTTGTAATCCCTAACGTCTATTGACCGGAAATGTAGCCAAGATGAATTTTGGCGATAAATTTACTAGTGTTTTACACACGCTCAATGTAACTAAAATAATTTTTCATGCTTTCTAACATTACTTAAAATTAATGTTGAATGGAAATTGAATTATTATAAACTTCGCAAAATAAACCTTTGTTGATAGTGAACGGTTATCAACATAGAATACACAGAAAAAATAATGAATACATATCTTGGATATGCTTAAAAGAAAGACAAGAGAAATGTGCAGGAAAAGTTAAAACAGATCTGGATTATAAAATGTTAAGTTTTAGTGAACATTCTTGTGTGCCGAATGCAGCAAATATTGAAATTAAAAAAACAATAGAAAATGCAAAAAAAAAAAATAGTTCGTGAAGAAATCGCATCACCTGTTTCCAGAATTTTTCATGAAGAGATGTCAAAATTATACAATAAAGTATATGAGTTTGTTTCAGAAACTCCAACTTATGAATATGAATCAGTCAAATCTACATTATGTCGCGAAAGGAGAAAAGTTTTGGGATATGTGTAACAATATGTGTAACACTCACTGTAATTTTTCTTAAACAGTAAGTGATAATTACACAAAGTTCCATTTAAATCAATAACACAGTTAAAAAAAAAAAAAAAAAAAAATCATCTGCACCACTTTCTTGCCTCCCCTCCCCTTTCTCAGCTATATATAACACTCAATGCGATTTTCATAAAAAATAAGCAATAGTTATCAATAATAGGACGGTTTAATCTTGTCTCTTTTAAAATAAATAATAGGATGGTTTAAAAAATGTTTAATTTCCTTCTGCCCCCCCCCCTTCAACTATATGTTGTAATTTTAATAAAGAGTAAGTGGTAGTTATGCAAAATTTTATATAAATAGTTAACATGACAATATAAAATACTTTTTTCCGGATGCCCTTTATGTATATACAGATTACTGCTTGTTATACATCAATATGTCAAACAGCGTCAAATACTGTACAGAATTTTTTTTTTTTTTTTTTTTTTTTTTTACACATGATATATTTCTTAATAATTATAAACACATTCTTTAAATTTTATTTTGGCAGTATAATTAATTTTACCCATTTTACTAAAATAATCTGTTAAGGACAATTTTATATTCTAATTACACATATACACACTATAATAATTTTTAAAGAGAATGTTATGCACCATCTTGTGGAAAGAAATTAACATCCCTTATATTAATTCTGCCCTTAAATTATGATAAATAAATGAAATTGGTATAATTCTTTAATATATTTATTATTATTATTTATGCTTTAAAAACACCTTATTAGGGGTTATTTCCATATTGAATGAATACTGAATTTATTTATTATTTTATTTATTTATTTATTCAGTTATAATACTTAAATTTTATGACAAATAATGCTACATTCTTCATTTATCCTAAATATAAGTTTATGCGAAATTTTTAAGAATATTATCTTCAATGTTATTAATTAGTTTATAAAGAGAAGTTTATGATGATTCTTACCAATATGAAACCCGACTGTATTTTGATTAGTTACAACAGTCAAGTTTCTAATAATACAATAAAATTATTTTATTTAAACTGTCTGAGAATGTCATTTATTCTGGTTTTAGGAATAATATTTTATATGAGTTATAATTAATATTTTATTGAAAATTAACTTTATGATTTCAACCACAAAGAAAATTGCAAAAGATAATATTTTAACGCCTGGACTTTTAAATAGTTGCTGCAAAAATGCAAAAAGTATTAGAATGTTAAGACTAAAGTTTTAGAAACTATAAATCTAATTATCAAAAATCTAATAAACCTAATTGTTTAAATGGTGAAATTTCTTTGGATATGTATGAAGAAGATTTATTTATCAGTCTCATCAAAACATTCGCATTACCGAACAGAAAAAAAGAAAAGCTGTAAGCTACAAAACGATCATTTAGGGACTTATGGGACAGTACATCATATTTTCATTTTATGCTGCAATTGTATCTCTAAATACAGGGAATTACAGAACTAAATAAATAAATAAAAAGATTTTGAAAGAAATATTCTTTAAACGAAAAGAGTGTAGAGGCAAAAAATATTTGCCAACGAAGAAGATAAATACTTCTATATGGTACAGCGCGATAGCTATAAATCTGTAACCCTAATAGTCCTCCACCCCTTAGAGCAGTCCTTGGGGTGCGGTGTATTGTTATGGGATTTGGTCGCAATCAGCACGTCGGAGTTAGCACGAACAAACTCCCTCGAAACGGTTTGAGACTGATTTTTGTAATGTAAGAAATCTCTCTCTAATTCGTGCGAACCTGATAATTGTAACTCTAAATAACTACTCCGAAATCGTTAGAGACTGAAACTTGTAACTGACCCTTCCCCCTTTTACCAACACGGATTAACAAGGGGCGGACAATGATGATAAGTTAAGCTGACAGTTTAAATGCTTCTTTGTTGAAAGAGAGGGTTGATAACAAAAGAATAGAATAGTGAAAAATGTTCAAGAAGAGCTGTTGATAATTTGTAAAATCAGTTAAAATGCTGCTTGGTAAACAGAACTTCGCATAAAACCTTTTTATTTTTTCAATTTAAATTATATCTTTTAGATGACAATTTTTTTCATAGGAATCTTAAAATTAATAATAAAAGACATTATTGTTAGAATAAAATAATGGCAATTATTTGTTAAATCAGCAGCTTTATAATTATTGTTATTATTCTTATTGTTTATGAACTAACCGAATATTCTGCATAAAACTCTGTTTTAATTAAATATTAATGTACAGCATTTTAATATCCTGTAACAGGTTTTTCTCTTTTTATATTCAGTACCTGAATTACAGTTTACTTGGCTTCATTGTAAAAATTATTCATAGTGTAATACAATGATTCGTTTTCGGTGTATTATATATATATAGGTAACTATTTTAACGAATTTATGAGTTTAAAGATAAGAAAAACAAAAAAACAGAATTGCAAGCCAATGCGCAGTATTGCTACAAAAGGAAATGCAAAACTTAAATATAGGAATAAATTATCAATGAATAAAATGAAATAACCCCCCCCCCCCAATATATATATATATATATATATATATATATATATATTAAATTATTCAAATTATATATATATATATATATATATACATATTTGTTTCGGGGGAGCGCTGGCTACCAGTGAAATCTAATTTTCATGGAGATAAGACAAATTCAAATCGAATTATCATCGGAAACCCCTAAATCTAGCAATTTCCTAGAAAATGTTCTTCTAGGTTTTGCGTTTGCTAATATTTAAATCTGTTACCTAATAATAATCAGATATATTTTTCATCTCAAAAAAATCTGTAACACTATCTATATATTATATATATATTATATATATATATAAATTGTTCTAGCGATTTCCAACAAAACCAAATTTCTGTCATATTTTTTCCGGATTTAGTGCGAATTACCAGTGAACGATAATTTTCCTGAAGATCAAAATATTTAATATCGAAATATCGTCGAAAAAACACATAAGCTCTATTTTTTTTTTTCTAATCCTTCAAGTATTTTCGAAGAAAACGCAGACTTAGCTACTTTTTTTTCCCCTGACAAAACGCGGGTTTCCCGTGAACGCTAATTTTACTGAAGAAGAGCACAATTCAGATTAAATTGTAAACTCAAAATATCCCTAAATCTGAATTTTTATCAAAATCATTCAAGTAGTTTCTAAGAAAGTCACGTTTCTGCCATATTTTCTCACGGACGAAGTGAAGGTTAGCAATAAAAAGTAATCTTCGATAAAAATAGGATAATTCAGATGTGTTTCTAATCTAGAAAAACTTATTTTAGTCAAATTTTTCATATAAAAACATGCAGGAACTATTTCATTCCCTAGCAACGGTTACTATATTCATTTCTGAAAATTACTTTAGTACAGCTTTAGCACAGGAGCCACTTGGCAGTTTTTATATTTTTGTTTTCATTTTGACGATAAACTAAAATGGGTATCGCAATTGCGTAAGTAAACATCTTGGTGAGAAGCGACCGAGCTATTTTGGTGATAAATTTCAAATTTTGCCAAGAGGTTCAAGCTGCTCCATTGCTTTAGCAGGAGCTTTTCAGTTTTATTTAATTATCTTTTTAACTTAATGCCAGAGGAGGGGGGGGGGGGAATAATTGGTCTAAATAGACAAAATATCTCCAGATAAAATATTATCCGTTTTTCGTTCTGTTTATTAAACGAAAGAAAATGGCCAAAATAGTTTTTTCAATATCGTTGACATCTCTATAAATTGAAATTAAAATATCTAGTACTTTTAATTTCAATCTACATGCGTACTTTTTATTTTCTAAATTAAATATTATCTAAATCTTAATATACATATCAAGGTGTAATAAAATAAAAAGCGACAGCACAAAATCGGTGTCTGAAACAAATACTCCTATCGTACTAAAAATAAAATAAAATACAAAAATAAATTTTGCTTCAGGTATTCGCTACATTCGACAGTGTATTCCTCGCCGGTACTGCCTTGCCAAGGTCCCCACTACCGTCAGTATCTTATCCGGACATTTCAATTTGGTTTTTTATGGAACAACAAGTAGCTCTTCTTTTATTCAAGAAGTGTAATTTTACAGATAAACTATATACCAGCTTCTATTAAACATTTTAGTTTTGGCACTATGTATTAGTGAGACATGGTTACACATTTTTTCTAGATTTTGCTTTCTGATAATAAAATTGCATGTGCAAAAAATTACAATTATACTGCTATTAATTGTATTATAAATGTATAAATAAAAATAAATTTTAATTACATTCATAATTAAAATAATAAGTTTAATTATTTTCACTATATAACAATATTATTTCTATGAATACAATTAAATAAATAAAAATAATTAAATTGAATAGTAAACATTGCTAAATGTGAATATGAATTAAATAATAATAATAAATTAATTAATTAATAATAATTTGATTGTGAGATGTAAGAAATGTGACGGATAAATTATTACTTTTTTTTCGAAACATAAAATGATTTAATCCTACATGGCAAACATTTATTACTTTGTAACTTAGATTAAAATCTGCTTTTCTAAATTTAACCCTTTGCCGACCTAGACTCTCTTAAGTGCTGTAAACATTGTCGCGAAATTTAATAACACTTTTGTTTAACTATCATAAAAAATTCTGAGCAATAGCATTTGATATACATAATGAACGAATTACCTTTGAAGGGATTAAGCAACCGTTAGAGTTAAAATTTTGTGGTGGATATTGAATAAAAATGTCCCTGAATTTGTCAGCACTGGTAAGAGGAGTGGTATTCAATAGGACCGGCAAAGGATTATAAATAATTAAAAAAAATAATAATCATAACCATAACCATACCATTAAATAATTCTTCAGCTGAAAGATTTTTTATTTTTTATATTCCTTTTTCTTATCCAATAAAAAATACGCTAAAAAATGCCTATAAATATTGAAGGAATAGTTAAATTAAGTATACAACACTGAAAAAAAAAAAAACTTAAAATATATCTGTTATAATAAGAACTTTATTAGAATGTTTTATATTTAAACGGTTTGTCTATCTGAAATTTTCTTTAATATAAATTAAATATAGAATTTTCATGGAACCTTATAGTTTTTGTTGTAAGCTAAAGGCAGACTGACTGCACTAGGGTTTTAGACATGTAATTGGAATGCCCTTCATAGTGGTCTTCCTAAGGGGTCCTAACCCGTATTTACGCGAGTTTCAGAGAAAATCATGGATAACTCCGAACGACTAGTCGATGATCGGGACTTTGGATCAAACCCAGCACTTTCTGTCTACCAGCTTTGAGCGCAGGACCACTCAACTGCTGGCCCCTCTTGGAATTTTCCAGAAACTTCATGAAATCTTCTAGATACTTCATGAATCTTCTAGAAACTTCATTGAAATATTTAGAAACTTCATGAAATCTTCTAGAAACTTCATGGAGCCTCCGTGAAAATGTCTAGAAATTTCATGGAACCTTCTAGAAAAATTTAGTTTTCAAAAGATTTTCAGAATTTTCTAAAAGGTTCCGGAGTTACACAGCTAAGTTAGTTTTTTAGCTATGTAACATAAGTTACACAATTAAAAAGTTAAAAAAAAAAGAAGAAAAAAAAAAAGTGATATTTTAAATAGAATACGTTTATAGAGGAACCCTAAAAAGTGGAAAACAAAGAAAATTTTGAAAATTGTCGTCAGAATAATGAAAACGAATCAATCAATAGATAAAAAAATAAATAATAATTGAAAAGTATCTAAACTTGACGAAGGTATAGTTTACTCCTAAACAAAAAGCAACTACTCAACTTTTAATATTTTGAAAAAAATTATTACATTTTTCTTGAAGCTGACCTTAATTTTTCAAAATTTTCTTATTTCTCATATTTTAGGAAACTTTTATAAATGCATTCAATTTAAGAAGAATTATTTTTTATTTATTTTATTATTATTTATTTTTAAAACTGTATTTTATTAATACTAATTCTTACAAAAATAGAAATAGTTTATGTATATCTTTTTTTTTTTTTTTTTTTTTTTTTTTCAGTTGCATAAATTAGGTACAATATATTTTTCATCTACTTGACGTATAATGAAACACCGAATATAACCATATATAACACTTCAAATGCAGAAAGTAAGCAAACACCATGAAATCGTAAACACACGCAATAATTATTTTGGCCTAAAAATTTCTGGGAAAATTTTCGACAATTCATTCAGAGAAAATCATGTTTGGAAATCTACATAGAAGATTTTTTTTTCTATGCATGCTGCATATTATATTTTTGCTTTAGTACACAAAAATAAATAAATCAATTAAAATTACGTACATATTCTCAAAATATGCGAAGGTTAGTGAATTAAAAGAATAAGCCGCAAAGTTACTGCCATGAAAATACTGAAAATAAATAAAATTCCGAAGTTATTTATTTTATTTTATTTTTTGTCTGAATATAAAAATAACAGCACTAGTTTTAATTACGAAAGGCAACATTATTTAATGTAGATACTCAGTTTTTCAATGATTTTTCACCATCAGTATTTTAACGTTTAAGCAAAAGATTTAAAAAAAAAAAAAAAAAAAGAAGAAGAAGAAGAAGAAAGGAAGGAACGAAAGACGAAAGAAAATTCTGTCAAAAAAAAAAAAAAGAAAAAAGAAAAAGGAAAAGAAAAGAAACTTATTTTTACATGAGAGGCTTTTCTTTTATTGCATGTGGCCTGGCCGAAGGTTTGTTTTATTCAAGTTAGTCTACAGAAAAAAATTACGACCAGAGAGTAGCAGAAAATATAGTGGGATTTTCTTTTTCTTTTTTTTTTATTAATGAAATCTTACATTTATATGAAATTTTACATTTTTTTGTTACATATGTGCATGCCAAGTAGTGTGCATTTTCCTCAACAATTGAAATCGGCTAAAGCACATTGTTCCACTTCGATGAAATGAAAGGGGGGGGGGGGTAGAAAACAAAAGAGCGCTAAATCTTGACAGATTTTGAAAGAACTGCAAAGTAAACCAAACGTCGTTGCTGTGATATCGTGCACAAATAGGATTAAACAAAGGAATAGTGCCAATTTACTTAGCTATAACACTGTCAAAATGGATTAGAGGTATTATATTAGTTAAAAAGATGACAAACATATTGAATATTGTGCTTCAAATGTAGAGACAAGCAATTGAAAAAGTTTTTTGTGAAATCTGAATAAAATATCTGAATATCTGAAAAATCAGAGTAACATAATACTTCTTCTAGAATGAATTGCTTAAACAAACTAAAGGCATTTCAGTACTTTAAAAGTATTGAATAGAAAGGTAACTAACAATCTGGATACTGTGAATGACTGGTATAAGAATCAGAAGCTTAAATTTTAATCACATAAACTATTTTGGTGTGGTGCATAATCCATCTCATTCTATGACAGTAAATACTAATATGTTAAGAATAGTTGAATAATGTTAGTGGGTAACAGATGTCAAAAATAAATGCAAACAATTTCTTGGAAAAAGCAATGAAAGACGTTGCATTCTAGTTCAGACTCCAGTTAAATTTTGTTGTATCATTTTCATTTCCTTACTTTTCAGTTTGGCTTTCCTTACAACGATTTTAGTTTATGGCATTTATCTTTTAAAGCATATAAATATTCATTATTGTTATAGTATAGCCTATTTTGCGTTGTAATTGCAATATCTAATAAAAAGTCCTATGTAAAAAAGTACACTTCATACGGTTTTGTTAAATAAATCTTTATCGAATCATGTTCTTACACTGACTAAGAACAGGATTCGACAAGGATTTATTTAACAAAACCGTATGAAGTGTGCTTTTTTACATAGGAATGCTCACTAGTGTACGGACACTTTTGTTACCGACTGTACAAGTTATTACTTTTTGGAAAACAATATATATATATATATATATATATAATAGACGTAATAAAATTTAATCTTAAAATTTAGCAGTTAATAGAACTAAAACAATAACAACAGACAAAAATATAGAACTGAATTTAACGTAGAGGAAAGACTGACACAAAAATTGCGATATATATATATATATATATATATATATATATATATATATAATAATTAATAAATAAATATAAAAGGTTTTTGAGAAAACTTGTATGAATTACATATATTTTTAATAGTTTATAAAAGTGTAAAGATTGTAAAAGAGAGTGAGTTCACTGAAATCTGAAAGCGGGTATCATCAAAATAAAAAGAATTGTTAAATAAAAAAAAAGAAAGAAAAAGAAAACTGAAATGAAAGGAAGAAAGAAACTTTGATATTGAAAAATTTAAAATATGTGTTTTAGCCAACTGCAAATTTTTAATTTATTATTTATTTATTTTTAAGGGAAAAAAAAAAAAAAAAAGGAAAAGTGGACTGACAATAAATAACCATTTTAGCAGACAGTTGGTTACTTTCCATGCTGTAAAACTTGTTTAAAAGGGAAAAAAAAAAAAAAAAAAAAAAAAAAACTGTAAAAATAGTTTGATTTTGAGAAATCTGCATTGAGGAAGTGTTTTTTATAGTTCAAAAATATGTTATTCTTTATATTGTTCCTTAAGGTTCTGAAAAATATCTTTTCTTCACTCAACAAAGTAAAAAGCATTCATGGAGATATTTTTAGATGAAAAAGCAGGAAATTTGCATCTACTAAGAGAATGAAAATTCGGATGTTGGTTTTCTCCAAATCGGTTAGTTTTCGAATTGAATAAAGTTCCCACAGATATATATGGGATAATTAGATATCGAATCCGCTTAATATACGCATAATATCAAAACTGGCTATCACCCCCCCCCCTAATTTTATTGAAAAAAGAAAGCGCTATTACTTTTTCTAAATTAAAAATGTCGAAGCATAAGTAGCACGAATTTTAGCCAGACGCAAAAGTAGGCACGAGTGCAGAATTAAAGCACCGACGTATTCATTAAGATGAAAATACAAGAAGTGTAACAAATTTTTATATTAATTTTAAGCCTGGTAATGTGTGATACTAATTTATTTCGATTCGAAATAAATGTTGCATTCGTTTTCATGCATAGTTCTTATTCATCATCATTAAAAACCCAGTTTATATATTATTTTGAAACACTCTGTATATATATATATATATGTATACATATATATTGTTCCTTTCAAATATATATAACACCAAAAATATTATTTGTAAGTCAGTAAGTAATAGTTACGCAAAGTTTAGCTAAAATCTGCAAAAGATTAAAAGAAAGAAAGAAAGAAAATTTTTATTTCTGTCTTTTGTCCAAACCCCCCTTTTCACAATAGAATTCCAACTATTTCTATTTTTGAACGTTTATTATTTTTTAGTAGGGAAGATTATTGTCTACGGATTTTACAATACCAGTTTTAAGATAGTTGGACATTTATCGAAATCGAAAATTTATCGAAAATGTAATTGAACAAGAAATCTGTAAATCAAGAACATTACAAAATTCATTTTAAAATACATGATATATGAAATAATTCTTTTATCATTATTGTGAGCCTTTTAACATTATTATGATTTGAAGATAAAAATAATAATTTATTTATTTATTTATTACTGGTGTTGGTGTTGCAGAATAAGGCCGATTAACTACTCTTGGGTCCTAGGCCAGAGGGTAAATGCATTTAATGTAGGTCTTTCTAAGGGATCCTAGCCCGTACTTACGCTAGTTATGGAGAAAACCACGGAAAACTCCGAACTGCTGGGCCGACGAGCACGACCTGTGATCGAACCCGGCACCTCACGTCTACTAGCTTTGAGCGCAGAACTGCTTTGCCGTTGGTGTATTTTTTACTGGTTAAGTCATTCAAACAATCATCACAACAATTAACCTACCCCCCACCCCCACCCTCGCTCCCGAAATATATATATATATATATATATATATATATATATATATATATATATATATATACATAGATTGGTAAAGAAATAACATTATTCATTTTCTGATTGTTTCAAGAATAATGTTCACATTATTATAAGTTATTTATAAACTGACTTTTTTTTCAGTATTTATTAATAACTAACTTGCACAAATTGTTTAAATTATTCAGGCTATTGAAAAGTATTTTCAAAGTAAATTTGCCAGATATATCGTCCAAATGACATCTGTGAAAAATAAAATAAAATAAAATAAAATAATTATAATGATAATAATACGTATTTTGCAAATGTGAAATAAATAAATAAATAAAGTTTCATCAATTTACAATGCAATAGTTGGCAATTTCAGTGATCAGTAGAGAAAAAAAATTTTGTATGAAACAACCACACGATTTCCATTAACCACTATTACACGTATTATATAGTACATTTTTTAGAAATAATGTGATCAGAAGACATAAAATTGACCTAACGAAGTAGACACCTATTAAATTTTCTATAAGAGAAAGCTGATATAAATATAAAGACATGTAAAACAGAGTTTACATTGCGAGTTAAAAAATAATAATAAAATTAGAAATTCTAACTTCTAAACTTTTAAATTATTATTTTAATTTATAATTGTTACCAAAAAAATTTACGAGTTAATTTATTTTTCGACGTGTAGAAAAATACATTTTCACGCGAATAATAATACAAAAATAAATAAATAAAGTTTTTGGGAAAAAAAAAAAAAAAAAAAACTTTTCCGATCCTGTTTATTTTGAAAGTGCCCGTTATTTCTTTTCTTTTCCTTTCTAACAAAAGAAAGAACGATTTTGATGAAATTCTGTCAAAAGCAGAATTTAGTTTAGTGCGGAGAACTGTTAGTTTTTTTTTTTTTTTTTTTTTTTTTTTTTAACGTGAATCTCAAGGGGGATAAAAAATTTGTTCATGTTATCAGTATTTCATGCTATCAGTAACTAATCTTCATATAACTAAACAAATCTTCATTTTGACGGGTTGGTGGACACATTTCATGTTAAAAGTAATTCACGTTAACAGTGTTCATGTTAACGATGTTCGATGTTCAATTATATTTTCGATAAATTTTCAATTTCGATGAATGTCCAACTACCGTAAAACTGGAATCGTAAAAGTCCGTAGATTGGGATTAACAGTCTTCTGTTCTAATAATTTGAAAGCGATATTTAAATTTGAAAAAAAAAAAATATATATATATACATATATATATATATATATATATATAAAATAAAATAAAAAAAATTATAATCCTCCGTACTAAACTAAATTCTGCTTTTGCCAAAATTTCATGAAAATCATTTTTTTTTTCTTTTTAAGGAAAAATAAAAGAAAATTAATGATAATCAGCATCGAAATGGACAGTATCGTAAAAGATTTATTTATTTTTCTTTTACTAAATATGACCAGTTAAATGCCTAAAAATCACCGGCACTTCCCAAATAGAATAGTTGAATAGACCATATTCCGTGTAACTGTTTCTCAGAATATGTTCTAACTGTGAACTTACTGACATTTAGTAAAGCGCTAAAACAGTTTTACAAATTTCAGAATTATTATTATTTTTTTTTTTTTTCATTTAAAATTTATATAATATATGAAAAGTAAAATAAAATAAAATAAAAAATACTAGGGGAAAAATTAATTAAAAACACATTTCAGTATCTACAAATCATAATACATTTGCTATAAATAATTCAAGGGTGTTTAAAAATAGTTTCAGAAAAAAAAAAAATCGAAAAGCGTTATTTGGTTTTCTAGAATATTATGAAATCTTCAAATTTCACACGTGAAAGAATAAAGATACTTTGACTAAAGGGCCAAAAATAGCTCGTTGGATTCTATAAACATTCTTCATAAAAACTTCTTATTAATCATGTGTATTTCCTACAAATATAAAATATATAATTTTTTTTTTAATATTTCATTATTTACATTTCTATTATAGCTTTTATGGGGATTTTAATTAAAAATCTCAGATTTTAAACTAAAATTTATTTCATCAAAATTAAATATAGCCTATAACAATCAGGGATAGTGCAGCTTTTGGTCAGTGAAAGACGTTTTTAAATCGGTTCAATAGTTTCAGAGATCACCCTCCACAAACATACAATTTTTTGCGCTTTATATAATAGTATAGATAAAATCATATTAGGCAGAGTGCATTATATAAAAAAAAAAAAAAAAAAAAAAAAAGTTATACATAGACGTGAATTTACCAAACCGCTATAAGCATTTTCTGTATACTCTAAAAACTGTCAAACAATAAGTAAGTTTTATAAAAAGGAAGACGAATTTCAAATGTAGTTGTGCAGAAATATAGTCTAATGCTTTTTTATGTTGAAGCATTTTCTATGGTTAACTTTCTAATGATTAGTACTCACCAGTTCCGTTCATTTTCTTATAATTTTAAAATATTCGGTGCTATTTTTTTGTTCAGATATAAGATAATAAATATTTAAAAATCATTTTAATTTGATGATTTTTTTTTTTTTTTTTTTTTTTTTTTTTCCACTTTAGATTTTTATTTGAGGTAGTCATGTTTCTATTTATAATGAGGTAATTTTTAACCATTTCTTTAATATTACTTTTAGGATATCTGAACTTTTGAGGGCACTTTTTTCTGTATCTAAATAAGTATGTTGTTGTGTTATCACCGTTAAGAAATATTTAATATACTACACGGAGAAAAATATATATATGTTACCGCTAAAGTGCAGAAATCAGTTAATCTGCAGATTATCTAGGTAATCTGCACATTAACTAGAGTGATCCGTTAAAGTGAGGAAAATTGTTTTATTTTTCAAATTACCTAGGTAATCTGCGAATTACCTAGATAATCTGCACATTACCTACTAGGCACTAGTTAAAGTGAAAATAAGATATCTGGTGTTGTAATTTTACAGCACGCTGTGTTGTATTTGTTTTTTTCATTCGGAAAAAAGAAATAGTTTTCTTTTCTTTTTTATTTCTTTCTTTACTAATTTTAATCTGTATGTGTTTTAATTTTTATATCTTTTAAAGTTATATTTGTTTTATTTTTTATTTATTTCATCTTTTTTATTCTGTCACTATAAGTTTGAAGATGTTATGCATTTTCAATATGAAATATAATAGCTTTAATAGCTTTCAATAAATTCTATTTTATTAAATGAATGTTAGAATTGTTATACAGTAACGATTTCTTTTCTTCAAAATAAAAATATTTAACAATTAAAAAAAAAAAAAAAAAAAAAAAAAAAAGTTTTATTAACAACTTATATTGCTATTACTATTTAAATACTAGAAACATTAAATTACATAAAATATTACTAGAAATATTAAATTAGACAAATCAGAAGCATTATTTAAGAAGTACTTCAAATAATTAAAACTGCTTTAACATTTTTTAGAATGCATGAAAATAAAAATGACAGTTTTCAATGCTTTATTAAACTATAATTTGCAGCATACATATATCTGCACAAGTTTAGCAAATATATTAATTTTACAAAAAAAAAAAAAAAAAAAAACCTTTATTAACACTTTTTATGTGATAAACTACAACGAAATTACCTGAAAAAGCGAACAAAATTAAAAAAATAAATAAATAAATAAATAAAAATATAATCCTGATATATAAAATATGTACAGGAAACTTGAAACTGAAAGAGAAAAAAAAATGTAATGAAATGCTGTACACAAATTTCATATTAAGTATTTATTAAATGCCATAATATTTTTCAAAGTTAATAATTAATGTATCTTTTTTTTTTTTTTTTTTTTTTTTTAGCAAGTAATAGTAATTTAAATCAATTTTAAAATAAATTAGTTTTAAAAAGTTATGATTTAATAGTTTTAGTTCGGAAAGAAATAATTACTGTAATGCAAATCTAATATTCATAATTCAAAATGAAGTTTCACGAGAGACAGCTTTTAATTAAGATTAAATTTCATTAATAAAATACAGACCCTTATCAAACTTATATTGACAGAATTAAAGAGATAGAAATAAAATCAAAATTAAAACAATTATAACTTACTTGTTATTTTAATTTTTGTGTACTCATAATAATAAACCTAATCATGGCTTCCATACTCCACATTTTGCGTTTGCCGTTTATCGGTTTGTCATCATAGCGTAGCGGAAGTGAAGGGGTAAAAGTTTTAGCTATGTTTGAACGTCATTCGCGTATATGTATCACATGGCTGTTTGACGTCATAGTGAATGTGAAAAAAAAACTAAGGCTCGAAACAAACATTTGAACTTTAACGATACTGAAACCGTTAATCTGCAGATTACCTAGTTAAAATGCGGAAAACTCTTTATTCCGCACTTTAACGGGTCATTTTAGTTAATTTGCAGATTAGCTAGGTAATCTGCAGATTAACGGATTTCGCGTTTTAACGGTAACATATATACTGTATTCATCTAGAATGAATAAGTAGTCATATTCTGAATGCCCAAACTTGAAATATAGATTTCCAAGTTATAACGTATAAGGTAAACAAAAAAACCTGAACAGACGAAATGGTCGAGAATTTCTGGTCTATACTTTTCGAGATGGTGAAACAGTATTATGAATCCTTTGCATTGCAAGAAATTCTTACATGATTTACTAGAATTGGGCCATAAACCAAGATTATAGTTATTAAGACATGCCTCTTGTGTGTTTGCATTTATATGAAAAGATTTTTAAATGAGTTTAACTAAAGTAATATAGGAAAACGCTCTAGAATTCTAATAGAAATTCTTAGAAATCAATACCAAAGGGAATAAGAACTTATAAGGATGACATGGAACTATATTTACTAGAACCACAATTTAGTTTCTAGATGTCAGTCACAAAATTTTTTTCTGGGTGTAATGCAACCATATTTTTTGTAAATATATAAATAAATATATAAATAAAATACAATAATAATAATAATAATAATAATAAAAGATTCTTTTTATTTAATAATTTTGTTAATTTTATTGCACTTAACTATCTATTCATTAATTGGTTAACCAGATTAAGCTCTCATTGAAGCTGGTTAATTAGAAAAGAATTATAGTATTATT
The DNA here is from genome assembly GCA_963930645.1 of Salticus scenicus. Taxonomy (NCBI): domain Eukaryota; kingdom Metazoa; phylum Arthropoda; class Arachnida; order Araneae; family Salticidae; genus Salticus; species Salticus scenicus. The sequence continues at coordinate 422,408 of CAWVNO010002759.1, forward strand.
ATAGATTATTGTTTACTAGCCGCCTTCGGCGACCAGCTGGTTCGCGATCCCTAAAAAATCCGACTTTACGAAACTCCCGCTCGGTGGCGCCTGCGGCGCCCTTTTCCCGTTTCAGGTCTAATAACAGCTTATTAATATATCGTGAAAATAGCTTATTGAAATTGCAGTAAATTCCCGCTCGGTAGCGCCTTCGGCGCCCTCTTCCCTTTTCAATATCTGAAACAACCTGTTCGCTCACCATGTTATGATCTTTCAAATTTCTGACTTTAGCTAAGTCCCGCTCGGTGGCGCCTGCGGCGCCCTTTTCCCGTTTCAGGTCTAATAACAGCTTATTAATATATCGTGAAAATAGCTTATTGAAATTGCAGTAAATTCCCGCTCGGTAGCGCCTTCGGCGCCCTCTTCCCTTTTCAATATCTGAAACAGCCTGTTCGCTCACCATGTTATGATCTTTCAAATTTCTGACTTTAGCTAAGTCCCGCTCGGTGGCGCCTGCGGCGCCCTTTTCCCGTTTCAGGTCTAATAACAGCTTATTAATATATCGTGAAAATAGCTTATTGAAATCGCAGTAAATTCCCGCTCGGTAGCGCCTTCGGCGCCCTCTTCCCTTTTCAATATCTGAAACAGCCTGTTCGCTTACCATGTTATGATCTTTCAAATTTCTGACTTTAGCCAAGTCCCGCTCGGTGGCGCCTGCGCGCCTTATCCCCGTTTTAGAACTTACAACACCTTCCTCGCTCATTAGAATTTGAAATATTGAAATTTTAAAATTTCAAAATGTCTTTCGAATGAAGTATTAAAAATAATTTAATCATAATTAGAATTTGAAATACACGTATTAGAATATTAGAATAAAATTTTATTTGCAATTAAATGTAAATTAAAATGTGTTTTTTTTCCTTTTATTCTGCGAAATATTTAAAGAATAAAGGTGTTCTGAGTATTCCGTTGTTTTCTCCGAAACTCCCGTTCCTTTTCTACATCTTTGCCCCTTTGCTCTCCCCCCCCCTTTCCGCCGATAATAATAATTTTACACTCGAAAATATTCGCATTCGATTATAAAAGAAAACTTAATATTTTTCCAATAAATACGTCATTTTTTTATTTATTTATATATTTTCATGAAAATTGAACAGTAGCTTTATAATATGCTGTCTAGTCCAAATATTAATTCAAATGTAACGTGAATGAAAATTTGAAAAAGGTTGAAAATTGCAATTTTTATCCCCACTATGAAGCACGCGATATCTTAATTGGTTACATTCATGGTGTTGTGACAGATGCGTACATGACATTTGCGTACAAGCTGAAAACAGTGGCACTTGCGTACATGTCCAGGTGGTTTAAATATTACAGGTGTGTTTTCAAAATATCTAGTGGCACTTGCGTAAAACATTTCTTTCGCTTTATTTGAGGATCATTGCATGAAGGGGTTGTATCCGTATGATGCAAACATTAAAACCTTTTTCTCTCTTTCTATTCTTTCCTTCTTTTTTTTTTCTTTTTACTTTCTCTTACCCATAGGGTCGAGAAAGTATTGTTTTAGGGTCAAATTTTTGTGCGTGCGTTTTTGTTGTATCTACATGTTCTGAGGTCCCCTGAATACGAAAATCATGTTTTTAGCGAAAGGAATGTGTGTCTGTCTGTCTGTCTGTGTTATCAGCAATCAGCATATCTCAAGAACAAATAGTAGCAGAAATCCCAAACTTGGTATTCTAAATGTATATCATATAGGAATGTTACAGTAAGCTTTTCGTTGGACTGCATTAAACCAAATGAAACGAATATATGTTTTTTGTAATAGAGGTAGTCAACTGTGAAAAAAAAAATTGTGTATGTAGGAGCCCAGCCTCACCCCCCGGGGGGAAGGGGGAAGTCTACCCTCGAAGGGAGTAAATTTTCATGATGGGTATCTTTCAAAAGAGCTCACCAATACCTTTAAAACGAATGGTTGAACCATCGATCTGCGATAATTTAAAATAAAGTTATCGATTTTTTTCATTTTTAAACACTTTTTTTTTTTTTTTTCTTTTTTTTTTTGAGGGGGAAGGGGGAGAAAGAGAGGCATGTAGGTGAACGACAAATAATTTCAGGAATTGGAGTATGATTCAGTTCGTTATTGATAAAGAAGAGAAATCTTTATTTAACTTTTTTTCCCTTTATTGGAGACAAAAAAATTCATACTTGTTATAAAGTAAAAAAGTATTTAAGAAATAAAAATATTTTTAAAGACCTTAATAGCATTGATAAGGACCTTTATTGATCTTGACTCAGTGAATAAATAATTGTATGCGATTTCTAGAAAATAACTACAGCTATTATAGCTTGCAACTTTTATATGCGTTAAGCTCATAACTCAGTCGTAAGACTACATGTATAAGAGAAAATTCACGTATTTATATAAGAGTACTTATCTTCAAGTTTAATATATGGATACAACCCCTTTGTGTTACAAACGAAAAATACAGCGAAACAGATTTTGTACGGAAATGCCACTTGATTTTTCGAAAACAGATCTGTAACATTTGGAACACCTGGACTTGTACGCAAGTGTCACTAATTTCAGCTTGCACGCAAATGTCATGTACGCATCTGCCATATAACTTCCTTTTTTATCGCAGACCGTTGTCTCCATGTGTTTTGTTTCCGATCGAGACAGCTTAGAAAATCGTCTGCTGATAGAAAGTTTCTTTTTCTCGCTCATTTTTCCATCGACATGGGTCGACATTTTAATTAATATCTCCGCAACTAATTACAATTTTTTAATTTTTTTTTCACTATCAACTCGGGAAGACTTCTGAGCACACGTATGTCAAATTTTATACTTCTGCGTTCAGTAGGGGCTGAACGTATAGATGCAGAGACAGACAGAGAGATAGACAGACAGACAGACAGACAGACATCTTCATTTATTATTATAGACTAGCCGCCATCGGCGACCAGCTGGTTCGCGATCCCTGAAAAATCCGACTTTACGAAATTCCCGCTCGGTGGCGCCAGCGGCGCCTTTTTCCCGTATCAGGTCTAATAACAGCTTATTGATATATCGTGAAAATAGCTTATCTAAATCGCAGTAAACTCCCGTGCGGTAGCGCCTTCGGCGCTGATATTTCAAATTTCTAACTTTAGCTAAGTCCCGCTCGGTGGCGCCTGCGGCGCCTTATCCCCGTTTTAGAACTTACAACACCTTCCTCGCTCAATGGAACCATCTGGCGGTAGAAATTTCTGTAATATATTGTTCAATTCCAAACCAACAAAGCTTTCAAATGATGTATTACTTATGAAAATATTTTAATTAGTAGCTGAGATACAAAAGAAAACCTAAAAAGGAAACCTTAAAACGTGTAAATCGGGTAAAATCTCGAATAATATTTTCGATAATATAAAAGAACTTTAAAATATCTTTCGAATGATGTATTAAAAATTATATAATCATAATTAGAATTTGAAATATTGAAATTTTAAAATATTTCAGCGCCATCTGGCGGTAGAAATTTCTGTAATCTACTGTTCAATTCCAAATCAACAAAGCTTTCAAATGATGTATTACTTATGAAATTATTTTAATTAGAAGCTGGGATAAAAAAGAAAACCAAATACCTTGCCTTAAAATCTTAATATGCCAACCAATTTCAAACGCTGCAACTCTTTTTTTTTGCCTTTTTTCCCTGTTCCTCAAGCCCTCCCTAATAATCGTACTCTTTCAAAAATATTCACAATCGAATTATCGGGCATTAAAACTACATACTACGAAATTTCGACTACTGCAAATACTGCCAAAAAATAAAAGAAGACAATCTTTTTCCAATAAATATGTCATTTTTTTAATTATTCATATATTTTCATGAAAATTGAACAGTAGCTTTATAATATGCTGTCTAGGCCGAATATTAATTCAAATGTAACGTGAATGAAAATTTGAAAAAAAATGAAAATTGCAATTTCCCCCCCCCCCAGTATAAAACACATGATATCTTAATTGATTACAACCATTTCCGTTTTCATCACAGACAGTTGTCTCGTATGTGTTTTGTTTCCGATCGAGACCGCTTAGAAAATCGTCTGCCTGTTGTCAACTAAATTTCATAGTTTAGTTAATTTTAAAAAATCTAATTGACGTATCGATAAGCCGCTTGCACTCTTAGATTCGGAAAAAATTCCCCTTTCATTTGGTACCAAATTCGTAATGATCGGACTAATATTTCTAATTTATTTTCCATTTTTTCTGCTTTTAACTCCGTTAAAATATCTACTTTTATGCAATCTCGGTGAATTCTGAGTCATTGAGATCGCTTTTTGATTAAGACATAGGTCTACATTTTAATTAATATCTCCGCAACTAATTAAAATTTTTAAATTCTGTTTTGACTATCCCCTCGGGCAGGCTTCTGAGCACCCGTATGTCAAATTTTGTAGTTCTGCGTTCAGTAGGGGCTGAACGTATAGATGCTCAGACAGACAGAGAGACAGACAGACAGACAGACAGACAGACATCTTCTTTTATTATTATAGATTATTATAGATGAACCGAAATCCTCTGTTGCTCGATTCATTTCATTATATTATTATTATTATTGTTGTTGTTGCTGTTGTTCAAATTTCACAGTTAGTCTTATTGCCCTCAACTTAACGGCCCTCTTTACTTACCGTCGCCGGAAGCCCGAGCCAATGTTATTCTATGGGGAAATTTTCTTTACAAATTACTTATTAACTAATACATATTTTTAAATTCTGTTTCCACATTCAGAAAATTCCCAACTGTTAAACTGACGGACCTTTTTTAAAAATGTATTTTTTTAATTTTTAATATTTTATTTTGAAATTGCAAAATGAAAAAAATTCACATATTGAAAATTCGTATTTTGCAGCTTCAAAATAAAATATAAAAAATTAAAGAAATAATTTTTTAAAGAAGGTCCGTCAATTTAACAGCTGGGAATTTTCTAAATGTGGAAACAGAATTTAAAAATATATATTAGTTAATAAGTTATTTGTAAAGAAAAAATTTCCATAAAATTACATTAGCTTCGGCTCCCGGCGGCGGTGAGTGAAGAAGGCCCTTAAGTTACTTTATTTCTATATAAAAATTTATATATGTACATAAATATATATGCGGATGCACGAAGTTAGTACGGATTGTCCTTAACCCTGACACCATAATTTTTAAAAAGTTCTATTTTCTTAAAATATTTCTTTTTATTATAAATCTAAAAGAAAAAGCGCAAACAATTGTAAAATAGCATACAAATTAATTTATTCATTGAGAAAGAACTATTTCTAAATATTTCAGAATTACTATTTATTTATTTATTTATTATATTTTTATAAATAAGAAATTTTTACGATTTTTTTTAGTAAGATTTTATTTTTAAATAGCTATAAAAAAAAAAAAATTATAATTACTTAAAAATGTTAATAGTTTCTGCTTCATATAATATATTAATCTTACACCATTTCTGATAATAAAACTAGTGGAAATTAAAATTTATGAATTTGAAATAAATTAAAAAAAGTATTTTGTGCTGCATTTTTTTTTTTCTTCTTCTTCTTCTTAATTGCAGCTGTAATTTTTTGAATCCATTCTTCTTACACAGAAACGATAAACTTCTATACTGATGTGCTTTATAAAAGTATTTGAAATTTCAGTAAAGTCCCAACCCCACTTTGGAATGACCTTCAAACACAAAGGCGTTTAGAACTGAGTTGTTCGGAGTTTTGAATTGACACACCGACACACCTCCAATTCAAAAGGTGATAGATTAAAGAATGGGGGAAAATCAGGTTCGAATTTTTTTAGAGCATTTCAGTGAAACTGATAACGAATTATTAGGGTAGTTTTCTTTTCTCGGTAAGAATATTTTTGAAGTAGATAGGCGATCTGGGGTCACACGCTGAGAGGGTTAAGTGCAATTATATTAAAGTAATAATGCAGTAAACTGATTTTATTCCAGTAAATAATCTTAAAGCATTACATTAAAACTTGTTTTGAGGTACACCATCTTTTCACTAATTAAAACTAAGTTCTACATTACCCTCCTTTTCTTGCATTAAGTATAATTTAATGTAAGGTTTATTCACTTTTTTTTTTTTTTAACATGAATGTAAATAGAAACAAAATAAAGTCATTTTCGTTTATTAATGTAATATTAATTATCTTATACTTGCTATTTAGTAATATTTGGAAAAGCTTTCATAAATATTACTGTTAAAATTTATCAAGTACATGAGGATTTTGTCAATTTTTACCTGAAATGCCTGAATTTAGATTCTCATAGATATATAAGGGGAGGGGGAGAAAAAGAAGAAACTATTTTCGTGCGTATGTTAAGAGGTAAAAAAAAAAAAAAAAAAACTGAGTCCGAAATTGAAATTTATCGTAATTCTATTGAACCTAACCTGAATCTCTTCTCCGACCGTCCTATTAGCTCAGTGCATTTGCATTTATCTCCAAAAATAAGTAATGATAATTAAAAAAACGAAGTCCGAAATCGCAATCTATCGTATCTCCCCTTCTGCTTCCTATCCCTCCGTTTACGGTCTGTCTTACCTGCAAATTAAACAGAATGATCCACTTCGTAGGGATCGAGCTTAAGGGGTTAGGGGTAGTCAGAGACACGAAAAAATGATAATTTTCAGTAATTTTTTTTCGCTATTAAATCATTTTATTTTACAAAAGTAATAATATGGCATTATTATACAATGTTTTGACTTGAAGTCACGAAAATTTGAAAAAAAAAAAAATTGTAATTTCCAAAGTTATAGCTGTTTCTGTTGACCCAGTCCAAAAAAAAGGTCCTTGCGGTGACAATGATAAGTCCTTGGAAATTCATCTAAAATCAATCGGATAAGAAAAATTAGTTTTATAAATAGATAATCCTGGGCCTGATCGAAGCTTTTTTTTTTTTTTTTTTTTTTTTTTTTCAAAAATTAAAAAAATGGCGGACTCAGGAAATTTTTTTCTAAATTTTTGGGAAAAAGTCAACAGTTAATTGGTCTTAAAAAATCGAAATTTTTGAAAAAAAAAAAAAATCCTTCGATCAGGCCCGAGTTTATTATGTATTCCAGGGATGGAACACGGGCGCAGAATTCATACCACACTCAAAGTAAGAAAATTTTCTACTTCTTAAATCAACGATATTATAGGTAGAGAAATTTCTTAAACGGATTCCGGTATGAATTCTGCGCCCGTGTTCCATCCCTGTGTATTCTAAAAGCTGTATAAATTTCATTAAAATCTACTGAGCGGTTTTCAAGTTACAGTTGTCACCAGTTCAAAAAACATAGTTTTGAGAAAAACGCAATATTATAATTACCTGTAAAATTATTATATATCAAATATATATAAGTATAATAGAAATGTGCGATTTCTGCGCAAATAGAAAATAACATTCTGTGCTACTGAGGCAATTAAAAGAACAAGAACCCGAGAAACCGGTTGCTTGCAGCTGCCGCTAGCTACCTGCTCCCGAGCGTTTAGGAGTGCTCGAGCGCTCTTTGTTATTTGTCGAATAACTCGAAAAGTAATTATCGGATCAACTTCAAATTTTCAGAGAATATTTATAAGATATTACACTTTAAGAAAATGCAAAAAAAAAAAAAAAAAAAAAAAAATTGATTTTTTGAAAATCCTGACTACCCCTAACCCCTTAACATTGAAGCGCTAGTGTGCCGAACAACGGAACACGAACTTTACTTTAGAAAAGAAACCCAAATAATCACTTTAGACAACAATAAAATTGTATATCACCTTCCCTAGCAAACTTTTCTGGTATAAAAAATATTTTACTTTAAATTTAGCAATGATCACAAATTTTATCCGTTTCTTTCATCATAACTGCCATATTTTATAATTTTAAAATAAGGATAATCAGCTCTACGTATAGTTGTAAAGAAAGTCCACATAACTTTTTTTTTTTTTAGATTTAAGATTTCTATAACACTACCATAAAATTCTGGTGTAAAGTCTTCCTCAAAATTGGAAAATTCGGCATCTAGGTTTCATGCTTTTGGTTCATATATAGAATTTAATTATGCTAAAAAAGGTTTTAAGGTAACTTATCTAATTTTTCCCCCACTGCTAATTTCGAACAAAAATGTTTCTTTTTTTAACTTACGGAAATTCGAAATTAAACCGTTGAAAAAAAAGTGTGTCCATTTCGCCATGAAATTTATTGAGCATATTAACAATGACGAGTTCACTTGACGAGTTCAAGAATTATTAACTGTTAACATTTTCGCTTCCTACACTGTTAAAAAAATGCAGAAAAAATACAGAAATTCTCTGTAATTTCAGAAAAAAAGTCGTAAAATACGTTTTGTCTGCGTAATTTTTCTGTAATTTACGCCTTTTTTTCTGAAATTACAGAGAATTTCTGTATTTTTTCTGCATTTTTTTAGCAGTGTAGTCTTTTTCTACAATTTTCACAGAAATTGGTGTTTTATGCTGCCAACAATACCTTAAACCACTGGTAAAATTTCAAACCCACCTGCAACATTGTTTGGTAACAGAAAAAAACGAAAACCGACAAAGAGAAAAATATAACTATCAAGAATATGTGTAGAAAATTCACACGAACCTACATTTCTGTAAGGACTATTTTTCGTTCCTCCAGTATTCAAAAATTTCAATGTCTGTTTTAGTAACTGAGTCCTGTTGCTCAGGTAATAATAATAATAATATTTCCATAAATTCAGTTTATTTTCTCTTGTAAAAACTAAGATTATTCTATTGTTTGCAAAATACACGTGATATTCCCTTATTTTGTAGTCACATTAAGGTCGTACGCAATACTTATATCATCGCCTTCAAGAACTTTAGATGAAAATTGCATCATTCTTGTTACAGTACTTAGTAATCTTGTTATCTGGCAGTGCCAAACAACGGATCACGAACTTTAATCAAGAAATATAGACGAGATAATCGCACCGACTTCCAGAGGGTTGGCTGAGTGCTGAGTTCCCGGGCCCCAATGATGACTCCACACCTCAGCGAACCAGATGTTGGTAGCAGAGTTGGATCATGATCGTGATGGCTTACACACACACACACACACACACACACACACAAAAAAAAAAAAAAAAATAGGGTGACAGGCCGGGATGGAAAAACAAGAAAAATAATTCTGAGAAAGATGAAAAACGAAAATGAAAAGGACACTTAATAAGATCAGAAAAATTTAAATATAACTTAAATAAAACGGTGAAAGAAAAATTAAAAGAAAGTTTGAGTATAGCATTGCAGTAACTAACAAAAATAAAAGGGAGTTTCAGTATAGCATTCAGAGCCTGATTAAGGGGGAAGCACACATTAGTTATACTTACACCGTTATTTTTTAACAAATACTTTCCTCCTACAATAAACAGAAAATTCTCATCAATAATTATTACAAAAGAATTCTGGTGTATAATAACGGTGAGTAAATTGGATTGTTTTACACCGTTCATTTTTTATAAAGAAATGTTTCCTCGTCAAAGCGTGGAATTTCTATGACATGAAGTAAAAAATAATTGTAAAAATATTCCGGTGAGAGCGGAGATAATGTGTGCTTCCCCCTTAATCAGGCTCTGATAGCATTACGAACATATGAACAAATAATTTTGGTAGATTTTTAAATTTTTATTTATTTTTTTTTTTCCCCTTAACAAGATGTAACAGCAACATTTAGTAGACTTTACGGGCGAATTTTAAAAGAGTTTATTGAAGAAGAAATTAAAATGAAGGAAAGTGAAGAGTAAAGTGGATTTAGAGCAGGAAGATCATGTATGGATAGTATATTTTGTCTGAAACAAGTTGTTGAAAAAGAAATGGCCATGGGAAATCAAATTCACCTTTTGTTTATTGATCTTACGAAGGCATACGATAATGTCCCACTCTCAAAATTATGGAGTGTATTAAATGAAATAAACGTAAATCCAACTATCATTAGAGCGATCGAAGAACTTTATAGACAATCAAAAACGAAGATAAAAATAGGCAAAAGATTGTCAAAGGGTTTTATAACAGATAAAGGACTTAGACAGGGATGTTGTATCTCCCCAATACTTTTCAAAATTTATGTTGATAAAGCATTAAAAACTTGGAAAGAAAATTGCAGAGCAATGGGATTTAATGTACATGGAATGTCAATCTTTACTCTACAATTCCCAGATGACCAAGTCATAATTGCAAAAAGTAAAAGTGATTTAGAGAAAATGACAATAAAAATTAAGGAAGAATATGAAAAATGGGGACTATACATGAACGCCCTGTGGCAGAAATTTATTATGCTTTCTGCGACAAGCTTCATCAACACCAAAATCTTTCTGCAGGAATAGTTTGTGAAGTTAACATTTACTAATTCAAAATACATTATTTTGAAAAAGTAAATAATATTCAGTATAACCAATGTATTTATATTTTAACTAGGCACCAAATGTATATATCTGCACTATTGCAAGAAAATACTGTTTTTTTTTTTTTTTTTTTTTTTTTTAAGAAAGGTGAAATTAAATCTATTGATCTTAATTGCTTCAGATTTTTTGTTCACAATAATATACAATATTGTTTATAAAATATTCAATGAATTCATACCATAAAATGCAGTAACACATAAAAAGTAATCTACAAATTTTTTTTAATGCATTTAAATTTTGAAATGTCTAATTTAAACAAATGCTACAAATACTTTTAAAATTTCATTACTTTTTTTATATTAAATATATATATATAAATACACAAATGCACTTATTTCATAAGGTGCAAACCAAACAACAAAAAATCTAAAACAGAACTCAAAATTAAAAGTAAAAATTAATATAGAATACTGAAAATTATAATGAAATATAAATAATTTACAACATTTACAGTTTTTGAGATTATTAGAAAGATGTAAAATAACATTCTAATACACAAGACTCATTTTTTATATTTTCCTATTCAAAAAGCATAAAGATGTGTATTTGAACTCTAAAAAATATTATTTGACATTATTGAATTCAGAATGTATAATTATACCATCATTTAAATACATAAAGTAAAACAGAATACAAAATCTAAGTAACGCAATTATAGACAAAACATTGTCAAAATATTTTCATAAAGATTGAGGCAAGTGAAATATTTAATTTGTAAGGAAATATTGAAATTTGAAATGTAACAAATTTCATGGATAAAATCTATAATAGAAAATAATGATTGCAGATGAATGAAATAAATAGAAATAAATTAAAAATAATATTTGATATTGATATCTATACGAATAAGTAAATAAAAATAAATAAATAAAAGCATTTGTTGTTTCATTAGTATATATTCAAAACAACTACTATTAGATAAAACTCCTTCTGCTTACAAAAAAAAAAAAAAAAAAAGATATTCAACAAAACCTTTGATTTGATTTGATTTTTATTCAAAATAACTACTTAATTTGCAATATTTCAATTAAAAAAATAAATATTTTTTAAAAATTCAAATGTTTAAAAAATGAAATGAACAAGCTATAGAAACTAATGATAAGAGTATTTTTGTAAAATAAATTAATAATTTTTTTTAACGACTTCATATGCTTCAACAACAAAATTTAAAGCTAAGAATTTTAATCACAATTAAAATAATTAGTGATTAGTAAAGAAAAAAATTAGAAAAGTTACCAGTTTTATAACTTAAGATACCCATTAATATTTGCTAAGATCTTTTACTACATATAAAATGCTAAAAATCAAAGTATTTTTAAGATTAATTTCTTAATTTTCTATTTTTTGAAGCAAGGTAAGCATTCAGCTTCATTTTTTATTTTGCATATAACTACAGACGTTACAAATTTCCCCATAGTCTAATTTCTGTATATATTTGTGAACTGTAATGCATAATTTGAACCAAACATTAAAATTAATGCAGCTTTTAAAAATTTACGCGTATTTACTACTACGCACGTATACATGTTTCGCATACATTAAAGAAAAAAAAAAATCACTAGATAAAACTGATTTGTCGTGCGTAAATCAGAAAATGTATGAAAACCGGTACAGCAGCAATCACGCACTTATTTAAAAAAAAAAAAAAAAAAAAAAAAAAAAATCACTGGATGCAGCTATTTTGTTATGCATGAATCTGAAAATCCATGAAATATGAAAATCGGAAAATGATCGCAAAGCCACATTCTTTCGAAAAAACATCTTTTTGCAATACAATAAATACACACGATACGAGCGGCAGGCACGGCGCGAAAACAAAGTTTCGAGACACGAAAATGAAGTTCCGATGTGAAGAGGTTACCAGTGAAAAGTGCCGATACACCGAATCATATCACCGCGAATCGCTAATGTATGCCGTATTAAAGCTAGCCCAAGTGAGTTACACCCGCTTTATCTCCTCTCCTTATTCAGGATTGATGCGATCGTATCTGCAGAAACGAAAATTTGTTCTGCAGAACAGTTTATAAGCCATTCTTTGAGGTTCTTTCTTTCTCTCTCTCTTTTTTTTTTTTTTTTTTAACACAATGTCAAAATTTATTTGACTTAAGTAAAATCTTTCTGCAAGAGCATTTCTGTTTCTGCGACATTGTCGCCGTGTCGCCGTGTTTCTGCCACGGGCATGAACGTCAATAAGTCCAAATACCTATGTATAGGAGGAGACAAGACGGACCTAAGTCTGAATAATAACATCAAAATTAAAAGTTGTGATCATTATAGATACCTTGGTATAGACATTAATAGAGAAGGAAGAGACTCACAGGAAATTAAGAATAGAATCTGTCAAGGAAGAAAATCGGTAAAACTATTGAATTCGATTTGGTGGAGTGAGGAGTTATCTAGGACGAAAAAGTATAATATATACAACTACATTGTAAAAAGCATATTGTTGTATGGAGCAGAGGGATGGAGAATTATGGAGACGAAAAAAAAGAAATTGGCTGCTGTTGAAATGGATGCCCTGAGTAGATCATGCAGGATATCAAGAATGGAGAGAGTGAGAAATGAGAGAATCAGGGAAATGATGAAAATAAAGAAAACCATATTAGATAAGGTTAAAAAAAAGCAATTAATCTGGTTTGGTCATATTAAAAGAATGAACGATGAAAGATTACCTAAAATCGCTTTTAACTATATACCAAATCAGAAAAGAAAACAAGGAAGACCAAGAAAGACTTGGATGGATAATGTAAAAAAAGTGATGAGGGATAGGGGTCTGGAAGAAGAGTGGACCCATGACCGGAAGACCTGGCACAGACTTGTGGATTCTGTCGGAAGGCAACACCCGATGCCATAAACCGAACATACATATATACAACAAGATGACAAGAAAAATACGAAAAACTAAAGAAGAGAAGAAAGAAAAACTCCAATATTTGGACGAGGTCTATTAGCAGGATCCTTGTGGTCATACGCATCGCGTGTATTTAAAGCTTGGTTCTCAATAGATTCTAATTGTTCATGGAATTTAATAATATTAAGGTGTTGTATAAAATTTTCAAGACGCGGGAATTCAATTTCACGATATATTTGATAGTTATGAATATATGATGGTAAGTTATAAATTTGCCTGATGGTTGCATTTTGGCTTTGAAGAAGCAATTTGATATTAGATTTAGATGCAAATGACCACACGGCGGATCCGTAAGTAAGAAGAGGACGAAGATGGGAAGAATAAAGGAGCACTTTGTTACTAATCGACAAATCACTGTTCCGAGCAATTAGGGGGTAAAGTTGGCTTCCAGCACCTCGGAACTTATTTCGCGAATTTCTAATGTGTTGCTGGAATGTAAGTCTCTGATCAAGAATAATACCTATATATTTGCAGTGGTTGGACCATGGAATTGAGTGGTTATTGAATTTAATTTCGTATTTATCTCCGTTATAGCGGCTCATAGACGAAAAAAGTTATAGCCGAATCTCCGTTTTATAGTAATTAATGGCTATTCTCCATTTTTGGAACCATATGAGTATAAAATTTTAAGGTGCTTGGAGATAGCAGCAATAGCATATTTCATATTTCTGTGTGCCGAAAAAATGCAGGTATCATCTGCATAGGTAGCCAATTGGGTACGGGGATAAGGGGGCATGTCATTAATAAAAAGATTAAAACGTTTAGGAGAAATTTTGGAACCCTGAGGGAGACCATAGGGGGCAAAGTAGTTATTAGAAAACTTATCTTTAACCCTAGCATGATAATTACGATCTTGTAAATAAAAGAAAACAAGTTTAATAGGAGGGGGCTGAAAATTATAGCTAATTAATTTTAAAATAACACAGGTAATCCAGACCTTGTCAAAAGCTTTTTCTATATCGAGGAAAACGGCAGCTGTAATTTTCTTCTGAATTTTGTTGGTGGTGATGTATTCGACAAGACGGTACACTTGATGGGTGCAACCACCGCACAACAATAAAAATATATATCACCTTTCCTAGCAAATCTTTCTGGTATACAACATCTTATTTTAAATTGGCAACGATTACAAATTTTATCCGTTTCTTTTATCATAACGGCCAAATTTTACAGTTATAAAATAAGGATAATCAGCTCTATGTTCGTAAAGAAAGTCCACATAACATATTTCTGAGATTTAAGGACTCCATAACACTATCAAAAAATTCTGGTGTAAAGTCTTCCTGAACAATGGAAAATTCGGCATCTACGTTTCATGCGTTTGGTTTATATATAGAATTTGATTACGCTAAAAAAGAGCTAGTTTTAAGCATAACTCATCTAATTTTTCTCACTGCTAATTTGGAACAAAATGCTTAGTTTTTTAATTTACGGAAATTTGCAATTAAACCGTTGAAAAAAAAAGTGTGTCCATTTCGCCATGAAATTTATTGAGCATATTAACAATGACGAGTTCACCTGCCAAGAATTATCAACTGTTTGCATTTTCGTTACCTACTGTTTTTCTACAGCTTTCACAGAAACTATTGTTTTATGCTGCCAACAATACTTTAAACTACTGGTAAAAGTTAAAAACCCACCTGCAACGTTGTTTGGTAACAGAAAAGAAAAAAAAAAAAAAACGAAAACTGACAAAAAAAAAAAAATTTACTTTCAAGAATATGCGTAGAACATTCACACAAAGAACATACCTTTCTGTAGGGACAATTCTCCGTTCCTCCATTATTTAAAAAAAAAAAAAAAAAAAAAAAAAAAAAATCTTTAACCATATAAATTTATTTTATGAGAAAAACTGTTAATAAAATTAGTGATTTGAAAAAATAAACTGTGCAAACTCTGGCTTGATATGTAAGAAATTTTCTATAAGCAAAGAAACACAATATATTTGCAAATTCTGTAACATTCCGTTTTACAATAGATGATGTTTTAGCGATTCCAGTAAAAAATTCGCAGAGGTTTTTTTTTTTTTTTTTTTCTCTGTAACATGTATGCAAATCGTCTATATAAAAATTTTGTCAATATAAAATTATTTAAGAACACATGATTGCATGATGCGATAAATAATTTTGTTATACATTTCAAAATAATTCTCGAATATATATATATATATATATATATATATATATATATATTTATTTATATACGCTGCATGTTTTATATGCATGTATATATAAATATATGTGTATATATCTGTACTGATAAGTATAAAGGATTTAAGTCCATATTCTTTATTTTTCAGGAGACGAAAAATAAAGTTTAACTAGCTAAAAACAAATCAGAAGAATCGATTAGGAAAAAAGTATTTCGTTGATTTATACCCTTTATACCATTCAGTGGTTGTCAACCTTCATTTAATAACGGGAAAAATTGAATAAAATATTTTATACCATACATGAATGGTAAATTTCTGAATTGGTCCTTTTTTTACCAACGGATTTTCTCAAAGACTAAATGACATAGGATTAAATCCTTTATACCAATCCATAGAGAATTTTTTTCTGAATCTGACTATGTACTTAACTGAAAATCGACATTATTGGACTTAAATCCCATATACTTATCAGTATATATATATATATATATATATATATGTAGAGATGGGTGACGAAATCTTGTGAATACTTTTGCTTTTTTACGTCTTGTTTAAATACCTTGAAAAGTTCTTTCGGAATCCTCTAGAAAATTTGGTAGTGTCGAGAACACGTTACGCCTCAAATTTTTAGTAAAAGTTGGGTCATGAAAAAGAAAAGGGGACCAATAAAATATTAAACAAAAATCAAAGTGTTTTGGATTTTTCTATAAAAGTTAATGCTTTAAACCAGGGGTGGCCAACCCACGGCCAGCACAACACATGCGGTAAACACATGCGGCCGCATATGCTGTTTTCTGAGGCCAGCGAGGTAAGTAACAATATTTAAAGTTGGACAACTTTGGTTAATATATAAAAAATAATAATAAATCCGTTCTGACTTTTCGAATCGAAAATACCTCTCAACGATAATAGTTGCTAAATAATTACACTGTTGTAATACAATACTTTTTAGGATTTAAAAAAAAAAAAAAAAAAAAAAAAGACGCACCAAGAAAAAGTAATACAAATTGGGTACAAATTGACATGCTTACAGGTTTCGACGAAAAATGAAAAATTTTAAAGTTTGGCTGCCATTAAATGAACATGTGACTCTGCAGCGCATCTTAACTGCGCAACTGGCAGAATATTAAAGAGAAGAAACTTCGATTCCAGTTCATAAATTCTTTGAGAATTTTATTTCGTCTACTCAAATATACAGTAACTATGCCTTGCATTTAGGTGCGCGAACAATATTCGCAGATGTCAGGATTTGAGAGAGGAGTGTAGCAGGGCGCAATGAAGCCGGTTGATATAATCGGCGAACATTTGGATCATGCTGTCACGAAAGTGTTAATATTCTGCAGTATTGTTAGCCCCGCCTTCTTTTTTACACCGGTATCTTTTTAGAGTATTCTTCTTCTTATTTAAACGCAATTGCATTTTGAAAATATTTCTTTAAAAATTTACTGATGTGGAAAAAAATGTACGACTAACAATACTACGTATTAATAATTAGGATGTTGGCAAGTATGAATGCTCTGTACAAATTTCAATGTCTATTATAGGGACTAAGTTTTGTCGCCAAGCCAATAATATAAAAAAATGTTGCTACAAACTTTTTTTTTTTCATAAACACTAAGATTTATCTACCGCTTCCAAAATACATTTAATATTTGCCAATTTGGTTTTAAACGAGGTCGTAGGTATTATTTATATCATTGAAACCAATTTCTTCAGAACTATTGTATCCTCGCTGTTTGAGAATGCCAGACAGCGCTTCTTGACTCATCCGAGATAAGACAAAACTTAATAATCAAATTCATAATAATCAAATTCCAAATTATTTTTCTTAACAAATATTTATGGTATAAATTTTTATTTTAAATTTAGAAACGATTAAAAAGGTTAACAATTTGTTTGATCATAGTTGTCACATAGGTGCCAAGTCTCCCGTTTTTCAAGGGAGACTTCAAACCGGAAAATTTTTATAGCTGTTTACGGCAATATTAATCGTCAAAAATATATATAACATATTCCATTTGAAAATATTGGTGTCAATTCTGATTTATAAGTTAAAAATGTTGGCAGCTCTGTTGTCAATATTTACAATTTTAAAATAAGGATATTCAGCACAATATTTTTAAGGAAACTCCTGACATTACTTTTTGGAGATTTTAGATCTCTAAGCATAATATAATAAAAATTCTTCTGTAAATTATTCGAGAAATTCGGGAAAACTTGTCAGCTATGTTTCATGCGTTTGGATCATATACAGAATTTGATTATTCTAAAAAGAAAGCTGGTCTCTATCATAACTCGTCTAATTTTTCCAACAACTATTTTCGAACATAAATGTTTTGTTTTTTAATTGAGGAAGTATTTGCAATTATATCGTTATCCCAAAACAAATGTGTTCAACTGGATATGATTTTCATTGTACAGTCACCCAAAAAAAAAACGCCACCCCCCCACCTAATTTTGCCTTAAATTATCGTACAAACATGCGACTGGTACCAATCAGTTTGTAATAACGCCTAGTTTATAATGTTATAGTTAGATTTTACTTAGGGGGTCGTCTACATATTAAAACTGACATCAACTTGATTTTTTTCAATGGCAACCCCCATTTTTTATAATTTATTTGAATTCTTTGGATCAAATCATCACGGAAAATGGTATAGTTTATATATTTCGCTCAATTTTTCATAGAGTTATAAGCTGTCAAAGTTTGGGGGTGTGCTAATGTTAAATGAATGTGACAAACATTAAATCATATCTTCCGAAATAATTATGATATTTAAATTCTGTTTTTTTTATTCGTTAGAATGAAGTGACCCAAACATATTGTATGCAAAATTTTGCTAAAAAAACATTTTTTGAATTATGAAAATTATTAATAAATTCATATTTGAAAAAATTATGAATTATGACCTATGTTAATTTTTGCACGAATAGAACGGGCATCATCAAAAACATGGGTTTCCAAATTTACAGCTCGTTCCTAACATTATTTCTTGAGTTACAGTGATATTTCACTTTTTATTCCTGTTAGGGGGCCGTCACTTGTTGTAATCTGTATCCTCTATAAGAAAATGTTTGTATATAATTTGACGGAAAACTATTTTAATTTACCTTTATGTTATTTTTAATGTTTCCTAAGCAATATTTCGATGTTTATTATACAAACTGGCATATTTTTATAAAGTTATCACAATGTAGGCGAGGGATTGTGAAAGAAATTCAAAAGAAAAGATCGCCTCTGATTCGCTGAAACACTAATAATAACTTTAATTTACCTTTATGTTATTTTTATTGTTTCCTAAGCAATATTTCGATGTTTATTATACAAACTGGCATATTTTTATAAAGTTATCACAATGTAGGCGAGGGATTGTGAAAGAAATTCAAAAGAAAAGACCGCCACTGATTCGCTGAAACACTATTTAAAAAAAAAAAGACTAATATGCATATTCCTATTTGACTCTATATGTGACGCTGGTATGCATAAATCACAATGGTATTTACTACGTCGATTATTGAAGACAAAACTTAAATGATTTAATTACAAACATGCAAAATTAGTTTGTTTTATATTACAAAGTTTTAGAAAATTTCTGAAGAGGCGTGGCTTACGGTACAAGTGAGGAATATATCCGATCCTAATACGTTAAATCTTTCTTCATAAGTATGAAATATCTTTTTCTAGTTTTTCGCTGCTAAAATTCTATTTTAACCCTGTTACACTTTTTTTCGCATTTCAATATTCAAGTGTACGTACACCTCTAGTCAAATATCACATTTTAGAAAACACGGTAAAGCGAAACTGATATGATTGCATGAAACAGCAATTATGCATTCGACATTCGTTTTATTATAATTGTTATGAATATTTAATAATTTTAAAAATATTTTTTACCATGAATTTTCTGTTTAAATTTTGTTGTGACACATTTGCATTTGGTTACTGTACCGTTTGTAAGCTTTGTGTTATTTAAAATTTATCCCATAATGTAACATAATAAAATATCAAATTTCTATTAAGTTTTTAATACTGAATCAAATAGTGAAAAATTGCTTTTTTTTTTTTTTTTTTTTTTTTTAAGTTTATAAGATCTATTATTGGAACATAGCTCAATAGTATTTATTTTCAATTTCCTAATCACGAAATCAGAGTCACAGTTATTATGGAATAAAAATTTAAATCAAAAGAATTGTCTTATTACTTTCAAATATATAGATATTGATCTTACAGAATCCTGAAATTTCATTTAAAAGACTTTAAACGTCTAAATTTAAAAATTCAAAATAAAATAAATTAATCTAAATGCTTTTAAAGTTGAAACGGGAAGATTTCAAAATATATGAAAATTGGCATTTGTGTTTTGAACATTTTGGTGCGGCAGATATTAAAAACAATATTTTTATGATGAGCTGAACCTGAGCTTAAGAGAGGGCGGATCCAGCTATTTAGCACGAGTGATATCACCTGACTAAAACCAGAATAAACAACATTTTAATTTATTCCGGCGTATTTTTAGCCCACTGTTATTCTTTTTTTTTTTCTTTTTTTTTTCAAATTTCAACACTAGCTACAGTACGTTTACGTCCTATTTACATTAAGCCTTGATATGGAAGCTATGTTGCTGTTTTTCGATGCTGCGAAATTTACAAAATATATTTGTGTTAATATACTTTACAGATAGAAGAATAATTATATAATATCAACAAATCTTCTTTAATCAATATGTTTATATACATTACTGTATGGAAATGTTTATATATGAATATTGTATTTATTTTTAATGAGAGATATAAACACAAAATACTAAAAAAAAAGAAGAAAATGTGTTATAAATTTTTATAAATCAAGCAAAATATATATGCATATTTGCCAACCTAACCCGTAACATTGTTAGTTCCCGCCCCTGTGTGTGCACAATTTAATTTTTAGAGTAATTAACTTCAAATACATTTACGATTAACTCATTGAGCGCCACGCGAATTCTTATGGAAATCCCATTCAGGCCACACGTGCTGCTTAGAAGCGTGTTATGTTTATCGAGTTTCAATAAACCCCATTAGGCCTTAATGATATAATCCTATAAAAATCCTATTTTTAAAAAAAAAAAAAAAAAAAAAAAACATGAAGTAAATTTTAAATAAATTGTCAGTAATTACTTAAAACTATGTAAGTTCTGTAGTTTTATATCATATTTTTATATCACTGCCGGCTGACTTAGCCTAAATCGAAAGATCAGTGTCAGCCACCGATGGCTGACACGACTCTAAAAAGACTGATGTAAAAAAAAATGTACGGAAAGGGGCGGGACCAGTAATCTTCCGGGATAGGTTGACAATAATGTATATACATAGAGCAATGCCAGAAAATGTTCTTTATTTTTCATGAACCAGATGAAAGGTACTTTTCTGAATACTTTTTTTCTGAATACCCTATGTATTAAATATAATGCTGCTTTAAATACCCTTTAAATGAAAAGTTTTATTACATAAAGTAATTTTCTGGCACTCTACAGCTCCCAAATGACACACAATACAAACCCCCGCCTTTTCCCAGTGTTTAAAGGGTATTAACGTTTAATATGCTTTATATTCGTTTTGATCTTTCCTTCTCCTCCTTATCTTCTTCTTTTTTCCTTAAAAAAAAAAAAGAGTTATGTAACATTTTGACCTTTTCAAGTGAAGATTTAGATTAAGGATAGTCAGCCTTTCTACGCCCACCGTCCACAGTGTAGAATTTTAGAACATCCCATTAAGTAGTAGGATTTATTATTTTGCATATTAATTTGTTACACATTATAAAATATAAAAGCAAAAGAATATCGTGGAGATTTATGTAAAAGTTTTTAATAATGTCATGAAAAAAAAAATAATAATTAATTAAAAAAATAAATAAATAAAAATAAAAAAATCTGTTTTAATATTTAAAAAATGTCAATTAAAGAAAATGAAAGTACTGCAGTATCAGAACAAACTCCCATTGTCACTGTGAAACGGCCGTGGGAACCAGGTTGAGTGCCGCCGTTTCAGACAATTATACGGCAGCTTGAGTTAAAATAATTTTGAATTTTGAAACAAATTTAAAACCCTTTACCTTTTTTTTTTTTCTTATGATAGATATTTTAATATCTATTCAAGCTATTTAATTTTCTTCGTATGAAGTGAACTATCTGATGTTTAATCAATAGAAACCAATAAAAATCTTTTAATTCATAAACTAACTCAGAAAGTTCTGTGAAATTAGTCATTTTTTTTATTTTATAATTAACATTTCTGAAATTTTTTTCCGGTGTGAAACTTAATAAATAATGTATAATGGGTGGTAGATCATGATTTATATATTCTAAATGTATAGACGGACCCCTAATACATTTTCCCGTGTAACTCTATTTAAAATTGATTTAAGGTATATAAATAGGTATGTTTTTCGAACCGCCTTGATCTCAGAAATCTGAATATGAAGTCAAAAATAGGGGTTGCCATTGAAGAAAATGAAGTTAATGCCAGTTTTAATATGTAGACGACCCCTTAGGCAAAATTTAACTATACCGTTATAAACTAGACGTTATTACAAATCGATCGGTACCAGTCAAATGTTTCTACGATAATTTACGGCGAAATTAGGTGGGGGGGTGGCGTTTTTTTTTTGGGTGACTGTACAAATTAACAATGACTTGCAAACTTGCAAACTTGAGCTGCACTTGCAAACAATTATTAACTGTTAGTATTATTTATATTGCTTGCTCTTTTTCTACAGCTTTAGACGTCGGTGTATTTTATGCATCCAACGACATTTGGAGATAATGATAAAACTTCATACACATCTGCTACATTGTGTGGTGACAGGAAAAATGAAAACAACTGACAAAGACTAAAAAAAAAATTCTCTCAAGATTATGTGTAGATTTACAGGAACTCACTGTTCTGTAAGGACTTTTCCCCGTTCTTCCATTATTCAAAAAAAAAAAAAAAAAAAAAGAAAAAAAAAGAAGAAAGAGAGAGAAAGAGAGAGAGAAAAGAAAGACAGAAAGAAAAAGAAGAAAATACTCTTTAAAATTATAAAATTATTTCACGAAAAAAAATTAATGATAAAATTAATGATACAAAAAAAAAAAAAAAAAAAAAAAACTGTGTGAACTCTCGTATAATCTGTACAGAGGAGCTGCACACCTAATCCGGCAAATTGTTAGTACCGCCCCTTTTTCTACACCACTTAATTTTTAGTGTATTTTTTTTCTTCTCAATTCACTGTAAATACATTTGGAGAGAATTACTCTAAAAATTAAGTTGTGTAGAAAAAGAGGCGGTACTAACAATTTGCCGGATTAGGTTCGCAGCTGTGTATGTGTAGTTACCAACTTTAACACTATTTAGCCATCGTTAAATTTCCATTTTTTTTTTTTATTATTATTTATTTTACTTAATCAGTGAAAACCGCTACAGTTCATTGATTAAATAAATTAAATATTTCTATTAAAATTTTCCGGTAGCCAAAAGGTGCTAAGCTGGCAATTATGATGATACATATGATGTTTTCTATAAGCAACGAAGCACCATGCATTCGCAAATTCTGCAACATGCTGATAAACAAAAGAAAATGTTTTTGCGATAACTGTAAAGTTTCGCAGAGGGTATTTTTCCTATAAGATGTATACAAATGATATATTTTGGTGGTTTACAAATATTAACTCTTTCGCGGCTGTTGACGTGCATTCATGTCATTTGAATATTTGTAACTCCACCAGTGGGCGGTTCTTTAGGTTACACAGGTTACATTATTTCTGGACAATATACCCAATACTCACATTTGTGCAATCAATGCACTATGGATACAAATACTTTGATTAGAAAGAGTATAACTGTAACGAATGTTAAATTATATTATAAATTTGAATACAGAAAATATTCATTAAAACTAGTGTAATATAAAAGAATAAAGCCCACATGCGGAGTTCACTCTCAAAAAGACAAAAGCATGCGGTCGTGAAAGTGTTAAAGTACACATGAATGCATACTGAGGTAAATACTTTTAATAAATTTCAAAATCTTAAAAGTAATTCTCAAGTTATTTATACATTTTAAGATATATATGTGTGAATGTTTTCGTATATATGCAGTACTTCAAGAAGTAAAGAAGAAAAAAAAAAGCATTTGGAAGAGAAAGGTATAAAAATTGAAGGAGAGTTTATAGATCATTTGTGATTTGCTTCTGATTTTGTACTGCTTGCCTCCTCATTTGAGGAGAAATTCATGTTAGCATTTACCCGAAAAGACAAAAAGCGAAACACTTGGATTAGGGAAGAAAAGCAAAGTTTCTGGTGTTATTTCTAAAGTTAAGAAGTGCAAATGGAGCTAGTTTATGTACCTTGAGACAAAAAATTATGTTAGACCGACCACCACTGTCTTATTTTGGATACAGAGAGGAAATAAAAGACCGAGCAAGAGAACACTTTGTCGTTGGAGGGATGAAATTGTGGAATTTCGAATAGCAAAATGAGGAGAATTACCGAAAACAGAGCAGATTGGAATGACCTAGAAGAGGTCTTCATCCTGCAGTGCAGGGCCAGATTATGGCACGGGCACAGGGGGCACTGGCCCAGGGCCTCCAAATTTAGGGGGGGGGGGCTCATTTCCAAAAATTGAGAAGCAATAGTACAAATTTCTTCATTATATGTGTATTAAAAACAAAAATTGATTACATTTTTCTTTCTATATTTTATTAGAGAGCTTAAAAAATTATAAAATTTTGTGACTAATTTCTTACACATTGGCTGATTAATGTGCTACATTTTTAGTTCCCCATCATACTATAGGTATGGGGAACTTAGGCAATCGTGAAAATTTTCGACCTCGGTTTTTTGACTTTTCTACACGTTTTCAGGTGTGAGGAATCCGAAAATGACAAAATTTCTATGGTGTCTGTCTGTAGGGTGTCTGTTAGTGTGTTAGTGTGTTAGTGGGTCAGTCCGTTAGTGTGTTAGTCCGTTAGTTTGTTAGTCTGTTTACACGATATCTCCCGAACAAATGATCGCAGAGAGGTCAGATCAGTTTTAAAATATTACTTTCGATACTGGCAAGAACCCTATTTATTTGGAACATTCGAATTAAAAAACTTCGCAAGTTATTAGAAATTTACGATTTTCTTAACATGGGAGAATAGGACAAAAATTCACTTAAACGTGCATTAAATGGAAACTTTTTACTGTAAAAATGTCAGACCAGTTTTAAAATATCAGTTTTGATGCCGGAATGAACATCAGTAACTATAAATATGCTACTCTGAAAATTTTGCAAGTTATTGGAAATTTACGAATTTCTTAACATGGCAGTATAGAGTAAAATTTCACATAAACCTCAGTTTTGAGCGATATTTTCATGGTAAAGATGTCAGACTACTTTTGAAATATTATTTAGGACACTGGCATGAATATTAATGACTATCAATTTTCCAATATAAAAATTTCGTCAGTTATTGGAAATTTACGAATTTCTTAACATTGCAGTATAGGGCAAAATTTCACATAAACGGCAATTTTTAGGGATATTTTCATCGTAAAGATGTCAAACCACTTTCGAAATATTATTTAGGATACTGGCATGAATATCATAGACTATGGTTTTTCAATTTTAAAAAATTCGTAAGTTATTTGGAATTTACGATTTACTTAACATGTCAGAATAAAGCAAAATTGAGCATAAATTTCCATTTTGAGGATCATAAATACATTAGACAACTTCAAAATTACATTTATGATATTTGTTTGAACATGATTGAATACAAATATTCTAATAAGAAAATTTCGTAAATTATTCGTAATTTACGATTTTATCAACATATCGAAATTGTAAATTTTTCATATAAATATGAATTTTGAGGATTATTGCATTGGAAACAGTAGCATGAAAACTGAACAACGGAATTGACCCTAATAAAGTAAATTAATAGATTAGAATGAGATAAATATGCCGAAATGAACGGTGGATAGCCTATTAGGCGGGGATTTCGTTCTGTCACTGTACCAAGCTTTGGTCAAATTCATTTCTTTTAACATGGTTATAATATGTCTCGCACTAGAAATTTATGAGAACATATATATGTTGGGGAACTGAGCAGAGTCCACCTATGCCAACTAGTTTCATTTGTCTTGAACATAAAACTAATGATTTTGTTATAGGTTGCTAAAAAAAAAAAACAAAAAAAAACCTAGGAAATAGATGGTATAATTGAAGGAAAAAATTATAAAATGCACTATTTTTATTTATTTATTTTTGATTTTGAGGTTGGGTCCTTTTGGTGAGCTCTTTAGAGCAGGGTATGGGGGCCCCCGAATAGCATCAGTGCCCCGGGTCATCAAAAAGCATAGTCGGGCCCTGCTACAGTGGATTGGTATATATATATATATTAGGTCTACCGGAAAGTTCTGTCTGTTTAATTTAATCAAATTACACCTGAAATTTTTATTTAACAATATTTATATGGTTATTTACCAATTATCAACTTAAAAGTTACCCAAGAATATCTTAAATATTATCCAGGATAATTTCCCGGTGTTATTTTATTAATTCAAACGGACAGAACTTCCCGGTAGACCTGATATGTATGCGTGTAAGTATGTACAGTGGAGGGGGAAAAATGCAACACTTGACATAACTTCTTTGCTATTTGATGCAATATATATATATATATATATATATATATATATAATAGGTAACGTTTGGCCGGGAAATGTGAGTAATTTTAGAAAATAAAATGAAATTCTGAATTGGGGTTCGTCTATATATTAAAACTTAAAACTCATATTAACTTTTATTTTTTCAATAGTAATGCCCATTATATGTACACTCTCACGTATATATTTTAATTCCCTGTTTCACAATAACGCGAAACATACACTAAGCGACAAAAAAAAAAAAAAAAAACAGTCGCATTTGGATATTTACTATTTTATCTTCTACAACCGCCAATTTTATTGTTTAAAAAGCAAATTTTCGAACAGATTTTATTATGTTGTCCTCCACACACACTTTAGCATTGAGTCCAGTGTTAAAAACAAAATTCAATTGCCAGGAAAATTGTAATTTTAGAAATTATTTCAAAAATGGTAAGAATAATGCAGTTAACTATGCCACAAAAAGTATTAATTTTTTAATGAAACTCAAAAAACTTTTTAATACGTGAGATTGCAAAATAATTAAATGTTAACGAAATATTGGTAAAATAGTTTTTAGCAAGATATAAAATTTTTTGGCCGTTGAAACTGGAAATTTGGCTTCAGGCGTTCATGTTGCTCATCCAAGCGAGATGACCGTAAGTTAAAAAGCCATTGCTTATAAAATCGGTTTGTATTACATTTAGAACATAAGAGAGATTCAGAAAAAGTGTTTAGCAGCATAATTTCCTTAATTACAGTGTAGCAACTATTAAACAAAGCAGGTTTAAATGACAGAAAATTTGAAAAAATTCCATTCTTAGTGAAGAGAATTAGGAAAGTAAGACCTCAGATGGCTAAAAAAATTAAAAAATGATTAGTTAATTATTGGGCTGAACTGGTTCTCTCTGATGAGTCAAGTTTAACTTATTTCAAGTTTAACTTATTTCGAGCTAAAAAAAACAAGCAGATCTGACAACGAAAATATGACCGACTTAATGAAAATCGCACTTTTAAAACAGTGACACATTCTCCGCACATTATGGTACGGAGGTGCATAATTTTTCAAACAGTCGGGCAAATTGTTTTACTCAAGGAATCAATTAACTCGAAATAAAGACAGTCTTTATAAAAGTGGTGCCTAACCGACTATTTTGGAGGTATCTTGGACATTTCCGTAAAGAACATTTCAAGATGATAATGTACCTTACTACACGGCGTCTGTGGTAAGTTTGTTCACTTCAAGTTGTCAAAATTTCCTATCCATTCCTACGAGAACCTATAATTCTGTAAGTAATCATATCTTATTTCACTTTAAGTTAAATCCCACAAAAGATATAGTAGAATTTCTTCTTTACCAGACATGGAAATAGTCCTAATCACGATCCGCTCGAAAAGGTTTCGTCTATAAAAAGGCGGAGGAGAGGGGAGAGAAATCGAAATTTGCAGCCTACAACTCTGCCAGAACTAGAAAAAAAATATTTGTGATATTTGTCGCATTGAAATTTCTGAGATTTATATTAAAACACTGTATAATACGATGCCATTGTGCATTAAAACAGTAATTCCATATAAAGGTGAAATTAACCCAATACAGAATACATGTTTTTAATAAAAAATTCCTTAGATCTAACAAATAAACAGTTTTATTTTATATATTAAAATATAACTTGTTTATTTCATGTAATAAATCATAATAGAATACAAAGTGTATGGTTATTGCATTATGTTTATAAATCGAAAGTTTTATGCAGATTCTTATGAAGTACTTCATAGAGTGTAATAAAGCGAATTATTATATCCAAAATTCACATAGGTATCATTTCATCCCTTTGGTATTATGCAAACAAGACAGTTTTTTTTCTTTGTTTCAACCCTTAACTTTAAAGTTATTACAAATAAAAAAGGTATAAGTCATTTTTTCTGCAGTGTTTTTTTTTTTTTTTTTTTTTTTTTTTTGTCGCTTAGTATATTATTGATTGTGAAAACTGGGATCTAGATTGTACGTTAATGGCCTTCCTAGTATAGAATTACTTTACGGCCTGTCTATGCTTAATTGTCGTGCTATTGTAAAGAGTCCAGAATTATATATACTAGTATCGCCCAATGGTCGAAACTCGACCATTTTTCTTGCAAAGCGAGGCAAAGCAAAGTTATTGCCTTGTCCTATACGGAATGCAATTGCAACACAGCTGCGGCAATTGTTTGCCGATATTCACTCTAACTGAATCAGCAGAGTTTTACTTAATATAACTATTTCTCTCGGTAGATGTTAGCCTTCCCTGAAATGAGAGAAAATAGCAACGTGAAAACGCCCCTTGTTGTGTGATACAGCCCAGAAGCTAATAGGTACCATGTCAGACCAAGGTCCAACCAAGTATCAAATTCTGTTAAATTAATTCGATTGGTTCATAAATTACAGTGTTTGAACAAAAAAAAAAAAAAAAAAAAAAAAAAAAGATATTTTTCAAAAATGGTCGAATTGAGTTCGGGAAATTTCAAAACGTGTAACTTTATCGAAAACCAAAAATCTAAAACTTTTCTGAATCTTATATTTTCTACTTATATATGCAGAGGAAAGACTAATAAAGACACTTTTTAAAAAATAAAAATAAGTAGTCAATTTCACTAATTTCACTTAATTAAAATGCAAGGAAATCTCAAAACGTGTAAATTCATCGAAAACCGGAAATCAAAAGTTTTTATGTATCTTCTACTTGCTTCTTCTACCCACAAAAGCTAGCAATAAAGACACTTTTTTAAAAAATAAGTAGCCAATTTCAGTTAATTGAAACGTAAAGAAAGCTCAAAACATGTAAATTCAGCAAAAAAACGGAAATCGGAATTTTTTCCGTATCGTCTACTTATACATGCAGCAGTTAGTAACAAATCCATTTTCCTTTTATTTAGTATATTAGTTCAATATTTATTGTTTAAATATCACCCTTTGAAATGAAATGTTTATGTTTACATTCGAAACTGGAAGTTTGCCATTTTTTTTTTCTGGAGTTTTGTGATTTTAAATTAAAATTTTATCAATTTTACAGATAAAATAACTCAATCAAACACATGTAGACAGTAACTTATATATAACTATACCCAAATATCGGAATTAAAATCGGCAGATAATTTCCGTTATTTTTTAATAATTTTTTACAAAAAACTCAATGGACAATTAACATAGAAAATCTTTTACATGGCTCCATGGACAGACAGTGACGTCATCACTTCGCTTGCGTATAGTGATGCTACATTATACAAATTACCGTGTCTATGGTTTTATTTGAGCTTTATGAAATTGCCAGATTTAACAACTTTCTACTTTTAGGTATTTTTTAATGTGAAGGAATACGTGTATAAAAGGGAAAAATGGGGGAAAATGCATAAAAAATAAATGTATTTTTAAATACCTTCTTGACATTGTAAGAAAATAATATTTGTATTCGCACCTTCCGGCTAACCATACCTTTCGAATGATACCATTTTCAACCCTCTACTCCCATAATTAATATGTTAAAAAGGGACAACAAATTTTATGCTTGCCTATTAATATATAGATTATTGATTGTCCTGAATTATATATAATATTGAGAGTATATTTTACTTATTTTTTATACAGTTATAAAAGTACGAAGTTTGAAGGTGCTAGTGTTAAATTCATATCGCAAACTTTTATTAATATCTTCACAAAAAATAACTTGATTGATTTTTTTTTTTTTTTTTTTTTTTTACGAGATACGGTGAAGAAACTCAAACATAATCCATAATCACTTTTGATTCAGAAAAATATTTTTAATTATGAAAAATATCAATAAATTGTTATTTAAAAAATTATGATATCTGATCTATATCAATTTTTACTTAAAGTGAATCCTAACGCTGAAAAATATGGGTGCGCAATATGCACTTCTTTCCAGTCATTAATTTTTAAGATATAAATATATTTTCTTTAGAAGAGGCTTAGGTGGCTATCTCTTTTAAGTTTTGCATGAGATAGCGAAGAAAATCTTAGAAAGTAACGGAAAAGATTAAATAAAATATTTTTAATTTTTCATTACAGGTGAAACTACATATAACAACATTGTCAAACCATAACCTCCTATACTAGATGCCTTACGCGTGACTCGGAAACTTGGTGGTAGACTGCGCCACCTGGTACGGATTGCGCGACGTTTTTGTTCAACAGCCACCGAAATTTTTTAAAAGTGGGATTTGATATACATAAAAGGCGAATAGATGATCAGGTCCCTGATCTTCCTTAAATTTTCTCCTCATGGTTCTTGTAGTTTCTGAGTCTTATTATTTTTAAATAATTGCCCTTTAGTGACCTTATCAGTAATTTTTTTTTCTTTTTTTTAATCATCTGGTATCTGAACTTAATCTGTTTTCCATCTTCTGGTTTGCTGAGGTGTGGGGCATATCCCATATCCATTTTGGCCCCGGGTACTCGGCACTCATCATTTCTCTCGAACTTTTAATCCAAGAAACATCCATAACATATAAAAAATATAACTTCTTAAAATTATTGGTGGCAATTGAATAAAAATTTTACGCAATTTGTATCAGGTCTACTGCTTGAACTGTTGCAAAGTTTCCGAGCGACGCGGAAGGCATTTGGTTTAGGAAGCTTTGCTCAAACACACACAAATATATATATAAATTATAATAATAATAATAATTAAACAAAAAAGATGATTTTAAGACATTAGTAATACAGGGGTCACATTCTCAGCCTTTTTCATTTTTTAGGCAGATTCCAGGAAGAGACATTTTCAACTTCCTATCGCCACAATATTTATAGGAAAATCTCTAATCACGGGGATGGAGCACATGGGCGCAAAACTCATACCACTATCCCACTATCAACGTAACAAAATTTTCCAATTCTTAAATCAACGATATTATAGGTCGAAAAAATTCTTAACGAAATACCGGTATGATTTTCGCGCCCGTGTTCCATCCCTGTAATCATGATACAGGTTACTATGCTTAGTATAAAAATACCATAAAAATACTAGAAGCAAAAGGGTCTGATATTTTTCATGCCTGAATGCGCCCCCCCCCCACAAAAAAAAAAAAAAAAAAGCGGAGAATGTGAGTCCTGGTAATAGCAAACAAAAATTCTTGTTTTCTAAAGAAAACAGTCCCGCCTTTCAGCTTTCTGCTACAGCAAAAGAATACAGAAAAAGAAAAGAAAAGTGACTGTGAGTATTCGTTTTATAGCCTTTTATTTACGTTGGAAAAAAATATACGCAAGTGGCAGTTAAGTGATCGGTTACTGGTGATAAAATTTTATTTCTTCAACTACATTAAAATAAGGAAAAAAATTTGTATGAAAAATGGGCAGAGCTGAAAATGCTCCTGAATGAATTAGGGAACTTGGCAACTATTTTTACTTCTTAGTATTGTTAGTACCCGCCCTTTTTCATAATAGAAGAATAATTTTTTTATTTTACCGTAATTACATATTGGAGAAACGTAATTACATATCGGTGAAAACAGTATTAAAAGTGCTATGGAATAAATTAGAAAGTTGGCATCTCTGATAGTGTAAAGCTACTCATGAAAATTTGGTACTAATTTGAGTCTAACTTTTTGAAGATTGTGTTTTGAAAACATGTTTTTTTTTTTTTTTTCTTTAGGTACCACAGCCACTACCATCGAGTTTAGTGTGAAAATTTCTTTGAGACATTGCTTTCGGATTATTTTATTGTTTTAAGCAGTAAACATCGCCTATTTTATTTTTTCTAAAATGTTCAATTATTCAATATAACGATTTTACATACACGTGTTTAGATCAATTAAATTTATTCCCAGAAAACGATGCAATAAATATCACTGACACAGGATTTAACATGGCAAAAAAATTACTTTAGTATTTTAGCGAAAATAGGCAAGCACTATATTAGCTTCTTCGAAAGTTAATTCTTTGTATACCATTGATTTCTTTTACTTAGCTTTGTTATCCTCAGTTTTGTTTTCTATTCCTTTTGTTCATTGGTGATTTTAACCAAGCATCCATATTTATGACCATATTTATGAAATACTAGTGCTAAAAATGCTTCTATGAAGCAAATTCTGAATTCTAACATACTTTTAAATATTTTTGCATTTAAATTCAATCATTAAAAATAAATCCAAATTACTATATAAATAAGGATTCCCAAAAATTTCAGTCCTTTCGTAGTTTTTGCCTGCAAATATTACAAAAAAAAAAAAAAAAAAAAAAAAATCTGAATTATTATATAGAGATATTTTATACAGTTATCCAGTTTTAGCTTTTTAGCGAAATTCTGACCGACTTGTTTTAGCAAAATATGATACCTTTTAGCAAAATGCTAAAAAAACTAATGGCAGTTTAAACCCTGCACTGACATATATATACGCCCGCGGCTCAAAAATTTCCAAAAATCTCGCAAAATCTTTTTCTGTTTTAGTAAACAATTGCCTTAGATGTATGTCTAGTAGCGAATCAGTTTTTTTTTTTTTTCCTTAATGTGTATTTTTGCGTCATACACTGCATGACGATTTTTAAACGGGAGACAACACTCATAATGTACTTTACTCTGCTCTACCATATTAACAATGTCCAGTAAAGATGAGCAGCTATTTTTTTCGATATAAAACATGTAGCAGACATTCGAGGATTTTTCATTTCGAAGTACTCAGAATCGGAGGATCCCACACATTCGAAGCCAGATGTCAGCACAGAAATTGAGAGTTTAATTGGGATGGTAAAAAAAAAAGGCGGGGGGGGGGATACTTGAAACAAGAAAAATCACTTATACAAAATACATTTATAAAAAAGATAAGCTCCACCGATTATGTAGTAATAAAAATATATATTAACGATGTTGATCTCTATATTACATATTACGGAGTGACAAATATGATGAGGCCGCGGTAGCCTGGTTGGTAAGAGCAGCGAGTTCGTGATCGAAAGATTGCGGGTTCGGTCCTCGAGCCGGCCGAAGACCGTCGTGTACGCTAATGGCGACTGGTGCACGTTAAATTCCGTCGTGGTCGCAAAGTCCTCCAAGTTCCCATCAAAAATTATACCTCTGGGGGTACCGGAACATGGGTCAAAACTCGCTCTGATCCGGATCAAAATTCGAGTTTGGCTTGTGCTGCCATCTTTCACCAGCTTATGGAACTAGAAGTCGTACTTCCTCCCTATGAGGCGTTCCTAATAACGGAAGACGCAACCCTCTTGCCTTAAAATAAGTCCGGTAGTTCCACTACCGGGGCTCAGAATTTCCGAGTGGCACACGACAACAACAACAACAACAAATATGATTAGTTGATAGATATTTACGGCAAAAATTGTGCAAAAATGTACACTTAAAAACGGTATTGAGTATGACAACACGGTTTTTATTAAATTATCTGAATTACCCGCTTCTGTTTTTAATCTAAAAAAAAAAAAAAAGTAATACAGGTAAAAGCGACAATGAAATGGAATAATTAAAAAGGATCGAGCGGTTTTCAAATTGTACGTTACATATATTCTTTTTATCCAAATGTTATCAATCTTTAAGGGGTTTAAGAACATTTTAACATTGTAATGAACACAAATTCAGGGGGAACATAAATTCTCTATCATTTTTCTGGCCATTTTTTGGATTAAAATTTTCAGAAATTTTCGCTACCAATATTTTTCTGGAGAATTTCTTTTGGTTATTTCACAGTAATGTGTAGCCAAATAAACAGGATAGAGACTTTTCTAGAAAAAAAGTGATGGTGAAAAAGGTCGAAATTTCTCATTCTCGAATCAATCTTCAAAATAAGGCGGAGACTGCGACCCCTGTAACTTGAAAAAACAGTTTTCGTAAAAAATATCATGTATTAGTACAAAAGATTTCCAAATCCTGCAACAGATCGCCTATTCCTTTACTTTTTCACCGATCTGTATGGAGGTTGAGAAACATTTTATAGTGTGGCGAATAAGAACTTAAATGTATTCATATAATAATATACCATTTCTAGTTCAATATTTTTGAAATTGTATACTACACTAGAAAACGTATACAGAGGGTGAGTCCTTTTCGCGCAGACAAATTGAAAGGAGTGGAATCAGTGGAGGTGCTCATATTGCAATCAAAAATGTACATCACACCTGTCCTATCTCAAAACATTTTCAAACTACTGCAAATAAAATGAAAAAACTTAAAATCACATAATTAACAGGGAAGAGGTGCCGCTCACCGCTCTAGGAGCAGTGTCGAGCGATTCTAGCTATGCTAGGCCCCTCTTCCGGAGTTTATTTAAACTCTAAAAAAAAAAAAAAAAAAAAAAAAAAAAAATTAAAAATTACAAAAGCCGCTAGAGACAGGTCTCCCACACGACAATGAGCGGCATGTTCTATGCTGGTGGAAAAGTGACAAGTGTCTTAAGGCTTGTAAAAGTGACAAGCAAGTAGAGCAAGGCAGAGCAAGTGGCTTAAATCAAGAGCAAGCAGATGTGAGATTAATCTGTGAGATTAGTCATATTCATAAGGAATTCAAATATATTATTTAGTTTAGAAAGCAGGCTTTTTCTATTGAGGATATTAAACAGCCAATCGGCTGGCCTGGGAGTGGGATTTCTTAAGTGAAAGGCAGAAGTTAAACTACAGTAGTAATAATAGTGATTAGGAGTTCCCTCCTCCCCGCAAGGACACAGAGGAGAGCGTCGGCAATGAAATCTGTATAAATAGGATGGAAATGGGCCATGACCTGTCAGAAAAGCAGTCACGGGAGGGGAAAGACACCAAGAATTTAAGTTTACGAGTGGGATGAGATTAAAGGTGTATCTTCCCTTTGGAGAAGTATCCCACAGTTTCTGCCAATCTCTAAGTAATTGTTGTTTTAATACTTGTTTAACGTATGAGGGAGGGGCAGGGAGTGAAAAATCTATTGAGTTGTTTTCGGTGGCTGCCTTGGCCAGTGAATCAGCAAGTTCATTACCGAGAACTCCCCTGTGGGCAGAAACATGTGCCAGGGAAAGATGTTTAGCCAGATTAATAAGTTTTGATTTAATTGAGATAACCTGTGGATGTTTACTCCTGTAGCGAGCAATGGCTAGAAGACCTGACAGACTGTCACTGAAAATATTATGGGAGGGATAGTTATTAATATTAGTCATAACCCAGTCTATGGCCATTTGGATCGCGAATAATTCCGCTTGGAAAACAGAGTTATAGTTGGCCAGTCTGCCCGCCCACTGATGGACAACCGAACCATCGGTCATCACACAAAAGGCCGCACCCACACCGTGGTCCGTTTTGGAGCCATCAGTGTAGATAGCCACAGGAGCAGAAGGAGAAAAGCTATTCTTGTTACAATTTACTATTTGTGAAGCAACATCTTTGCCGGGATGAATATTCCAACTATTGACTGTGGGTTGTATTTCTTTGAAGATTTAAACATACTTCGATAAAATCAAGCACATATTTACAGAGCTGCCAACCTAATCCGGCAAATTGCTAGTACCGCCCCTTTTTCTACACCACTTAATTTTTAAAGTAATTTTCTTCAAATGTATTTGCGATGAATTAAGAAGAAAAAAACTCTAAAAAATAACTGGTGTAGAAAAAGGGACGTTACTAACAATTTGCCGGATTAGGTTGGCACCTCTGTATTTAGAAAAAGTAGAAAATATCCTACAAAACGAAAATAATTATGTTAGAACATCTAGATTTAAAAATAAGTTAGAAGCGCTGAAATGGTATAAAAAATACAAATTAAATATCAGCCAAAATATTTTCAGGTAATTCCAAAAAAATCGTTCCAGCTACAATAAGTAAACTATATTTAAATCTGGCTCATTCCAATACCTTTCGAATATGTTTCTATGGAATCATATCGGTTGACTAAGTACCTTAGATATCCAGCTATTTGTTTACTATACACTTTCGTTTTCACGTTCTCGAAAAGCGAGACTCCTCCCATTACGTTTTAATGCTCCCATTAGTAATTTACTTGTACACACGTTTACACCGCTCATTTATTACGTAAACAATAATTTATGTTTATCTGTACCATAATACTGTGACGTGTACTGATTGCTATTTTCATTACAAAAAGAGTTAATGCAAAAATAATTATAATTAAATATATGAGAAGTTTATCCTTCAAAATGTGTAAAGCCAGGGGTCGTACTCTCCGCCCTTTTTCCCGGACACTCTTAGGAATTAGTCATTTCTGCTTTTATTGTTACCACACCTTTTATCAGTAATCTCTATCCTAACCAATCGCGGCACATTACTATACAAATGCCATACTCAGAGCTGCCAACCTAATCCGGCAAAATGTTAGTACCGCCCCTTTTTCTACACCACTTAATTTTTAAAGTAATTTTCTTCAAATATATTTGCGATGAATTAAGAAGAAAAAAAAAACTCTAAGAAATGACTGGTGTAGAAAAATGGGCGGTACTAGCATTTTGCCGGATTAGGTTGGCAGCTCTGCATACTTATTTATGCATGAAATTAGTGGTTGCGAAAAAGGCAAAAATTTTGAATCCGTAATAATGTCCTGAAAAGAGGGCGGAGAGTACGATTCAAAACATTCCTAAAAATGTGTTGCGGGAATGCGCTTCGTTATGCATGCTATCCGAGGCATGGAGAACATGTTGTTCTTTTCTAATCCTTATGTTTTCCTATTGCTGTTAGCTCAAATATATATATATATATACTGAGGAAAAAAAAAAAAATAGGCACACACTTATTAAGATAAAAGAGACAGAACAATTCAATAAATAGAAAAGTTCAAGTTATTTTAAAATTCTATAATACACACTCTATTCTTTACCCCCATTTTATCGACTTTTAAAGCGTTTGTGGAACTTCGTTTTTTCTTGTCGCTTTGTTATATTTTCCGTTTTTTTTTTTAAATGCTAAGTTTTTAAATTAATTTCCACTAAACCTTTTTTCTATTATTATTATTATTATTATTTAAATATATCTCATGAATTGTCCGCATATCAAATGAAAGAGCAGTCCACTTGACTATGAATGAAACGCAGTTACAGCAATCCTTAATGGAAGAACAGATTAAAAATAATTACATGATAAAAACAACTTTTTTATATACCACGGTTTCAAAATTTCTGTTGAATCATATAAAAGAAGGCAGAAAGTACCCTAAGCAATTGGCTAAAAGTATTTTAAAAATGCTTGTGCATTATTGTGTTTTGACAAATTCTGAAAGTTTCAAATGTCTAGCTAGTCAGGAAGTTAGTTCAATCAATTTTAGATGAATCATATAAACACTGCCGAAGGCAGCGGGGATCCGAAACGGTTGGCTAAGAGCATTTTAAAAATGCATTGTCACCGTTTTCTGATTTATTCTGAAATTTCCAAATGTCTAGCTAGTCGTTAAGTTACATGATTGTTGAAACATATAATAAACGCTGCTAAAGGCAGCGGGGACCCGAAATAGGGACTATTTTATTCATTATTAACAACTAATTTTCAATAGTAATAGTTGGAAAAATGGTCGTCAAATATATCAAATATTACTCCACAAACTTATTGGTGATTATTGAATAAAAAAGTCCTCGGATTTGGTAACACTGAATATATGCATCTAATAGTCCAAGTTCGGTGCATTTATAAGTCATTGAAGCTGACATATTGCCTTCCTCACATTCAAGAATAAAATCTAGTATAAAAACGGTGCCATTCAAATGATATGCACCCAAGTTGAGTTACCATAACTTTGCTTAACATCCATCTCACATGCCAAATTTGCACTAAAGAAATTTAACTTTAGCTTTCCTTTAAAATTAAGGATATCACAGCAAGCAGCGCTACGTATTGGGAGATATATCGTGAAACAATTTATATTAAATTTAAACAAAATATCAAGTTTGATAAAATTACTTATATTGCTTCGTGAGGTACAGCGATCACAAAATTTTGCTGACATTCACATATACACAGACATTGACATTTTCTAATAATTCTCAAATCACACTTGGGAAATCTTAACAAGGCACCCAGTTCCACATGTGGAACACAGACTTTAATCGTTCGCATAGCTATAAAACTATTAGTAGCGACATCTCTTGACATCTTGATAGAAGCTACTGACATTTAACAATGTAGTAACACGAATCTTTACCTAAATATGTCGTTCGTGTTTTTGTTATAGTGCACTCAGTGTGAAATTTGAATGAAAGTGATACGTTAGTCGTTTGTCTGTATTCAAAAATAAAAAAAGAATAGTTATTGAACAGTTTTGACTCGAAAAAAAAAAAAAAAAAAAAAAAAAAATACTGTGTGTTATAACGAAGTGTATATTTTGCAGAGGTAACTTGTTTTTTTTATATTACAAAAGTAAACGTATTAGTGAATCATATTTTTATGTAAGTTCCACATACGGTACGTTGAGCTAAAAAGTTGATTTTTATTTTTATAAGTTTTCCCTATCTTCTGATCACTAATTACAACCTATATATTTTTGTCGCGCACTAAAAAAAAAATTGAGCCTTGTAGGGTTAAAAAGTACAAATCAATCAAGCGGAGTTCAAAATTTTTCATGAATCCAATGCTTTCTTCCTATTTATATCAGGGATGGAACACGGGCGCAGAATTCATACCGGAATCCGTTTAAGAAATTTCTCTGCTTATAATATCGTTGATTTAACAAGTAGAAAATTTTCTTACATCGATAGTGGTATGAATTCTGCGCCCGTGTTCCATCCCTGTTATACAGAAACTAGTAAAATAATGTTAAAAAAGTATGATATTACCAAATAATAATATACATCTACTGCATTTTGTTTTCACAAACCTACATATAACTTTGCGGAAAAATGTACTGAATTTAAGAAATTTCTTAAAATTAATTTTTTCGTGCAGTTTTTAATTAACGGCCCTCTTCACTCACCGTCACCGGAAGCCCGAGCCAATGCTATTCTATGGGGAAATTTTCTTTACAAATAACTTATTAACTAATACATATTTTTAAATTCTGTTTTCACAATCAGAAAATTCCCAACTGTTAAATTGACGGACCTTTTTAAAAAATGTATTTTTTTAATTTTTAATATTTTATTTTGAAATTGCAAAATGAAAAAAATTCACATATTGAAAATTCGTATTTTTAAGCTTCAAAATAAAATATAAAAAATTAAAAAAATAATTTTTTAGAAAAGGTGCGTCAATTTAACAGCTGAGAATTTTCAGAATGTGAAAACAGAATTTAAAAATATGTATTAGTTAATAAGTTATTTGTAAAGAAAAATTTCCCATAGAATAGCATTAGGTTCGTCTTCCGACGGCAGTGAGTGAAGAGGGCCCTTAAATTTTTTTATTTGTTCAGTGAATCACAATACAATTAATATATTTCGTAAGATCTGACATATATTTTCTTCAGAAGGATATTTGACGGTTTAAGAACTGCTAAAAAACCTTAAACTGAAGTTGAGGATTTCCTAAAAATAATAATAATAATAATGCATGGCAAATAAAACAAAATAAAATAAAATAAAATATACTTTGCCACCGGAAAAAATAATAATAAAACATTATATATAATAAATTGAAATAAATATGCTATGATGACTAGATGAGTCCATGCTGTAATTTTGTTCAAGTAACCTTGCTACCTTTGTGGTAGTTAGGGATGGCATACATAGTTATAGTTCAGTAGTAGGTTACTTCATTTCGTACAGTCTGTGGTAATATATTCTAATATCCTATTATTTTTTAAATCTACTTCTAATTTCTACTTAATTAAAATGGGACTTCAAGAAATGCATTATATAGGCGTGTCGTATATAGTGCATAAGATTTATGTTTTTGAATAACAACACTTTCGAATAGTAATTTTCACTTAATGTAATCGTATTTTCTTTTATTTTAAAAATAAAATTTCTGTCATAAAACAATAATAGTAAAATATATAGTCTATGAAACGTTCTTTCTGAAGAAGTACGCACATGCGGAAACGGAATATTGTAAATAATATTGAAACGCATACA
Organism: Salticus scenicus; assembly: GCA_963930645.1. Classification (NCBI taxonomy): domain Eukaryota; kingdom Metazoa; phylum Arthropoda; class Arachnida; order Araneae; family Salticidae; genus Salticus; species Salticus scenicus. The sequence continues at coordinate 462,477 of CAWVNO010002759.1, forward strand.
TCCGTTTCCTGTGATCCCTTCCGTGTAGGATTAAAATTGCGATGGCACGTCTCCGGACCACCTATAGGGGTGAGTCCCAGATCCGCCAATTACCCATTTGCGCAGCACTAGTGCGACGTAAAAACCCAACCAACCAACCGTTTCCTGTGACAAAGAATACCAATATATAAACTATATTATCCAAAAAATGTTAGTTAGTTGTTTAAAAAAAATGTTTTATTAAAAAAGATTACAATATTCCAAATCCTAAACTGCCAAATAATATATTGCATAAGAATAAAATAAAATAAAATAAATAAAAATAGAATTAGAACCATGCTGCCATAATTATTTCATAACAATTACGTTATAATTGACTTTTAGAAATATTATTCTACGAAAGATAAGATTATTTTATCTTATTATTAAGTGCATTGTTTAGAAAAAGAAAACTTAACTAGAGTATTTAAAACATAATTTAATGATAAAAACATGTGTATACATTTTATATAGAATTAAACATTTAGTATGTGAAAAGTAAAATAATTTTATTTGATTAAAAAGCAACTACTATTCAAAAATAACAATTTTTAAAATTTTTTAGTTTGAAGCGTAAAACGCGATTTGAAATAAAATTTCTGGCTTTTTTTCGTTTTCTTTCTTTCTTTCTTTCTTCTTTTTTTAAAGAGATGCTGATACATGGTTTTTAGGTTAAAAAAAAAACTTCAAAATTAACAACCGAATTATTCTTCTTAATTACAGTGGGATGACGTCTTTTAAAATGCTTTTTTAAATTCGGAACAGTTATAAAATTTAAATTTTGTTCGCAAAATCGCATAATACGATTTTCCCAATCGGATCTTGTACAGATATACGACCATAAATAATTAATTATATTAAAAACACTTTAAACACACGTAAAATTAAATTTTATTTAAAAGATGTTAAAAAAATTATCCGAAGCTTTTCACTTTAATAGTAAAGTATAATCAGGGAATTTTATTATTTGTTTCCAATGAACAGTTTTTAAATATTTTTTCTTTTCACAGTCAGCTCTTTTTTTTTTTTTTTTTTTTTTTTTTTAGAGATAATCCAAAAATAATCATTTTACTCATCATAAAAAAAGTCTCTTAAAAAAAATAAAATAAAAAAAAAAATTAACTGATTAAAATAAATAAGAAAATGAAAAGCGAAATACAAATATAAAACTCTTATAGAATTTATCACCACATAAAAACATATGAAAAAGTAAAATCTTCTTAAGCACATTTGCATGCGTCACATGCTATTACGTAATTTGAGTTCCATCTGCCATCATCATTTCAAATAAACATCCTCCTAGCTCTACCTACCAGCGAAATCTAATTAAAACAAGTCCTTCCGGTTAATTCGGAAGGGTAGGTTGATTTCTTTTTCCTTATCAAGTGGCCGTCATTTTGTTTTAAAACAGAGGCTACAAATTATTAATGCACTTGGTAGAAATATTGATGTAGGCAATGCACATATGGAGTTTTAAGCAAATCGGTTCATAAATACCTTTTTATGTGAATTTAAAATTTTCAAGTGGCCGGCGCTTGGAAAGAAAATGGTGAGTTAAGTTGACAAATATATGAAATGTATTTGAGAGATAAGTCTACTGTACACATATAATTCGAATTAATTCAAAATCTCAAAAGTCATCGTGTTGAAAAATTAAGTGGCTGCCACTTCGATCAAAATGGCAGAAAAAGTTGCTCATCTAAGATATCGTTGCAAATTTGAAAATAAATTTTTTTGTAGAAATTCTTTCAAAGAAGCTTAGTAAGTTGATAAAATGTTAGTTTTCTGCATTTCTAGTTTGTTTTATCATTAAAATAGCCTAATTTTTCCTTAAAAATGCATTAAAATGATCCAGTAACGCAGGTAATGGATTTGGCGTCAAATTTGGCGACTTTTCCCCTATGGCGAATTTTTTGGCAACTTTTGGCGAGAAAATACTTATTATCGATATACCAAAGATGGACGCAATAACGTGATTGGTTCACGAGTTACGTGAATTTTCTAGATTTTTGTTGTTTGAATGATAAATCCATTTTTCAACTTTGATTTGAATTGATTAAGTATTTCTAAAGTTACCGTGCTAACAAATTTTCAAGTGGCCGCCAGTTGGAAACAATACAGTGGAACAAGTTGCCCAGCAAACACATCCAAGATATTTGAAGCTTACGTTCACTGTCCAACTGTGGTTTAAATCAGTGCCGTCTTTCAAAAGTTATTATTATGGCTAATTTTCAAGTGGCAGTCTAAGTGGCTGCGACTTGGAAACAAAATGACAAAACAACTTGCCCAGCGAAATCATCCAGTATAGTTGTATGATAAGTTCGTTGTCCAGTTCTAGTTTAAATTAAATCAGTATTTCAAAAATTATCGTCATAAGATATTTTAAGGTGGCACCCCTTGGAAAAAAAAAAAAAAGCGGAGTGAGATGCCTAGCGAACTTATCTGCGATATTTGAATGATAAATCCGCTACCCAAATCTGATGCGAATTGATTCTGTATTACTAAAATTACCATAATGACAAATTTTCAAGTGGCCGCCACTTGGAAATAAAATTGCGGACCAAGTCACCAAGTGAATTTATCCTTGATATTTGAACCATAAGTTCACTATCCAACTTTTATTTGAATCAGTTTAGTATTTTAAAAGTTATCGTGATGGCATATTTTCAAGTGGCAGTGTGATTTCAAGTGGCTGAAACTTAGAAACAAGATGTCGGGACAAGTTGCCCAGTGAAAACATTCAAGACAATTATATGATAATATCACTGTCCGAATTTGGTTCGATTTGGAGTATTATTTCAGAAGTTATCGTGATTTTAAATTTTCAAGTGGGAGCTTGATTTTAAGTGGTCCCGCTTAACTTAAGATATCTGCCACTTTATTAAAAATGGCGGATATAGTTTAATAATAAACTTCATTGAGATCCTTATGTGGTCTGTATTTACATCAAAATTCAAACAATTTTGGAATACGCTTTTAAAAATTTTAATTTGAAATTTTCAAGTGGTCTCCACTTGAAAACAAAATGGCGGATCAACTTGGTTAACAAACTCATCTAAGATATCTATAAGATAAGTTAAGACACTATTCAAATTTGGTTCCATTTGGAGTATTATTTCGGAAGTTATCATGGTTTTAAATTTTCAAGTGGTAGCCTGATTTCAAGTGGTCCCGCTTAACTTAAGATATCAGCCACTTTATTAAAAATGGAGGATAAAGTTCATTAATAAAATTATTTGAGACATTTGTAAAATCTATGTATACATCAAAGTTAAAAAAAAAAAAAAAAAAAAAAATCGGAATACGCTTTTGGCAATTTGAATTTGAAAAAATGGCGGAGCAACTTGGTTAATAAACTCATCTAAGTTATTTATAAGATAAGTTAAAACACTGTCCAAATTTGGTTTGAATTATTTCAGAAGTTATTGTGATTTTAAATTTTCAAGTGGTAGCGTGATTTCAAGTGGCCCCGCTTAACTTAAGATATCTACCACTTTATTAAAAATGACGGATAAATTTCATTAATAAACTTCATTGAGACCTTTATGTGGTCTATACTTACATCAAATTTCAAACAAATTCGGAATACGCTTTTTACAATTTCAATTTGAAATTTTCAAGTGGTCTCCACCTGAAAACAAAATGGCGGAGCAACTTGGTTAATAAACTCATCTAAGATATTTATACGATAAGTTAAAACACTGTCTAAATTTGGTTCGATTTGGTGTATTATTTCTGAAGTTATAGTGATTTTAAATTTTCAAGTGGTAGCCTGATTTCAAGTGGTCCCGCTTAACTTAAAATATCTGCCACTTTATTAAAAATGGCTGATAAACTTTATTAATAAACTTCATTGAGACCCTTATGTGGCCTATATTTACAACAAAATTCAAGCAAATCTTGCTTTAAATATGCTTTTTACAATGTCGGTTTGAAATTTTCAAGTGGCTGCCACTTGAAAACTAAAGGTCGGAGCAACTTGGTTAACAAACTCATCCAAGATATTTATAAGATCAATTCGCTGTCCAAATTTGGTTCGATTTGGTGTATTATTTCGAGAGTTATCGTGATGACAAAATTTTCATTATATATATCTTAATATATATAAATCTCGTGTCACAATGTTTGTCCTCAATGGACTCCTAAACCACTTAACCGATTATAATAAAATTCGCACACCATGTGCAGTTCGATCCAACTTGAGAGATAGGATAGTTTAAATCTCAAATTATAGTCGCAATTTTAATTTATTGCTAATTATTTGTCTGTTATTATTTGACAGTCACAATTATCTGTTAACTCCAAATGATTCTAACAGATGTCGATACCTTTCGACTGGGTTGAGTAAGTAATCAATAGATGGCGCTGCTATGGTAAATCTACGAACGTGTCATATAAGCTACATTTTAACAGCATAATTACCACGTGTTGTTGACGCTATAAAATTCTCCTCAAAATATTTACAGTCCTTATTTGTAACAGATTACTTTCAACTTTCATATTTCCTTTCAAAAATGAAACGGGGAAAGTAGAGCGTGGAGCAATTACTCTGTTTCATATGAAAATGAAAGCTGAAATATATTTGGTGCTGCCATCTACACAAAGAATCTTCAACTTTTTAACCTATTAATAAATTTCGTATAATTCAATTATTTCCACTTTTTAAATTTTTGGTGTTAGCATAGCCGACCACGTGTTACTTACACTGAAGTGTAAATTGAATTCATATTATAATGAAGATAATACAGTGAAATTAATCCTGTTTTTTACTTATTTGTGCTTCATTGATCAAAACTTTATAATTTAATCTGTATATATATATAAATTACGTGTCACGATGTTTGTCCGGGGTAAACTCCTAAACTAAGGAACTGATTTTGATGAAATTTTGCACACTGTGTGCAGTTTGATCCAACTTGAGAGATAGGATAGTTTTTATCTCAATTTATTGTCACAATATTGTTTTATTGCAATTATTTGTTAATTATAGACCTTTATTAAAGTTGCTCCAAAATATCTGTGAGTTCCATTAATTTAATTGTTGCCAAAAAAAAAAAAAAAAAAAAAAAAAAAAATACGAGTTCATTTTCTTTCGACATAAAAATAAATACATTTAATCAAACGTGAACGTTAAAAAATTATAAAAAGTTAAATTATGCATCTCACGAAAATTGACGTCATAATCAATTTAAAGATTTTATACACATTGATAAAGTGCTAATGTAGTTCTATCATAGATATAGTAATATATATAGATCTCTCATCCCCATGTTATCGTAGAAAGATTTTTGATGCCGAAAAAAGATAAAAAATAAAAGTTTTGGAAACAGCCATTAAGTGGTATTGAAAAAAAAAAAAAAAAGAAAAGAAAGAAAGAAATATGAATTTGAAACTGTATCTGGAGTCTTCCATTCCCCTTTAGCAAATAAATTATTCATAAATTTTATTTGCTAAAATATTAGTATGTATTCCCGTGTGTATTCACTCGGGGAAAGACGGCCATATTTTGGTAAAAACGTCGTCTTTTCCCAAATGAAAAGGAATAACTTTTTTCTCCCCAATGATCACTCTATTCTATATATGCTATACTATATCTATGAGTTCTATACGCAAGCGAAGTGTGACTCACTGACCGTCTGTGCAGCCAAGAAAAAGATTTCCTATGTTAATTGCCCACTGGATTTTTTGTAAGAAATTATTAAAAATCGAGGAAATTTATTTCCCGATTTTAATCCTTATATTTGGGTATAGATATGTATTAGTTATCGCGGGTGTTAGATTGAATTATTTTGCTGTCAAATTGACAAAATTTTATTTTTAAATTTTTAAACTCTGTCGCCCTTGGCTTTTTTTATTATTATTATTATTATTTGGCGATCAAAAGCGTAACACGAAAATATACATGCCAGATGTATGCATTGTACGAAATGTAATATGTATTATTCATTGTACGTATGTATGACATGTAATATGTATTGTACGAAATATTGTTTCATATTATTCATTACTCTTTTAATATAAGTTGTTAAAATAACCATGATTTTTGAAAGGAATTAAATATTTTCGCCAGATAATTTGGCGATATTCTTTTTTTTTCGCCAAGGATGACAGAAATGAAATCTATTCCGCTGCAAAATATTAGTATCTTACATCAGATATTTTATTTAGACATTTGAAAACAAATTTGACTTCAAACTATGATAGAATATTTATCATTTTCCTTTTAATTTGTATATTATTAGTATATTAGAATTTAAAAGCATGGTATATAAAAAGTTTTTTTTTTTTTTTTTTTTTTTTTTTAATCTTATAATTATTCTTATCTTAATCCTCAATGTTTCCCATCTTTATTGACTTGAATTTACTATTAAAATTTTAACATACTCAAAAACTTCTCATCACTTCGTTAAAATACACTAAACTTTTCCAAAATCTTTTTGTATTTAAAATGATACATGTATTTACTTTAAATGTCCAATATTTCATAAGATTTCCAATTTTAAAGTTTTAAAATATTTATCAAATTTACTTATTTTTCTGGTTTAGCCTTATTGTTTTCCCTTTTATAACTACAGCTGTTGCCCTCTTTAAAATATTTAAAATGATGAGGTCATTTAATAGTAAAATTATCCATTATAGCATATATTATATTTCACTCCTCCATAAAAATTGATTTTAAAATCGTCTGTTTCTTTTATACTTTTATTTTAATAGAATTTTAATAGAATTTAATTTATATATTAGTCATTTTAGCAATTTTATCCAAAGTAGCATTAGAAATAATATATATCACTTCTCCATTAAAATTTATAGGACCCTACAATAAAATTAATTTGTGCTTAATATCAACACTACGAAAATTTTTATCAATCGCTTCCAAATTTTGACCTAAGTTTCAAATCTCAACCCTGTGGGTTTTTACATCGGCTACAACGTTTTCGTCTTTGTTCGTAAATAATAATTTAACTGTACTAAATAGTTTACAGCCGTATAATTCAACGTATAACTTAGTCACAGCAACGCGTGGCCGGGTCTGCTAGTATATATATATATATATATATATATATATATAGATAGATAGATAGATAGATAGATAGATAGATAAACGAAGTGATTGCAATAGGTCGATTTCTAAAGAAATCAACCTAAAACACCCCAATCCGTAAACATAAACAAAAGCATCAGTCAAATTCTTCCCCTCTTGTAAGCATTTCTGTGTTCTGTCAAGCAAGAGAATCTTGTAACTAACTCTATGCCCAAACGATTTTACAATCCCAGGAAAGTAATAACACCAAAAAATCAACTCCTAAGTTAATAGGCATAATAATATTAGCATGATGTCATAATGTCATGTTAAAATTATCTTACTTATTAAAATTATTTTGATTAATATATTTCCAAGAAATATTCCGTAATTCATTCTAGAAAATATTATCATTACAAAATTATCGTTAAAAAAAAAATAATATAGCTGCAGTTATATTATTTTTTTAACGATAATTTTATAAACATGGAAAGATATTACTGATTGAGAATAAAACTGACAAGGAGAGGTCACGACATGGAAAATTCAGATAGGGACGAAATTGTGCAGGATTGTAATACACTAAGAAGGTAACGACATATTAAAGCGGTAGGACCCACTATCCACAGAATTTCGAGAAAAAAGCATTTAAAGTTTCAGTAATCTTTAAATACAAGTTATTTCGCAAGCAAGGCCGCGCCCCAGTGGCGTGAGCGAAAAGCACTAGCCCTCCACTCAGACAACATGGGTTCGAGACTACCTACGGAACTTTTTTTTTCTTCTTTAATTTTTTATGTAATCTAAATTTTTTATTTATTTTTACTTTATTTTATAAATGAATTCAAAATTTGAAAAAATTATAAAAGATTATTTAATTTTCTTGAATATAAAATAAATATTTGTTATTTTAATATTTATAACTTAAAAATACAATAAATTTTTATTACTTAAAAAATAAATTTTAGTTTTGTTTTAACTATAAAATAAGGTAAAACTAAAGAAAATGTTTTTAATTATTTTTCTAAGTATTTTATTTTATTTTAGGTATGTCCAAAACAATATTAAATTTTGTTCTTAAATTACAAAAAATAAAAAATAAAAAAATTACAGAGAAATGATGATTTTAATTGCATATATAATTATTATCCAAATTAAATAATTACTTTTCCAATCAATAAAACTTCTTGAAAAATTAAAGTATAGGATTACGATACTATTAAATTATTACATGCAAAGAAATGTTATCCTTAAATGCAGATTTTAAATGTTAATCAATATACTTTCTTCTTCGACAACGACATTTTTTTTTTTAATCCTTCTGTGGACGAAATAAAATATTTCACTTCACCTGCTCTTTATTATTAACAAGCTAAAAGGGTTTACGTAACATAATTTATAGACATTAAAAGGAAAACAGGAAGCTCAAACCAAGATTTAAGTACACCTGCTAACTATTTTTTACACTTTCTTTTACAGCTTGCTTATTTTTTAGTTATTTAAATTTTTTATCTGTTTTCTTTATATTTGTTATTTAGTGTTTTGTAAAATTAAAATGTGTTTTTTAAGTCATAAAAATTTATTGTATTTTTATGTTATAAATATTTAAAGAAAAAAAAAAATATATTTATTTTATATTCAACAAAATTAAATAATCTTTTATAATTTTTTAAAATTTTGAATTCATTTATAAAATAAAGTAAAAATAAATAAAAAATTTAGAGTACATAAAAAATTAAAAAAGAATAAAAAAAAGTTCCGTAGGTAGCCTCGAACCCGTGCTGTTTGGGTGGCAGACCAGTGCTTTGCGCTCACTCCACTGGGGTGTTGCCTCACTTGCGAAATAACTTGTATTTAAAGATTACTGAAACTTTAAATGCTTTTTTCTCGAAATTTTGAGGATAGTGGGTCCTTTTGATTCAATATGTTGTTACCTTCATAGTATACTACAATCTTGCACAATTTCGTTCCGATCTCAATTTTCCATGTCGTGACCCCTCCTTGTGAGTAACAGAGAGTTGCATGAAATCGTATTTTTTTAGACCTGAAGTAACGAATCGATTCGAAGATCTGCGTGCGGAAAGTGATGCGACTCTTTGACTTGTTACTTCGTTATCTGTTTATGTATGATGCTGTATCTAACATGAGGTTTGCCGGAATAGTTAGTCGTGAAAAGATAGTTGTTTTGTTCATTACTCGGTACTTTTTGGTTACCGTATGACGCGATTTGAACTATTAGTTTTCGTATGATTTGGATTTCGGTAAAGGTCGGCGTTCATAATATTGTTTTTGTATTTTGTGAATCCATTGTATAAAAGAAATAATTCAAGTTTTTTACTTGCATGATAGTGTATCATATCAGTTCTGTCGCCAGAAATTCCTCGTCTGTTTCGCGTGCAGAGATAAAATTGAAAATATTATTTTTTTAATAGGATACTTTTAGTACTATAATACCGTGCTAATAGGCTACAATGCAATAATAATATTACTTATTATATTACGTGAAATAACGCCCACCTCTATTGGTAGTTATACGATTATAGTGGATATGAGAGAGTAAAAGAGGAAACTTTTAATTCCGAACATCGGCACTCCTTCTCTGGCTCTTGTTATTTTCCTGTCGTAGAAAAACAAATATACACAATTGTCGAATATCCAAAATATATCAACCCTTTTTAAGGCTATTAATAGCCGTTTGGTGGGATGTATTAATTCACCAAAATCCTTCATTTTAACACTTTCGCGTCCGCTGACGTAGATTCACGTCATTTGAAAATCTGTAACTTGGCCAGTGGGCGTTTCTTTTGCAATTTGTATGTTGTTTATTTCTTAAGTATATTCAAAATATTCATACTTTCCGATTAAATATACTACGGATAGGAATACATTGATTAGAAAGAATATAATTGTAAAATTTGTAATATAAATGTGAATACAGAAAATTTTGATCTGAAATATTGTAACTTGGAAGAATAACGCCTAGAGGCGGACCTTACAGTCAAAAAGACAAACACATACGGTCGCGAAAGTATTAAGTGAGAAATGTGCGATAAACTACTTTAATACGCCTGACTGTTTTACTGAAATAAAATACATGATAGAATAAAGTAAAATAATAATGCGCCACACTCTGTGTTGATTTCCCTTTTTTTTTCTCAAATTCTTTTCGTAAGAAATTTGTCGCATAAGTGGTTGTTTAGATTAAAAACAATAGGCGTGGAAAAGTAATTTGCCACGCCTTTCTCATTTAAAATTAATGAGTTGGGTGATAAGTATGCTTCTCATTGTCTTATGAAGGATTGAAAGTCAAATTATTTTTATCTTTTATGCTAAATAGATTTCCTTTCTTAGATCAATCTCAATCACAAAAGTATTTAAATATACAGTAGAGCCTCGCTTCTCCGAGGTAATGTGGACCGAGAGTATCTCGGATAACTGAAAGCTCGGGTCACACGGACTCTGTCGTAAATCGGAAGGGAAACATACGGCAAAGTTTGAAATAGATGAAACTGTTGTCAATGAAGCAAAATAATACATGTATTACATATTTAAATGTAGTCAGTTAAAAATGCAATAGGATACAAATATGTATCTATATATATAAAGTATTTCCACTCATTCACTGACTTATCAACGCACAGCAAAATTTACTGGGGCCACTGACTCGAAACTGTGTTAGATTATAGAATATATAGTGTAAGCACCCCTAAGAAGCAATTTTGCGAAAATCTCCCCCCCCCCCCCTCCATGGGGAGTGGGGAACATAACGTGATTTCACAAAAAAACTTCATATCTCAAAAAAAAAAAACAGATATTCGAAAAATTTTACTTTAAAATATCTATAAACAAAATAGTTATACACAAATATTTATAAACCAATTTCTGGAATTTTAGAAATTCAGTCCCCAAGGATCGAAAGGGGGCAAAACGTGATTTGACATGCGCAAAACGTGATTTCACATATTCCTATATATCTCAAACATAAAACAGAAATACGTGAAATTTTTACTCTAATATATAGCTAATACAAATACCTAAAAACAAATTTCTGGAATCTTAGAAATTAAGACCCCAAGAGAGGGAAGGGGGGGGGTTAAAACGTGAATTTAAATAGTCCTTTATATCGCAAACAAAAAAGAGATATACCTAAGATTTTTGCTCTAAAGACTGCAATGGGTATTTGTCACGTGTGGTAGGCGTTGCCGAGTGTACAGCATCGACTCCGTTGGTCAGTCCGGAGTGGCTGTCACTTGAATCCGTTGGCTGGTATAAAAGGAAGTAAGTAATATGTAATCGCTCTGTTATTTTTTTATGCAATTGAGAGCAGTATTGCCGAGCATTTGGTAGCTGCATTTTTTCTTTTAGTTGTGTTAAGTTTTGCGCAAAGTTATGAGCTGTTATTTTATTTTTAGTTTTAAAGATATTTTTAGTTATGCTTTGACTTGAAGTTTTTGAAGATACGTTTTAAGTATCCAGCTGTAATGAAATTTATGTAAACATCGTTTTTTAAATTTACTCCTCCTGGCAGTAATGGTTTCATGGAATATGGTAAAAGTTGTGGTAACGTGGAAAAAATAGACAGCTAAGTAAAATTAAAAATTCAAAGATTAGGCAGGAATGAAGAGCCATTTGGAAATTTTTCTAATTTAATTAGGAGGAATGTACAGTCACCCCCAAAAAAAACGCCACCCCTACCTAATTTCGCCGTAAATTATCGTAGAAACATTTGACTGGTACCGATCGATTTGTAATAACGTCTAGTTTATAACGGTATAGTTAAATTTTGTCTAACGGGTCGTCTACATATTAAAACTGGCATTAACTTCATTTTATTTCAATGGCAAATCCTATTTTTGACTTCATATTCAGATTTCTGAGATCAAGGCGGTTCGAAAAACATACCTATTTATATATCTTAAATCAATTTTAAATAGAGTTACACATGAAAATGTATTAGTGGTCCGTCTATACATTTAGAAAATATAAATCACGATCTACTACCCAGTATACATTATTTATTAAGTTTCACACCGGAAAAAAATTTCAGAAATGTTAATTATAAAATTAAAAAAAATGACTAATTCACAGAACTTTCTGAGTTAGTTTATGAATTATAAGATTTTTATTGGTTTCTATTGATTAAACATCAGATAGTTCACTTCATACGAAGAAAATTAAATAGCTTGAATAGATATTAAAATATCTATCAAAAGAAAAAAGAAAAAAAAGATGAATGGTTTTAAATTTGTTTGAAAATTCAAAATTATTTTAACTCAAGCTGCCGTATAATTGTCTGAAACGGCGGCACTCAACCTGGTTCCCACGGCCGTTTCACAGTGACAATGGGAGTTTGTTCTGATACTGCAGTACTTTCATTTTCTTTAATTGACTTTTTTAAAATATTAAAACAGATTTTTTTATTTTTTAATTAATTATTATTATTTTTTTTTTTCATGACATTATTAAAAACTTTTACATGAATCTCCACGATATTCTTTTGCTTTTATATTTTATAATGTGTAACAAATTAATATGCAAAATAATAAATCCTACTATTTAATGGGATGTTCTAAAATTCTACACTTTAACACAGATACCGAAGTGGACGGTGGGTGTAGAAAGGCTGACTACCCTTAATCTAAATCTTCACTTGAAAAGGTCAAAATGTTACATAACTCTTTTTTTTTTAAGGAAAAAAGAAGAAGATAAGGAGGAGAAGGAAAGATCAAAACGAATATAAAGCATATTAAACGTTAATACCCTATAAACACTGGAAAAAGGCGGGGTTTCGTATTGTGTGTCATTTGGGAGCTGTAGAGTGCCAGAAAATTACTGTATGTAATAAAACTTTTCATTTAAAGGGTATTTAAAGCAGCATTATATTTAATACATAGACTATTCAGAAAAAAAGTACCACTCATCTGGTTCATAAAAAATAAAGAACATTTTCTGGCATTGCTCTATGTATATACATTCTTGTCAACCTAACCCGGAAGATTACTGGTCCCGCCCCTTTCCGTACATTTTTTTCACATCAGTCTTTTTAGAGCCGTGTCGGCCATCGGTGGCTGACACTGATCTTTCCATTTAGGCTAAGTCAGCCGGCAGTGTAAAATATGATATAAAACTACAGAACTTACATAGTTTTAAGTAATTACTGACAATTTATTAAAAATTTACTTCATGTTTTTTTTTTTTTTTTTTTTAATAGGATTTTTATAGGATTATATCGTTAAGGCCTAATGGGGTTTATTGAAACTCGATAAACATAACACGCTTCAAAGCAGCACGTGTGGCCTGAATGGGATTTCCATAAGAATTCACGTGGCGCTCAATGAGTTAATCGTAAATGTATTTGAAGTTAATTACTCTAAAAATTAAATTGTGTACACACAGGGGCGGGAACTAACAATGTTACGGGTTAGGTTGGCAAGTATGCATATATATTTTGCTTGAATAAAAAAATTTATAACACATTTTCTTCTTTTTTTTAGTATTTTGTGTTTATATCTCTCATTAAAAATAAATACAATATTCAGATATAAACATTTCTATACAGTAATGTATATAAACATATTGATTAAAGAAGATTTGTTGATATTATATAATTATTCTTCTATCTGTATAGTATATTAACACAAATATATTTTGTAAATTTCGCAGCATCGAAAAACAGCAACATAGCTTCCATATCAAGGCTTAATGTAAATAGGACGTAAGCGTACTGTAGCTAGTGTTAAAGTTTGAAAAAAAAAAAAAAAAAGAATAACAGTGGGCTTAAAATACCCCGGAATAAATTAAAATGTTGTTTATTCTGGTTTTAGTCAGGTGATATCACTCGTGCTAAATAGCTGGATCCGCCCTCTCTTAAGCTCAGGTTCAGCTCATCATAAAAATATTGTTTTTAATATCTGCCGCACCAAAATGTTCAAAACACAAATGCCAATTTTCATATATTTTGAAATCTTCCCGTTTCAACTTTAAAAGCATTTAGATTAATTTATTTTATTTTGAATTTTTAAATTTAGACGTTTAAAGTCTTTTAAATGAAATTTCAGGATTCTGTAAGATCAATATCTATATATTTGGAAGTAATAAGACAATTCCTTTGTTTTAAATTTTTATTCCATAATAACTGCGACTTTGATTTCGTGATTAGGAAATTGAAAATAAATACTATTGAGCTATGTTCCAATAATAGATCTTATAAACTTAAAAATAATAATAATAATAATAATAATAAAGCAATTTTTCACTATTTGATTCTGTATTAAAAAACTTTTAATAGAAATTTGATATTTATTACGTTACATTATGGGATAAATTTTAAATAACACAAAGCTTACAAACGGTACAGTAACCAAATGCAAATATGTCACAACAAAATTTAAACAGAAAATTTATGGTAAAAAACCTTTTTAAAATTATTAAATATTCATAATAATAATAATAAAACGATTGTCGAATGCATAATTGCTGTTTCATGCAATCAGTTTCGCTGCACCGTGTTTTCTAAAACATGATATTTAACTAGAGGTGTACGTACTCTTGAATATTGAAATGCGAAAAAAAAGTGTAACAGGGTTAAAATAGAATTTTAGCAGCGAAAAACTAGAAAAAGATATTTAATACTTATGAAGAAAGACTTAACATATTAGGATCGGATATATATTTCTCTTGTACCGTAAGCCATGCCTTTTCACAAATTTTCTAAAACTTTATTATAATATAAAGCAAAATAATTTTGCCTATTTGTAATTAAATCATTTAAGTTTTGTCTTCAATAATCGATGTAGTAAATACCATTGTGATTTATGCATACCAGCGTCACATATAGAGTCAAATAGGAATATGCAAATTTGTCTTTTTTTTTAATAGTATTTCAGCGAATCAGAGGCGGGGCTTCTTTTCTTTTGAAATTCTTTCACAATCCCTCGCCTACATTGTGATAACTTTACAAAAATATGCCAATTTGTATAATAAACATCGAAATATTGCTTAGGAAACAATAAAAATAACATAAAGGTAAATTAAAATAGTTTTCCGTCAAATTATATACAAACATTTACTTATAGAGGATACAGATTATAACAAGTGACGGCCCCCTAACAGAAATAAAAAGTGAAATATCACTGTAATTCAAAAAATAATGTTAGGAACGAGCTGTAAATTTGGAAACCCATGTTTTTGATGATGCCCGTTCTATTCGTGCAAAAATTAACATAGGTCATAATTCATAATTTTTTCAAATATGAATTTATTAATAATTTTCATAATTCAAAAAATGTTTTTTTTAGCAAAAATTTACATGGAATATGTTTGGGTCACTTCATTCTAACGAATAAAAAAAACAGAATTTAAATATCGTAATTATTTCGGAAGATATGATTTAATGTTTGTCACATTCATTTAACATTAGCATCCCCAAACTTTGACAGCTTATAACTCTATGAAAAATTGAGCGAAATATATAAACTATACCATTTTCCGTGATGATTTGATCCAAAGAATTCAAATAAATTATAAAAAATGGGGTTTACCATTGAAAAAAATGAAGTTTATGTCAGTTTTAATATGTAGGCGACCCCCTAAGTAAAATCTAACTATAACATTATAAACTAGACGTTATTACAAACTGATTGGTACCAGTCGCATGTTTCTACGATAATTTACGGCAAAATTAGGTGGGGGGGGCGTTTTTTTGGGGGGGTGACTGTACAATAATTACAATATTTACATTATGAAAAGCTAGACTTAATAGACATCATGCTTGATTAAAAATAAAAATTTATTTCCATTTCTGGCTCCCTGCCTCTTCCAGATCTACAAGATCAAATCTGTATCCTCTCAAATCTAGAGGTAATCCCTCTCTTCTCTCTTGCTCGTCTGCCGGTCTCTTCCT
This sequence comes from Salticus scenicus, assembly GCA_963930645.1. Classification (NCBI taxonomy): domain Eukaryota; kingdom Metazoa; phylum Arthropoda; class Arachnida; order Araneae; family Salticidae; genus Salticus; species Salticus scenicus. The sequence goes on from CAWVNO010002759.1 coordinate 478,418, forward strand.
GGACTTGAGAGAGGGGCTCAACCCCCTGATGCAATCAGACCCCCATAGGTTCTCAGGGTTTCAAACCACACCTAGTAACTGTGATCGGCCAGTCGCTTGCCTGCAAGATAGGCGCCGCTCTGTCGCCTCCTCCCAGAGGTGTGCGTGAGACATCGGAAAAATCAAAGGACAGCGTGAAATCGGGATTCAATGGTGTCGGTAGCACTGAAAGACCACGCTAGCATCCAACTCTTTTCTCAAGTGCAGGCTTTTTGTCTCTGCTGTCAATTAAGTCCGTGAGAGGTCCATACAAGATTCCGTGAAGAAAGGGGGGGTGGTCATCACAAAGAGTTTAACTTTCGTCAGCAAGTTTTCTATTTAACTTTCGTTTGTATTTCTTTAATGTTACTCACTGAATATATTATTTAAAGTTAAAATAAACTTTTTGTTCAATTAAAATTTTCGTCTTCAATGAGTGCCACATATTTATCACTTCATAAGTTATCAGAGCTGAGCAATTATCTACATATTTTTGTTTTCACTGCTAATCTGCACAAGTGACAATCATTTTGTCACATCAAGTTCTTATGGGCATCTGGCTTGTTGTCAGCTCATAGTGTTTAAAGTTTTGATAAATGTTTTTGTGGCATTCTAGTTGTTTGAAGATAGGAAATTGAAATGGGAGTGAGTTTAAACCCCACGATTCAAAAATTGAGAATAAATAATTATGTTACGTGGGTCAAGGACATTAAGTTTATATTAATCGAAAAAAATTGCTAGAATATAATATGTAAGAAAGAAAAACTGTCTGTTGAGGACACTGAAGCTAGAATAACTTCAAAACATGTGGAAGACTTTAAGTCACGTAGTCGAATTGCTTTGTCAACAATTTACTTGAATACATCACCAAAGGTTAGACGCATTATCGAAATTTGTGAATGTGCTAGAGAATCCTGGGAAACATTGAAGAAGACATTTATATCAGATTCAAGAGCTCATCATATGGGACTGTTTACAGAGTTCATTAATTGTAGAATGTCTGAAAGGGTAAGTGTTAATTCATTTGTGACCTGGTTGTCAAGAACACTAGATTAGCTGCGAGAAATTGGTCATGCTATGGAAGATGCGTATTGCTGTTTTCAACTTCTGCAGCATTTACCTTCCAAGTTTGAGTAAGCGTTGCAGTACTTACTTAGGTGGAAGGATGGACAGTTCAAGTTTCAGACGATTGTGTCCGAATTTATAGCGGAAGAATCACGCCATCATCTTCGAGATGATGATATTAAAAGAAATGCCAGTAATTGCATAGAGTTCCAGAATGTCAATATAAAGGTAAAAAGTCTTTGACTTGTTTCAAATGTGGCTGTGCTGGTCATTTAAAGAAACACTGTTTTGTTAATAATAGTAATAATGTTAAATCTAAATCTAGAAATTTAAAGTTTAATTCCAACGGTCGTGACAAATGTAAACCTTCCCCCTCCTATTATTTAGCTCAAGCTAATTTTAGTAATTTAGGTGATAATGACAGCTTTATTTCTGATACTGCTGCGTCACACCATTTCTTAAGAAATTTAGACCTTTTTGAGCAATATACTTCTGTTGAGGGAAAGGAGCATTTTGTCGCGATCGATGGCATTAGTTTTCCTATTACTGCTAAAGGAACTGTCAAGTTAAATTTTGGTAAAAATGAACTATATTTAAAAGGTGTTTTGTATTCCCCTAAACTACGGAAGAATCTGGTGTCGGGTACCAAATTAGATGTAAATGGTGCCACATGCACTGGCGGTAGGGGGGTAGAGTGTCGGTATTCGGTAAAGATAAAAGACATATTTTTACAATTAAAATTAAAGACGGTGTTTACTATTTATATTCTAATGTTTTGAAAGTTAAAAAGAGGAACAATGTGAATGGGGGCCACTCGGAAAATCCTTCAGCTTCTCTTGCTAAAGTTAATGAAATTGAGTTTTGTTATGCTCGCTTTGGGCACGTAATTGAGTTTTGGCATGCTCGCTTTGGGCACGCAAGTCCTGATACTATTGTAAATACTAGCAAGAAGAACGGCGTGAGGGCCTTTCTAAACTTAAATTTTAGAAAAAATTTTGTGAACCTTGTAGGATTAGTAAACAGAACCGTGTGTCTTTTAAATCCTCCGATATTCATGGCGTTAAATCACCGTTAGAGAAAGTATTTATGTACGTTTGGGGTCCAATTAAAGTAACTGGGAAAAATGGGGAAAGAATATTTTTGTCCATTATTGATGGATTTTCTAAACGAGTTGCCATTTACCCTTTAAAGGATAAGTCTCAGGTTTTTTGGCGTATTCGAAAGGCATATTGCACGGGCAGAACATAGTTTAAATTAAAAATTAAAAGCTATTCATACGGATAATGTCTGCGAATTTGTAAATGACAACTTCAAACCATATTGTAGTAAAAATGAAGTTGTTCACGAGTTAACTAACACGTTCACGCCTGAACAAACTGGGTTAAGTGAGCGGTTTAATCAAACTTCTTTAAATTGTGTCACGGATAGTGGTTTACCACTTTCTTTTTGGCCCGAAGCAATGTTCTATTTCACATACACTAGGAACCGTTTAATCCACAGAGGACAAACTAAAACTCCATTTGAACTATATTCTGGGTTTAAACCATCAGTAAGGCACCTTAAGCCATTTGGGTTAGTTTCATATATAAGGATCCCAAAACAACGTAGAAACCACAAGCTTGAACCTAAGGCTAAAAAGGGGATACTTATAGGTTATGCTCTGAAAACTAAAGGGTATAGAATTTGGTTGGAGGATGAGGATAAAATAGTCGAGACAATAAACGTAACGTTTCCTGATCAGCTATTTAGTAAATTCAGTGGAGCGGTGATGGGCACCTCATTAGAGGAATTTGACTTACATCCGGAAGGTCCAGTTGATTGTCAAGCTTCCAATTTTGTTAACATAGTTTTCGGAAGTGGGCCCGACGATTCTGATGAGGGGTCCCTCGATGAATCTCCTGTAGAAAAATCCCCCTCCTAAACCTCTTTCTTCAGTTACATGGAATAGGAAACCCGTACCCAGAAAAATTCGGGACAGAGTAGATATCTACTATTCCCCGGACAATACTAAAACTAGATTGAGATCGATGAACGACGTACTTAATTTTTGACTCAAAATTTTTTTATTTCTCCAGTAGTAATATGCTTAAGGGGGTAGTGGATCAGAAGAGTTTAGATAAACCTACTGCCAGTTTATCTCACAAAAAATAGTGACTAGCTATCCCTGTACCTAAAACATATGGCTGTTAAATCTTCAGAATGCGTTGAATGGAAAATAGCCATGGATGATGAGATAAACAACATAAAAACCCGTAAACCCATTTAGTTAATTACCGGAAGGAAAAAAGATTTTGGGAAATAGATGGGTATTCGCCATTAAAAGAGATGAGCTAGGAAACGTTGCCCGCTTCAAAGCGAGGCTCGTGGTCTAGGGCTTTCATCAAATAAAGGGGAATACTTATGACGAGACGTTTTCATCCGTCGTTAATTTCTCAGATATGTTTCTTTTTTTTCATTGTTGGTCTCATGTTATAAATGGCATAATGTTCAATGCGATATAAAATGTGCTTATCTTTACGCACCTTTAAAGGAAGAAATTTATAACTCTCAGCCGAAAGGATATGTTATTAAGGGAAAGGAAAATCTGGTCTGCAAGTTAGACAGAGCGTTGTATGGCCTTCATCAGAGTGGTCGGCTCTGGTATTAGGAATTGAATAAAGTACTTTTAGATTTGGGGTTTAATAAATTTAACTGGCGTAACTACTCATATTATTTTGAAAATTATATTGTTTTATCAGTTTATATTGACGATTTAGTTTTGTTTGGTAAAAATCAACTTCAAATAGATAAAATTCTTAACTTATTGAAAGTAAATTTGATATAAAAATTTTAGGAAAAACCAAGAAAGTACTTGGTGTAGAGTTTAATTATGAAAATAATTCAGTACAAATTTTTCAGAAATTATATATTAATGAAGTTTATGACAGGTTTAAATCGCTTAATATTCCATTTTGTTCGTTACCTATTGTAAAAGGCATTAAATATTCTAAAAAAGATTGTCCTACTAATCAAAATAAAATTGATGAAATGTCTAGATTTCCATATCGGAATATCTTAGGTTGTTTATCTTTCATCGCAAATAGGACACGACCAGATATTGCCTATGCAGTTAATATATTCAGTCAATTTCAAAATTCACCCGGGATTAATCATTTTAATGGGTTAATTAAACTACTTGGGTATGTTTCGTGTACTCGAGATTTAAAATTAAATTTAAATTGTTTTAATCCATATTTAACTGCTTTCTTTGACGTTGATTTCGCGATGAATAGGGATGATTTGATGGAGGGGGGGGTTATTTTTAGATAATACCCCAATTTCTTGGAAATCTTTTAAGCAGAAAAGTTTTTTCATTTCAACCATGGAAAGCGAATTCGTATCCATGTGCGATGGAGTTAAAGAATTAATGTGGTTTGGTAATATATTACGAGATTGTATTGATTTTAAATTAATTTCTATTTCGTATGAACCACCAACACTTTTTGCTGATAACCAAGCAGCTATTGATTTTACGAGATCCTCTATTGAGACTAACAAATCTAAGCATATAAATGTCAAATTATTTTTCATTAGAAAATGGTTAATTGAGGAAAGGTATGATATGTAAATACTAAAGCTATCTTTGCCGACTCCTTCACAAAACCCCTTACTAAAAGTGATATGTCTAAATTTTTAAATAAAATATTTGTTAAGTAAAAGTATATAAAGTTAATTTTTGAATGTATATTGTATTATAAAGTTTAAAATTAAATAAAATATTATAGTTTAAAAAAAAAAAAAATAAAGAACACGCTTTTACTGAAACGTGAAATAAAAAGCAAGTATTAAAATGCAAGTTAGGAGAAAGTCGTGTGAGTGACACACCATAATATTTACATACTTTTAAATCTTTAATAAAATAATTTAGAATTAAACAAAAAACATTTAAAAAAAATCTCCCCTGACTGGTCTGGAACGTTAGACCTTTAGGTTCGTAGCCAGGAGCCTTACCTCACAGCCACAGCGTTCACGTAGGGAAAGTCTTTTTTTACGATATAGATTTTTTGTTTGCTCCCAGAGCGGTTACAAACATACATACAGGTGAAGCTAATAAAAGCGTATAAAAACGTTTTCTGAGAGAAATATGTATGCATTTTCTTGGCGGTATTTTTCTGCATTTTCCATTGTGTAGTGATGCTAAGTTTAGTTTAATTTTTGTATGATAGGAAATTCGTGGCGCCGCGTATAATTGGTTATGTGACCGTTGCATATAATTGTCTCATATATTTGTGAATATTATCTTGTATTTTTTTGACAATGGGGAATGGGAAGATAGATTTTCTTTGAAATGTTGAGCAAGTATTCTCTATACTAATATCTTTTTAGTGCTAGAGGCCTATTTCAGTCGGTACAGTTGTCGAATTTTTATACGTCACTCTTAATTAGTTTATTGAATGGGGATTTATTGAAGTCCCCCCAAGGCACAACTTTGACATGAGACCCCCCCCAGGCGCAACTTTGACATGAGTCCCCCCCAAGGTACCCCTATTTCAGTCGGTACAGCGTTGTCGAATTTTTATAATACACCTCTTAATAGTGCTAAGGGCCTATTTCAGTCGGTTTATTGAATGGGGATTTATTGAATGAAGTCCCCCCAAGGCACAACTTTGACATGAGTCCCCCCCAGGCACAACTTTGACATGAGTCCCCCCAAGGTACCCCTATTTCAGTCGGTAGAGCGTTGTCGAATTTTTATAATACACCTCTTAATAGTGCTAAGGACCTATTTCAGTCGGTTTATTGAATGGGGATTTATTGAATGAAGTCCCCCCAAGGCCCAACTTTGACATGAGTCCCCCCCCCAGGCCCAACTTTGACATGAGTCCCCCCCAAGGTACCCCTATTTCAGTCGGTACAGCGTTGTCGAATTTTTATAATACACCTCTTAATAGTGCTAAGGGCCTATTTCAGTTGGTTTATTGAATGGGGATTTATTGAATGAAGTCCCCCCAAGGCCCAACTTTGACATGAGTCCCCCCCCAGGCCCAACTTTGACATGAGTCCCCCCCCCAAGGTACCCCTATTTCAGTCGGTACAGCGTTGTCGAATTTTTATAATACACCTCTTAATAGTGCTAAGGGCCTATTTCAGTCGGTTTATTGAATGGGGATTTATTGAATGAAGTCCCCCCCACGGCCCAACTTTGACATGAGTCCCCCCCAGGCCCAACTTTGACATGAGTCCCCCCAAGGTACCCCTATTTCAGTCGGTACAGCGTTGTCGAATTTTTATAATACACTCTTAATAGTGCTAAGGACCTATTTCAGTCGGTTTATTGAATGGGGATTTATTGAATGAAGTCCCCCCAAGGCACAACTTTGACATGAGTCCCCCCCAAGGTACAATTTTGACATGAATCCCCCCAAGGCCCAACTTTGACATGAGTCCCCCCCAAGGCCCAACTTTGACATGAGTCCCCCCCAAGGCCCAACTTTGACATGAGTCCCCCCCCCAAGGTACAACTTTGACATGAGTCCCCCCCCAAGGCACACCTTTGACATGAGTCCCCCCAAGGCACACCTCCCCCTCATTGGGAAAAAGAGAAAAAACGTTGTTTTGCGGCTATAAAACAGTTTGGACTTCCAACGTTATTTGTTACAATATCTGCAGCTCAAACACATTGGTTTGATTTAATGAAAACTTTATCATGGAATTTAGATCGTCACGAATTAACTAAAAAAGAATTTGTCGATATTAACAAGTTTAGCAGTAGGCCTCTGGCACTAAATTAAAATCTGTCAATGTCAGATTTTCATGCTTTAAATAATGAAATAATGTCGTGTCTTATTTTATCTTTTTTACTCTTTTTTTTTTTTTTCCCTTGGTCTTAGTAGATATTTGTATTATATTGATAAAGCTACTTGTTTGAGCTTCTAGTGTGAACTTTCTGATGTATCTTGTGGTTTGTGTTATCTTGGATTACTGTTCTTCCAGTTTTGTTTGAAGTTTATTGGGTGGAAGATATGGAAATGATGATTATGCTTATTCTCTTCAAGTCATTGAATGTGCAAGAAAAATTCTTGTTTCTAATTTATTTTTCTTTTTTTTTAAAATAAATTTTGTATTGTAAACTGCTGACGTCTGTATTTATCGAATCAATACGGCGGGGTGGGGGGGAAGGGGGGGAAGGGCTTGTTGTAAAATTCGTCCCTTTCCGTGTTGATTGTCAAAATCTAAATTAAATTCATTTTACTTTTAAATAGAATTTAAATGATATGTTTCATAATCTTTAAAGTTTAAATGATTAATAAAAATGAAATATACAGCGTTTAAGGCTATAGTTTATGATACTGCCATTGAATTAACGATGTATAAAAATTAAAAACAAAAGGCTTAAAGATAATAGTTTTAGTTAAAAGTATATTTCTTCTCAGCATAATTATATTTAAATCTTTTTAAATAAATTTAAAGTACTTACCTCTTATTTAAAAGTATATTTTATTAAAGATTAACTTTGAAAGAAATATGTTTAAGTTCCTTCGGATTGTTTATAGTTTTATCGCTACCGAACACATTGACGTTATAATTTTTTACTAAAGAGTATCTTAGCCTCGCCCATAGATGGCGGTAGGTTTGTAGCGTCAATGTTGCTATGGTTATTTGTCACGTGTGGTAGGCGTTGCCGAGTGTACAGCAGCGACTCCGTTGGTCAGTCCGGTTGATGATGGTTGATGGTTGGGTTTTACGTCTCACTAGTGCTGCGCAGATGGGCAATAGGCGACAGTCTGGGACACACCCCTAGAGGTGGTCCGGAGACATGCCTTCACAATTTTGATCCTCCACAGAAGGGATGCTCTCCCGCTTCGGTGACCCTCAGAGGTATAATTTTTGATGGAAACATATTGGTCAGTCCGGAGTGGCTGTCACTTGAATCCGTTTGCTGGTATAAAAGAATAACTGAAGAGTATCTTATCTTCGCCCATAGATGGCGGTAGGTTCGTAGCGTCAATGTTGCTATGGTTATTGGTCACGTGTGGTAAGCGTTGCCTAATGTACAGCATCTACTCCGTTGGTCAGTCCGGAGTGGCTGTCACTTGAATCCGGGAGCTATAAAAGGAGGTAAGAAATATGTAATCGCTCTCTTATTTTTTTATGCAGATGATAGCAGTATTGCCTAGCATTTGCTCTTTTATATATGTTGACTTTAGCTCAAAGTTATGAGCTGTTATTTTATTTTTAGTTATGTTTTGACTTGAAGTTTTTGAATATACGTTTTAAGTATCCAGCTATAAGGAAATTTATGTAAACATCGCTTTTGTTTTTTAAAGTTAATCTTTATGGCAGTATGGTAAAAGTGTTTAAATTTCGACAGCAAGTTTTCTGTTTAACTTTCGTTTTTCTTCTACACCAGTCATTTCTTAGAATTTTTTTCATCTTAATTCATCGCAAATATATTTGAAGAAAATTAAGTGGTGTGGAAAAAGGGCGGTTCTAACAATTTGCCGGATTAGGTTGGCAGCTCTGCTTGTTTAATGTTACTCACTGAATATCTTGTTTAAAGCTTTAATAAACTTTTGTTCAATTAAAATTGTCGTCTTCAATGAATACCACATATTTATCACTTTATGAGTTATTAGAGCTGAGCAATTATCTGCATATTTTTATTTCCACTGCAAATTTCAATAAGTTACAATCATTTTATCAGATCAAAATTCTTCAAGGATCTCGAACCAGCTTGTCGCCGAATGCAGATAGTAAAATATAAGCGCAAATTTATTAACTTTTATGACTTTAATTTATCTTCCATATATAAATAGTAGTCAAAATCGTTAAACGCTATACTAACACAAATTACAGATTAGTTTTATATGTATATATTAGTTTATTTATATATATATGTATATATATTATTTAAAAGTCGGTTTCAACAGTTCACACAAGAAAAATTCGTATGAATTTTAAAATTATTGAAATAAGTTTTAGACTTTAAAGACTTGTTTAGACTTTAGATTTTTGTAATTATACAGCAATACAATAAATTCTTTGTAATATAATGTTTATGTAGAGTTCAGTTCAGTATGCTCCATTATTAATATAATTAACACTTTTGCGACCGCATGATTTTGACTTTCTGACAGTAAAGTCCGCCTGTGGGCGTTATTCTCCCAAATTACAATATTTCAGAACAAAATTTTCTGTATTCACATTTATATTACAAATAGATATACATTATAATTATATTCTTTCTATTCAAAGTATTTGTATCTATATTTCATTGTAAAAATATGAATATTGGATATATACTTAAGAAATAAATAACATATAAATTGCGAAAGAAACGCCCACTGGAGGTGTTACGGATTTTCAAATGACGTGAAACAACGTCAGCGGTCGCAAAAGTGTTAAGCAGTTTATGGCATGCCATACCCAGAGCCTGATTAAGGGGGAAGCACACATTATTTATACTTACACCGTTATTTTTTAACAAATATTTTCCTCCTATAATAAACAGAAAATTCTCATTAAAAATTATTTTAAAAGAATTCTGGTGTCTAATAACGATCAGTAAATTGGATTGTTTTACACCGTTCATTTTTTATAAAAAATATTTCCTCGTTAAAGCGTGGAATTTCTATGACATAAAGTAAAAAATAATTGTAAAAATATTCCGGTGAGAGCGGAGATAATGTGTGCTTCCCCCTTAATCAGGCTCTGGCCATACCTACATTTCTTTCTTTTAAATTGCATAAAGAAAAAAAAAAAATACTGATTATTATTATTGTTATTCTTCTATACTATAGAAATAAAATTTAACATTTTTTTTTTTGAAAATTTTATCTACCTTGAGGCTGCTTTAATATTTCCCCCCAAAATAAAGTTAAATGTACGCAGCGTCACCAAAATTAAGAAATCTTTTATTCAATATGCACTAACTTTTAATTGTAATAGTTGTTTAAACACTTCGAATCCTAGTTTTCTGTTAAGTTTGATTTTTATTCAGAGGAGTGGTTTCTGACTCCATTGGAGGCAGACGCATTTTTACTTTCCGGCTCAGTGCTGCCATCTGGTAGCACTTTGTGTTAATTTTGTTATTCTTTCAGGCCTCGCAGAATTCAGAAAATTTTAGCTCTATTTTTACTTTCTTCTATATGTAATACAGAGAAAGTATTGGATTCGCGAAAATTTTCGACCTCCGTTTTTTGACGGATCTACACGTTTTGGGATGTCCTGAACACGAATTGATAGTTTTTAGAAAATGTCTGTCTGTCTGTCTGTGTGTGTGTCAGTGGTTTAGTGTTTTCACCATATCTCACGAACCAATGAATGAAATTCAACCAAACTTGGTATATAGTTGGACCCTGGCGGGGCATTGTGCTGATTAGATTTGGGGATCAATAGCCCAGCAGCTGGCGCTGTGATCGCATTTTATGTAAATTTTTAACATGGCAGTATAGGACAAATTTTCGTATTTTTCACCGTATCTCACGAACCGATGAATGAAATTAAACCAAACTTGGTGTATAGTTGGACCCTGACATGGAAAGGGTCTGATTAGATTTTGGGATCAATCGCCCAGCAGATGGCGCTGTGATCGCATTTTATGCAAAATTTTAACATGGCAGAATAGGACAAAACTCCGTATAAATGGGCATAATGATAGTTATTTTAAACTTGTGATTGTAAAATTAATATGAATTATTGATAATAGTAGTAGTTAACTAGGAAAAAAATTTTGTGCATGTAGGGGTATCGGTTCCCCCCCCCCCCCTGGGGAAGTAAATTTTCAAGATGGGTATCTTTCGAAAGGTCTCGCTGATAATAGTAATAGTTAACTGGGAAAAAATTTTTGTGCATGTGGGGGCATCGGTTCCCCCCCCACCCGGGGGGGGCAAAGTTTCAAGATGGGTATCTTTCGAAAGGTCTCGTCAATACCTTTCAAACGAATGGTTGAACCATAAATCTGTGATAATTTAAAACAAAGTTATCGATTTTTTTTACTTTTAACAAAAAAAAAAAAAAAAAAAAAAACTTAGAAAAAAAAATCGTATTTTTTTTTTTTTTTTTTTTTTTTTTTAACGAAATTTTACCAAACTTGGTATTTAGTTGGTCCCCGACATAAACTGAAGCTGATTATGTTTGGGGATCAATAGCTCAACAGGTGGCGCTGTGATAGCATTTTATGTAAATTTTTAACATGGCAGCATAGGACAAAAATTCGTATAAATATGCATAGTAAGAGTTGTTTTAAACTTGTGATTGTAAAATTAATCTGAATTATTGATAATAGTAGTATGTAACTAGGAAAAAAAATTTGTGCATGGGGGGGGGGGGCATCGCTTTTTATAATAGTAGTAGTTAACTAGGAAAAAAAATTTTTGCATGTGGGGGCATCGGTTCCCCCCCACCGGGGGAGGGGGGGCAAAGTTTCAAGATGGGTATCTTTCGAAAGGTCTCGTCAATACCTTTAAAACGAATGGTTGAACTATAAATCTGTGACAATTTAAAACAAAGTTATCGATTTTTTTTACTTTTAACGAAAAAAAACTTGCTGATTACATTTGGGGATCAATAGCTCAACAGGTGGCGCTGTGATCGTATTTTTTCTAATTTTTTAACATGGCAGTATAGGACAAAATTTCGTATAAATGTGCATAATAAGAGTTGTTTTAAACTTGTGATTGTAAAATTAATATGAATTATTGATAATAGTAGTAGTTAACTAGGAAAAAATTTCTGTGCATGTGGGGGCATCGCTTCCCCCCCTGGGGGGAAGCACCCCCCGGGGGGGGGTAAATTTTCAAGATGGGTATCTTTCGAAAGATCTCGTCAATACCTTTAAAGCGAATGGTTGAACTATAAATCTGTGATAATTTAAAACAAAGTTATCGATTTTTTTTACTTTTAACAAAAAAAAAAAAAAAAAAAAATAGAATTTTTTTTTTTTTTTAAATATTGTTACTGATTGAATATGTATAGGAAAATATATAAGAAAGTCTTGTGGTGGCCACAACATACTAGCTTTATATTGACACCACTATCTGCTTTAAGAAAATTTCCTTGAATTTTTTAATGCTAGAACATGTCTAAACCTTATGTAGAAAAGTATTATTTTACCATAGTGGTGGCAATATAATAAAATAAGCGTAAAATTTTAGGAACGCTGCGAGGCCAGTTCTTTACACTACGAAGCCCTTTTAAGGGCTTTTTCGGTTCGTGGTGTCTGCTAACGCTCTTCTTGCCACAATTATGAATCCTAACTTAGATCTCTTTAAAGACGGAACTATTTCATTGCCTGATGGCACTTCAATAGCTTTGAACAGTATCAACGATCAGCAAAGACAACAACGTCTGATATATTTATCATCTCTTGGAGCAACTAATGGTACTCCCGTCGACATGGACGTCATAAACAGTACTGCCATTTCGAGTGGGGTAAGTGATGGCTTTATTAACCCCTCTCAGCCCACTAAAAAACGCAGACACCTAAATCATGCTGCCATCGATAATACAAAAACAAAAATGTCTAAATTAAGAATTAATAATCCAGTTAAATTGTCAAACAAATTTGATTCTTTAAATGGGGAAATTCTTGATGACAAAAATATACCTACTAAATCTGATGAACCAAGTCATAAATTTAAACGTGTTACTCCCACCCAAAACTAGGCTTATCACGATTAGGAAACCCCCGAATATTGAAAGGAATAAATTACTTGCTACTCTCGAATAGGAATGCCATTGCAAATTTACTGTTACCCCAGCGGGAGATTTCTTAAAAATCTACCCGGACACTCCTGCCAATTATGAAAAAATTGCCCAAAAATTAGACGAATTAAATCAGGAATATTATGTTATGCCTCCTAGGAAGGAATACGTCCCAACATTAAAAGTAGTTGTCAGAGATCTTCTATTGGACAATACCCCCCAAGAAATTCTGGAAGATATAAAAACTAAAGGATATGAACCATTTAAAGTTGACCAATTGGTCTCTTTTAAAACCCGAAATTACTTCCCTCTCTTCAAAATTGACCTCCCATTAAATGAAAAATCGAAAGATATTTATCTCGAAAACAGACTATTGTACTACGCTGTCCAATTTGAAAACTATAAAGCCTCATCCCGCACAAGACAATGATATCGTTGCCAACTTTATCATCACCACGCCAACTCTTGTAAAATGTTCCCACGATGTGTCAGATGTGCTCGTGAACATGAAAGGAAAGATTTTCCCATCCAAGATCAAAAAATAGCTAACCCTAAATGCTGCAATTGTGGTGGTGGCCACACAGTAAATTGGAGACCCTGCCCTAAATTTCCCGAAAATAGAAAACAATTCACCCCTAAATTAGTTAATCCCCAAATCTCTTACTCTAATATCGACAGCCCCCAAACCACTCTTCCCGCTCCGGGACTTTCAAAACTTAATCCTCCCCAAATATTATCTGAACTTTCTGAACTAAGCACCATTTTAAACGAAATTGCGAAAGAATTTAATGTCCCCAACTTCTCCAGCTTAATCGTTTCACTAAAAGGCACACTGCAAGAATTAAAAAATCAAACCGATCCCGCTGCTAAATTAAATGTCCTTTAAAGAATTTTTCCCCCTCTTTGTGTTGTTTCCTGGAACTGTGATGGCATTCCTGGTAGAATTCTTGAGCTCAGGGAATTTATAAAGGAGCTAAATCCTGATATTTTTCTTTTACAAGAAACCCACCTTAGACCTGGTATTAATTTCAAAATTCCAAATTACACTATTATTAGGAATGATTATGATAACCAAACTTAGACTCATGCGTGGTACCGCCATTGGCGTCAAAAATAATCTCGATTTTATTCCATTTTCTTTACCGGTAATCGAACTTGTCAACGCTAACGCTAACTCTTATGCTTCTTGGAACCCCTCCTTTGACCTTTTCCTCGGTTTACATCCCTAATAAAGAGAGCATTCGTTTAATTAAAAGTGATATCGAAACTCTTCTGTTTTCTGACAATAATACCTTTCTTATCGGTGATTTTAATGCCCACCATACTTCTTGGAACTGTGCTTCAAATTATGGCAGTGGTATCTTCAACCTCATTCAAAATTCTGATGCAGATATTCTTTTTCCGGACTCCCCCACCCATTTCACTAATTATAGTAGTAGTACCATTGATTTTGGCATCTTTCATGGATTTTACTATGATAAAATGATAGAGTCTATTCCAGCACTCTCCTCTGATCATAATCTAATCAAAATTCATATTCAAATCCGTACTCCTAAAGACCCCCCCCCCTTACCTCATTAATAAAATCACTTGGTCCAAATATCATAAAATCCTTAACGAACTTCCAGGGGCGCACCGACCCAGTGTGCGAAGTGTGCGGCGCACACAGGCGCCACGTAAAAAAAGGCGCCATCCGAGAATAGATTATTTGAATATATATATATATATATATATATATATATTAAATTGGATTTCATAATCCTGGTCTGAAGCCATGTGACTAGAGTGGTAAAATGAGGCACCATGGAAACTGCATTGGCAAAACTTAAACTCGGAAACAGTTTAGAAGATTTATTGCGAAAGGGCGCGTTAAAAGTGGATTTACATGGTGAGGATGCGCCTACCCTCAGCAAAATTTTCTTTGTCTTTTTTAACATATCAAAGGATCCATTTGAAACTTAAAAGTGCACCTTAATCTCTTCCCTCCCCCTCTTCTGCCGAAAAAAGACCATTGGGGCGAATAAAAACACAACGTAATTCGATTTCAAAAATGAAAATTTAATAGATCCAGGAATTTTATTTAGTTGATTAGTAGGATGAATTTAACGTCGCACCAGTGCTGGGCAATGGGTGATTGGAAACGGTCTGGGACGCACCCCTAAAGACGGTCATGAGACATGCCATCACAACTTTGATCCTCTACGGAGGAGATGGCTCCTCCCGCTTCGGTGACCCCCCAGAGGTATAATTCGACGATGGATGACCGAAGACGACGATATGGACGAATCCGTCGACCATGGATGACGGATTTTACGTACACAAGCAACCATTAGTATACACGATCATCTTTGGCCGGCTCGAGTTCGAACCCGCAATCTTCCAATTACGAGCTTGGTACTCTACCGACCGGGCGACCGAGACCTGGAGGATTTTATTCATAGTAGTTTTTTCCTCTTTGCATCATCGATGTAACATTAGATTCTATTCAAAAAAGTTTTTTTTTTTTTTTTTTTTTTTTTTTTTTTTAAATAAAAATAGTATGTTATTACAGTTTTTACTTTCTTCTACACATTCAACAGAATAAAGCATAAGATTTCTAAAAATTTTCGACTTGGTTTTTGATGAATTTACAAGTTTTCAGAGTTCTAGAACCTGATTTCCTCAGTTTTAGAAAATATCTAAGTGTGTGCGTGTGAAAAAAAATTCTGTGGCAGCTCTAGCTCAAGAACTAATGCACAGAATTTCATACAAATTTATCTATAGTTGCACCTTGACATTAGTGAGTGTCTGTCAACTCTTGGTGAAAATCGTCCAAAAGCATTGTCATCCTCTTTTGTCATAATTTTTAGTGGCAGTTAGGACAAAATTTCTTATAAATATGAAGAACAAGAATTATTTTTGACAAATCATTTTAAAATTTAAAAGCTTTATTAGCAATTGTAATAGTATTTTTTTTTTTTTTTTTTTTTTTTTTAATATATATTTAATATAGAACATTACTCTCCTCTGGAATGGAAGTATCCAGACCCCAGGAAGTGTAAAATTTCAGTTTGAGTATAAAAAAAAAAAAAAAAAAAAAAAAAGATCGTCAATACCTTTAAAGCGAATGTTTGAACAATAAATCTGTGATAATTTAAAACAAAGTTAGCATTTCCTTTCATTTTTATAAAACCAACAAAAATTCCTGAAAAATTGAATTTTCTGAGATATCTTTAGAGCACAAAATTTATATATATATATATATATATATATATATTACTTTTTTTTTTTTTTTAACTTTACTGAGATGAAAATTGCCTACATTCATGATGGAAAATTATTTTAATAAGCAACATGTACTACGTGAATTTCTATAGGAAAACGCTGAAAAGAGTTTTGTAATAGCCGCAATATACTTACTAACACATTATAAAATAAAATAAAACAATGAATAATAATTTTTAAAAATGTTTATTCTTTTATAATAAAATTTACAACAAAAATTAACTCACAAGAATGAAATAGACATTGATGGAGACTATTTATGTATAAGGGAAAATTATATTGTGAACCATTAATCTTTAAAAATAAATTCACATCTAATCAGGCAATTCAGAATTTTTATTTTATCAACTTAGCAGTACTTGTCCAAACTTTTTAATTTTTTTGGAGATTATTTTGTTATTATAACCAACAGTAGCATTAGTGGAGCAATCTTTTTCTAAACTTAAAAGAATCAAAAAATACTTATACTCCACAATGACACCAGACATATTTTTAAAACTTGTAATTATATCGATAGTACAAGATATTTTGGGTCAAATAGATGTGTATTGTTCCAGAATTTACAAAAACTCAAGCAAATAAAATAAATTTCACAAAATAATACCATATATAAAATTTACTATATGGAAAAACATGTATAATTTTAGTCATTTTTACATACAAGTTACATAAAATCTTTAGCTAATGATAATGAGCAAAATTCCTCACACTATTTTTTTTTTCTCCCTGTTAATAATTTTTTTAATCCGTAATTACCAAGGAATATTTATTATATGTTCCTACTTGTTTTAAGTTCTTATAACTTTATTTATTCCTTATATAAATGTATTATTAAAAAATAAAGAAAAAAAACTTTCCATAATGAACTAAGACAAATCTTGTCATTATATCGATAGTTATATAACTAATAACTTGATTTTTAAGATTATTCGAGAGTTTTCAACAATGAAAGTGAGAAAAACAGAGCTCACGGGATTTTTTTTCTTATTATGCGTTCTAATTTTACATGCTTATAAATTTTATTTATCTATACAAGTACAAATGTTAAACTTATTTATATGTGTAAATATGCTGCAATAGTACGGCTAACTTTAAAATTTTGTCCGTATTGCAAAGAGTTAAACCACTTTCCTAATTCAAAGGTGTTGTTGCAGCAAAAGCAGATTTACAGTTAAAGTGCAAATAAGAGATAGTTCATTCAATTTTAACGGGAGTGGGGTGGGAGCAGGGGACGCAGCGTTCCAACATTTTTACGATCGTTTTATTACATTGTCACCATAATTTTAAAAAAGAAAATTTTCTTAATGATTTTTATGCTATAACAGCACGGAAATATTCAAGAAAATTTTCTTTCTAAAAATTGTGGTGGAAATATAATAAAACGATCTTAAAAATGTAGGAACGCAGCGAACCTGGTTGGGAGGTGATAGTCAGATTTGGAGACAGACTTGATGACAAGGCGACCAAACTTGACGAGAAGTAACAATTTAGTGTCTCTAAAGTTTAGAAACTCTATCATCAATAGATGCCGAGTTCTGGAATTTTATGGATACATCAATTGGTTTCTGGAACAGAATAAACTCGAAATTCGCCAAATCCCGACAGAGATTATAAAAAGAGAAGAGACACTTCCAAAGAGTTCAGTTGTGTTTAGACATATGTTCTGAACGGTCTTCTCTGAGAGATTTTAGTTTAAACGGTTTATACTTATTCCTAAATCAGTAAAATTACTGCTCTGCGGTGTATTTAATGCTGTTTAATGAGATTTTGTGGTCTGAATATCAATACGATGTTTTACTGGGTTGTTTCGAGAATAATACTTGAATAAATTGCATTAGTCGACAAGAAACTGTCTGTTTCTTTACGAATTACTTTTTTTACTCAAGAAAGTTGACATTTTGGTAAGAATGTGGATAGAGACAGATGGATATTTTGAATCTATATGATATGTGTAATACTCGCAAAATTTATAATGAAGCGAGAGAAAGTTCAGTTTACTAAGAATATTTTTTACGCTTTAAATATTTATTTAACATTACTTAAAAATTAAACCCAAACAAATAGAAACGTTTACACTTACAGCTCTCATCTATGCCATCTAATGCCTCAACGCAGCATTCTTATCTCCAAATTAAAATCTGCCTATTTTGGTGTCCTCTATTTGCCTTCATAATTGTACCGCGGGTTTTTGAGACTCCCTGTAGAAGATTTTTCCCTTTCAGCAAGATGCTCTTTTTATTTGTTTCTTTTAAAATTTCATTTCATTTTACACATTTTTTTTTTTTTTTTTTTTTTTTTTAGCTATTCAATAAACTTACTATTATTAAAGTTAGTTGACTTTCTGAATAATAACTATTCTTAAAACTTAATATATATATATATATATATTAGGGCGCCAATTGAAACTCTGCACACAGGCGCCTGACTATGCTGGCGCGCCCCTGCGAACTTCCTTCCGATTACCCCCCATCAATAGCACTAATGACATTAATCTCTTGGTCGATACAATTACTAATCAAATTCGAAGTGCTATTGAAGGTGTTACTACTAAAATTCCAAATAATGAGTTCTGTAAAAATGATCCCAATGTCTGTAATCTCATCAAAAGCAAAAACCGCGCTAGGCGCACCTGGCAACGTACGCATAGGCTTGTTGATAAAACAATCATGAACAGAGCACAGCAAGATCTCAAAAACTATTTGTACAAAAAAAGGCAAGATAATTGAAATAATTACTTAAAAAATCTTTCACCAGATGACTGTTCCATCTGGAAAGCCGCCAAGAGGTTTAAAAACAAAGTTCAAAAATTTCCCCCCTATCCTTATTCCAAATTCTAATTCCTATGCGTACTCCAACGATCAAAAAGCTGATGCTATTGCCATTCAATTTGAAACTCAGTTCCAGGAGAAATCCTGTTATTAATTTTGAAACCGAGAGGGAGGTCAATAAAGTTAAAAGATTCTTGAATTCTGACATCAATTCCCCAACCTCCAGGCTCACCGATGCTGATGTAATCAAAGAAATTCTAAAACTTAAAAATAAAAAATCCCCTGGCATCAGCACTATCACTAATGAAGCACTCAAGAATCTCCCACGTTCCTTTATTCCAAAAATCACCCATTTTATTAATAATATCTTTAATTTTTGTTATTTTCCTCATGCCTGGAAGACGGCTATTATTGCCCCTATCCATAAAGCTGGTAAACCCCCCGAGAAGGCCTCCAGCTACAGACCCATTTCCCTTCTAAATTCGCTTAGTAAACTTACAGAGGTCTTCATTGCTCGACAGCTTGATCAATTCATTGAAGATAATAATATCATGAAACCAGAACAATTCGGTTTCAGGAACAATCTTTCGGCCACCCATCAAGTCTATCGTCTTGTCGAGTACATCACCACTAAAAAAATTCAGAAGAAAATTACAGCAGCCGTCTTCCTTGATATTAAAAAAGTTTTTGACAAAGTCTGGATTTCCGGCCATATTTTTAAATTAATTAACTATAATTTTCCACCCCCTCTTATTAAACTTATTTCCTTTTATTTACTAGATCGTAATTATCATGTTAGGGTTAAAGATAAGCTTACTAATAACTACTTTGCCCACTATGGTTTCTCTCAGGGTTCCAAAATTTCTCCGAAACTTTTTAATCTTTTTATTAATGACATGCCCCATTACCCCCATACCCAATTGCCTATCTATGCAGATGACACCTGCATTTTTTTGGCACACAGAAATAGAAAATATGCCATTACTGCTATCTCCAAACATCTTAAAATTTTAACCAAATAGTTCCAAAAATGGAGAATAGCCATTAATTACGATAAAACGGAGACCATTCATTTTTCGGCTATGAGCCTCCAAAACAGAGATAAATACGAAATGAAATTCAATAACCACTCAATTTCATGGTCCAAACACTGCAAATATTTAGGTATTATTCTTGATCAGAGACTTACATTCCAACAACACATTAGAAATTCGCGAAATAAGTTCCGAAGTGCTAGAAGCCAACTTTACCCCCTAATTGCTCGGAACAGAGATTTGTCGATTAGTAACAAAATGCTCCTTTATTCTTCCCATCTTCGTCCTCTTCTTACTTACGGATCCCCTGTGTGGTCATTTGCATCTAAATCTAATATCAAATTGCTTCTTCAAAGCCAAAATGCAACCATCAGGCAAATTTATAACTTACCATCATATATTCATAACTATCAAATGTATCGTGAAATTAAATTCCCACGACTTGAAAATTTTATACAACACCTTAATGTTAAATTCCATGAACAATTAGAATCTATTGAGAACCAAGCTTTAAACACACGCGATGTGTATGACCACACAGATCCTGCCAATAGGCGTCGTCCAAATGTTGGAATTATTCTTTCTTCTCTTCTTTAGTTTTTCGTTGTTTTCTTGTAATTTTGTAAATATATATATATATATATATATATATATATATATATATATATATATATATATATATTTTAATTTTTCCATAAAAATTTGTTCATTTGTTCGTAATGCTATACTTAAACTTTCTTTTATTTTGGTTTATTATTGTAATGCTATACTCATTCTCTCTGTTAAATTCCCTTTCACTATTTTTATTTAGGTTTTACTTAAATGTTTATGTTTTATTAATTGTCTTTTTTCATTTTATTCTATCATTTTTCTGGTTGAGCTCAGAATTTTTCTCTTGTCGTTCTATCCCGGCCTGTCCCTCTTTTTTTTTTTTTTTTTTTTTTTTTGTGTGTGTAAGCCATCACGAACTTGTTCCAATTCTGCTACCATTTTTTGGTTCGCTGAGGTGTGGGGTCATCATTGGACCCCGGGTCCTCAGCACTCCGCCCCCCCCTCGAAGTTGTCTGTTAAGTTTTCTTGTTCGGGATTCTCACTCCGTTAGCTTCCACTTTTAGGTAAAGGAGGATGCATGACGCTGCCACAGGTGCTTCCCAACCATTCCATCCTAACTTCCTAACTTCTGTCTATTAAGTATATCAAACCATAGCCTTCTTAACTAGATGCCTGTCGCGTAGCTCGGAAACTAGGCAACAGTTGAAGCGGTAGACAGCGCCATCTGGTACAGATTGCGCTACTTTTTTATTCAACAGCCACCAAAACATTTTTTAAGTTGGATTTGATAAAAATAAAAGGCGAATAGAATCGAAGAAACGTCGATTATATATATCACATATCATTTCTTTAAATTATTGGTGACAGCTGAATAGAAAAGTTCCATAATCTGTACTAGGTGGCGCTGTCTACGATTCCACTGTTGCCTAGTTTCCGAGCTACGCGACAGGCATTTAGTTAAGGAGGCTATGATCAAACATCACTCCACAAAATTATTGGTGAATATTGAACAAAAAGTCCCTAAATTTGACAACACTGAATATATGCATCTAATAGTCCAAGTTTGGTGCATTTATAAATTATTTAAGCTGACATATTGCCTTCCCTTAATCAAAAATAAATTCTAGCTTAGAAGCGGCTGCATTCAAATCATATGCACCCAAATTGGATTAGCATAACTTTCCATAACAGCCATCTCACATGTCAAATTTGGCGCATTAATGCACTAAAGTATAGCTTACCTTTAAATTAAGGAAATCACATCATAGCAGCAATTTGGGGCATATCGGCGGATAGGTAGCGCTGCTGGGGTGCAATTTCTCCTGGAAACGGGAAGGCTATATCTCAGATTATAACAGATTATAAGATATTATCTCATAGAATATGTTGCGTTGGATAATTTTTCATACAGGTTCAAAGATTGCTTAAAAAATAAAAAATTAAACAATTAAATAAAAATAAATTAATTAATTTAAATTTAAATTTAAATTTAAATAAAATAAAATAAATGTCTGTTATTTTCTGGCAAAAGAAATTTTGAAAAATTTTAATATAATTTAGATGTTGGTATAAACTATATATATATATATATATATATATATATTGTTTTGTTACTATGATATATATTTTTTTTTTCAAATATCTAATACTTCGGCATATTTAAAATTAAATCATTTAAATTGTTAAATTATGAGATTTTTTAAATTATTTTTTCGTGCTACAAATTAAAGTCATTGTTTACTATAAAATAACCAGTTTATTAGCATAACAGAATGAGAATGGAATAGTGCAACCATATAAAGTGGAAAAATCCCCAAAATCAGGCATTTAAGGGTTAAATCACTTAAATTCATTTGTTGCCGACAATCGAAATAACTGATATACATGATCTTTCAAGGATTATAAGTGGGGATAAAATGAATAGCGGCCAAATTCTAAACTTTTATCAGTCAGACATCTTTAATATAAATCCTTAATATCATTGCTGCGAACGTTTACACCTTTTATTCACCGAAAATTTTTTAGAGAAATTTTCATTTTATTTCATTAGAGAAAGTTGTTGCAGAAATATATAAAAAATTACTGTTAAAAATTTCCGGTAACCAATATGCGTAAATGTTGTCGGTTATGATATATTTCAGTAACAGTTTTCACTGACTAAATAATAAAAAAAAAAAAATGCAATATTAAAATGATATTTAAAAAAGTCGCAAAAGTTAGTATATAAAATTTGATATCCTGATAAATCTCTATGTATGGATGTCAGAAATATAAAACAATTCTGACTGAAATTGCACGTACTGACCCACTCTGTTAGAAAGTCAATAATTCAAATTTTGCAGAAATACAAATTTAAAGTAACAGTCTTTCGTAATACCATGTTAATTGTTTAAATGTGAAAACAAATATTACTCTAATATAATGGTTCTGCAAAATACGAGTTGATCAGGTTTTTTATTTGTTTTGCCTGTTTTTTTTTTTTTTTTTTTTTGTGCGACATTTGATCATTTATCAATTATTAAAAAAATATCCAAATTTCATTGATCCTCTTTTATAACACGACAATATCTTCACAAAAAGGCATTTCTACAAAAAAAAAAAAAAAAAAAAAAAAAAAAAAAATCAATTACGTAGCTAACAAGCTCTTCGCTTTCAAACTCCCCCTTTTCTTTATTAAAAAAAATTATTATTATTTAATTACTTAATTTCTGCAATCGAACAAGATCCACTATTTAAAAAAGGTATTCAAAAAGCGGCAAACCTAACAATCATGTAGTTACAATAAAATACTTTTACATTTAAAACCAATGTAACATTTAAAATACGATAAAAAAAAATACAAAAATTTAAAACTTTAAAAATACATTTTAATTAAAAACATTAAAACAAGACATACGTTTCGGCTAGAACACTAGGCCTCCTCAGTGTCAAACATACAAGCACAAAATTTACAAGCATTCATAATACATCATAGCAAGATTAAATAATCAGGAAGAATAGCTTTAGCTTCGTTCAAGGCAGAATGTTGCATTTTGGTAAAAGCGCCCTCTAGAAAAATACGGGATTCATAAACATTTACATTAGAAGCTAAAATTTTAAAGTTTTCAAAATCCGGAATATGATCACTATTGAAAGAATGGATTGCGAATTTTGATTTTAAATCTCCTGTTTTATATGAGCGTTTATGTTCCTTTAATCTAATTTTATCTGTTCTGCCAGTTTCACCGATATATACATATACTTTTACATTTATTATCAATTACACATTTAAAAAAAAAAAAAAAAAAAAAAAAAAACAGATTTACGCAACAAAAACTACCGTACACCTGTCATTGAATGCTGAAGAAAAACATGACATTACATGCCAACATTTTACTTTAATCTGAAGCACTGTTATATACCTACCAACATTTTAATTAATATTCCGTAGTATTGCTAGTCTCACTTTTCTTTTTCACACCGATATTATTCGAGAGTATTTTTTTTTTTTTTTTTATTCGGAGTTATATTTGGAGAATTTTACTCTTAAAAATTACAGGTGTGAAAAAAAAAAAAAAAAAAAAAAAAAAGGTTGGATTAACAGTACTACGGATTATCATTGAGAATGTTGACAACATTTCAATTAACCTTTCTACCCTGTATGTGTCGATTCGACTAATTTTTAAAATGGATCTTTCGACAGCTTCTACAGATTTTAATTTTGTTTGTTCAATTGGTTTGTTTTAAACCACCCCAAAAAAATACGTGACATGTTACCTGTCTTGGTCGATTTGACCCACATTATTAACATACATAGAAATGCTTAAAACACCATTTTTTTCTTGTGAGTAGACTTCATTTTCAGGAATAGTCAATAGATAGCGATAGTTGTCGGAAACGTAGATGTAAAATGAGCTCCATAGAAATTCTTTCTTAAGACCAAAATTCAATCTATACAAAGCTGGTCGATTCGACCCATACAGGATACAGGTAAAACGTAAAATTTTTTCAACAGGGTTTGAAGGTTAATTTCAACATTATTTTTACGTCATTTCTACGTACATTAATTAATTTCTACGTCAGCGGTCGCTGACGTAGATTCACATCATTTGGAAATATGTATCTTCTCCATTTGGCGTTTCTTTTGCAATTTGCATGTTCCTATATTTTTAAAGAATATTCCATAGATTTATATTTGCGCAAGCAATATACTATGAATAAAAATATTTTCACTAGAAAGAGTATAATTATTATGTATGATATTTATAATATACTAGCTGGTACTAGCTGGGTTCCTAGGCGACGTATTCCGTTTTATTAAACTTTCCCCTTTATATAATATACTATATATATAATATATTATGGAAAAACGTGTTCTGAAATAATGTAGCTTGCATCAATAACGTCAGCAGGCGGACCATACTGTCATAAAGACAAAAACATGAGGTTGCCATTAAACACAAAGTAAAGTTTATCCAATTCGAGAAAAAATTATCAATAAAAAATATCAATAATATTTTGGTTTTCTGGAATAATTTTTCAATTTCATTAACGTTTTCTGTATCTTTCAAATATTTCACACGTTTTCATAAATCGTCTCTGTTCAATACATACTCAATACAATGAAATACAATGAAATAAAACAATTTTGGAATTGTTTTTTGAATTTTTTAATTATATGTATGTCAGATTTCTTCTCAGTTATTGGTGGTTTACTGTTTCGTGAGAAGTTGGGGGCTAAGTCTTGTTATTAGCTAATTGCTACTGTCCTTTCAGAAACTTCTCTTTCACCCCTACACTGAGGGGCCTCCCTGATGAAGACCTCAGTGTTCTTTGGGGTTTTATTTCATTTAATTCATTGATAATTTATTTTGTTCATTGATAATCTATTTACATTTAGTTTTACCTTTCGTTTTGCATGAATTCTGCGCATTAGTTTGCAATTCTCCTTTTTTGTTTTTCTTATCTTTAAACTCATAAATTCGTTGCAATAGTTACCTATATATATATATATTAAATTTATGAAAATTGTAAGTGCAAACGAAATAAAATAAAAATGAAGGCTCAAAATAATTTTCACAACCTTCCTTTAAAAATTAACTGCCGTTTCTAACCTTTACATTTAAAAAGGAGTTTATACCTCAAAGCATTTTTTCTTAACTGTGAGATAAGTTTGTCAACAGCGCTTTGCGCCTGTAACATTCTTAAAAAGAAAAAAAAAAAAAATCAACTTAATTTCAGTAAATTTGACCTTTTTATTTCAAATAGAAGAGCAGATTCTTTCGGTCACACACCTTTCCTAACGAGTCATTACTATTTCCAATCACACTTGAAAGTAAATTAAACTTTCAAGTTGTATTTAAAGCCGAATATAAAGTATATTACACGAAGGTTAATCAAACAATTATTTTTGTAAACATCAAATATCCGAAAACTATTCTGGTGGTAATATGTTAAAAATTTCATCTTTGGGCTGAGGTTGCTATTAGTAATTTCTTTTCTTCTTATTATTATTTTTCATTATTATTATTAATACAGGTTGAATGCGTCACCTTCTCAGAAACATCAGAAAGAGAAAAATTTTTATAATTCAAATTACTAGACAATAAAATGGAATTTTCTAAATTCTTTTCCTTCAATTGGAACCCAAAGCACAAATGTCAAACAATACAATTTTTAAATGCAAGTAATTTTTTATCAGAAATTTTTATAAGCTTTTGTAGAAGTTTTCTATGAATAAATAAAGAGAAAATTTCTATAAAAAATACCGCTATCCAGAAATTGTAACATTTGGCAACTGTGCTAAAACTTGTGAGAGAAAAAAGCATGACTGATTTGGTGTCATAATAAAACGATTCATAACTTCACCATACTTGCAAACATACTAATTAACATTCCGTAGTCTTGTTAGCCCCGCCTTCTTTTTCAAACTGGTATCTTTTTAGAGCATTTTTGTCTTTATTTGATCGTAATTGCGTTTGGAGAATATTATTCTAAAATTTTACTGGTGGGTAAAATGGGGAGAGATTAACAGCACTACGGAATATGAATTAGGATGTTGGCAAGTATGCATCATTTTAAATTCTTTTTTTCGATAGTTGAATAAATAGATACATTTACAAAACAGCGATAACAATATTGATAGGCAGATTTGAATGAACGTAAAGCATCTTTTTCTGACTAATAAATAGGAATAAAAAGAAAAGGGAACATGAAAGAAATACAACACTACTTTATATTAATTGTTTCTATTTCATATTGTTTTATATTTAAAAAAATCTTAGAGGGAAAAAAAAAAAAAATACTGTAGTCACCACCAGTCTTGTTTCCATATCATAATATCATGGACGATAACGTCATTAATTTCTTCATACCACTGTTTTTTATAATATTTCTTTTCTTCATTTTATTGCAGTAGTTCGACGAATTGCTACTATCAAGTAAAAAATGTGTAATTAATAAAGGGCATATTATTAATAGCGGTATGAAAAAAGTAGGATGATATGACGCCTATTATATATAGCAGACAAAAAAATTATATGTTAAAAATTACGTAAACAAATTAATCGTTATAGCTTCCCGAAATAAATATTTTTATTATGCAGATTGGTGCTATTATAGCAAATTAATGGAGAGATGTGTCCATCTAAAAAAATTAAGAAAATAAGCGTCACCAGTGTTACTTCTGGTCTTCTACACGGGCTCATAGATAAAGCATAATATCTATCTTGCACACAAAGCCTTATGCATTAAAATAGCATAAAAGCTGAATTATTGAATTCATGTAAATGTGATCATACTGCAGCACAGCAGTTATACTTCTTGACTCATATGCACTCAAATTTTATGGCAGTAATTTTTCATGAATCCTTTCAAACATACCATGTTTGGTGAATTTAAATATTATATATGCTAAAATGTAGTCCTCCCTTAAATAAAAAAATGCAAAATAGCAGTCCCTTCTGTTGGACGATATATCCTCAAATCTAATCAGCACCATTTTAAATTAAGATCCAACTATCGTACTTTCCGGCGTGTAACACGCAGGTTTGTTAAATGAGTTACACACCGGAAATTTAAATTTGCAGTAAAAGCCATTTTTTATAAGCTTTTGTTAATTACAAATATAGCTTTATTTGTAAATTATATTTTCTGGTGTGTAACTCACTTATTTGACCTGCCCGTTATATGTGGGAAAATAATGTAAATGTTAAGTTTGGTTAAATTACGTCCACTGGTTCGTGAGGTGCAACGTTCAAAAAATTTTACCAACTCACACACACAGACGGATATTTTTTTTAAATATGCATATCACGTTCAGGACATGGACGGTTCCTTATAAAAGTGGTGAAACTGTACTTTTTAAATATGTATATTTTTGCTTAATTGTATCACATTTAGTCACATCTTTCATTATAAAAGTGAAGAAACTCATATAACTGTATTAAAATCCCATAAACGGCATTACTTGTTATTTTCAGAAAATTATAACTTCTATATATTCATTATAAGAATGAAGTTTCTAAGTTACTTTAAAGTATATTTAATTATAACTTATAAATTCTTATAATTCTGAGTTGTATTAAACACAAAATATCGATAGCATTTACTGAACCTTGCCTTTTTTATACACGCATAAATTTACAAGAAGCTCGTTATTTCAAAATCCAATTACAAGAAGATAATTCACTTTTACAATGCATGACCCATACACAAAAAAATTTAAATCCACCGAAAACACGAAAATCCATAATTTTCATGAATTCAATATATTCTTATTATATATCTAAAGAGAGTAATAAAAATAAAATGGCTGCTTTGATTTTAAAAGCGAAAGAAAAAAATAATAATATGAGCGTAGTTTAAACTCTTAGTAATATATTTTCGCTAAAGATAATTACCGCTCAAGTATCCCCTCAATGTTTAATGAAAATCGGGATATATTTGGAAAGACGTGAATAAACATGAAAAAATGCAAAATATAAAAAATAAATTGCATTTTTATTTTTATATTTAATTAATTTAGTTTATTTATTTTTTTTTTGAGTTCCCCATCATACTATAGGTATGGGGAACTTAGGTAATCGTAAAAATTTTCGACCTCGGTTTTTTTACTTTTTTACACGTTTTCAGGGGTGAGGAATCCGAAAATGACAAAATTTCTATGGTGTCTGTCTTTAGGGTGTCTGTTAGTCTGTTAGTCTGTAAGTGTGTCAGTCCGTTAGTTTGTTAGTCTGTGTACATGATATCTCAAGAACAAATTGTCGCAGAGAGGTCAGATCAGTTTTAAAATATTACTTTCGACACTGGCAAGAACCCTATTTATTTGCAACATTCGAATTTAAAAACTTCGTAAGTTATTAGAAATTTACGATTTTCTTAACATGGGAGAATAGGACAAAAATTCACTTAAATGTGCATTAAATGGAAACGTTTTACTGTAAAAATGTCAGACCAGTTTTAAAATATCAGTTTTGATGCCGGAAGGAACATCAGTAACTATAAATATGCTACTTTGAAAATTTCGCAAGTTATTGGAAATTTACGAATTTCTTAACATGGCAGTATAGGGCAAAATTTCACATAAACGTCAATTTTGAGAGATATTTTCATCGTAAAGATGTCAGACTACTTTTGAAATATTATTTAGGACACTGGTATGAATATTAATGACTATGAATTTTTCCAATATAAAAATTTCGTAAGATATTGGAAATTTACGAATTTCTTAACATGGCAGCATAGAGCAAAATTTCACATAAACGTCAATCTTGAGGGATATTTTCATCGTAAAGATGTCAAACCACATTCGAAATATTATTTAGGATACTGGCATGAATATCATAGACTATGATTTTTCCAATTTAAAAAAATTCGTATGTTATTTGTAATTTACGATTTACTTAACATGCCAGAATAAGGTAAAATTGAGCATAAACTTTCATTTTGAGGCTCATAAATACATTAGACAACTTCAAAATTGCATTTATGATATTTGTTTGAACATGATTGAATACAAATATTCTAATAGGAAAATTTTGTAAATTATTCGTAGTTTACGATTTTACCAACATAGCGAAATTGTAAATTTTTCATATAAATCTGAATTTTGAGGATTATTGCATTGGAAATGGTAGCATGAAAACTAAACAACGGAATTGACCCTGATAAAATAAATTAATAGATTAGAATAAGATAAATATATCGAAGTGAACGGTGGATAGCCTCATTCTGTCACTGTATCAAGCTTTTGTCAAATTCATTTCTTTTAACATGATTATATCGCTCAAACTAGAAATTTATGAGAACATAAATATGATGGGGAACTGAGCAGAGTCCACCTATGCCAAAATAGTGCAACCTTTTAATGTGGAAATACCCCCAGAATTAATCTCCTGAGATATTGGAACTGTTACTTCAATATCTAAAAATATTCGTTATGTGTTGCTGGTTATGGAACTCAATATCTTGGCGATTTGCCGTAAGAGATATTCATATGAATCCTAGAAACACGCACTGTTTTCGAAGATTGTGCACAAGAAAAGGTGCCTCGCTACCCGCTCTGAATTCAGCATATATAGACCATGCACTAAATTTTTTAGTTACTGGGCACTAAACTCTGCCGTTCAGATTGCTGGAATAAAGATTTAATCAGATTTTTTTTTTTTTTTCTAAGTTTTTAAATACTATTTTCATTTTTTTGTTAAATTTTTTTAATCAGGTATTTAAGGTTTAAATCACTTATCTTCTTTTGTTCCCGACAATCGAAATAACTGATATACATGATCTTTCAAGGATTATAAGTGGGGATAAAGTGCATAGCGGCCAAATTGTAAACTTTTAGCTGTCAGACACCTTAAATATAAATTGTCACCCGTTAGTAGTCGCTAGTTGGTCGATTTGCCGCCCATCCTTCATTTTTGCCAGATTTTTTTATTGAATAGTCACCAAAAATTTTTAGAAGTGGCATTTTATATACATAAAACACGAAAAAAAATCGAAGTGACGTCGATCACATTACTTCTTAAAATTATTGGTGGCAGTTAAATAAAAAGTACACAATCTGTAATAGGTGGCGCTGTCTATAGCGACTGCTAACGGGCTAATACCACTGTCGTGAACTTCTACATTTTTTATATACTGAAAATTTTTTTAGAGAAATTTTCATTTTATTTCATCAGAGAAAATTGTTGCAGAATTACAGAATTATACAAAGAATTCCTGTTAAAATTTTTCGGTAACCAAAATGCTTAAATGTTGCCAGTTATGATATATTTTATTAACAGTTTTCAAGGACTAAATTAAAAAAAAAAAAAAAAAAAAAAAAAATACAATATTAAAATGTTATTTAAAAAAGTCGCAAAAGTTCATAAGTAAAATTTGATATCATGATAAATCTCTATGTATGGATGTCAGATATATAAAACAATTCTGACTGAAATTGCGCATACTAACGCACTATCTTAGAAAGGCAATAATTCACATTTTGCAGAAATGCAATTTTAAAGTAACAGTCTTTAGTAATATTTCAATTGTTTAAATGTGAAAACAAATATTACTCTAAAATAATGGTTCTAAAAAATACGAGTTAATCAGGTTTTTTTTTTTTTTTTTTTTTTTTTTTTTTTCTTGTTTGGCCTGCTTTTCGTGCGAAGTTGGATCATTTACCAAACTGATGAAAAAAGTATTAAAATCTATTGATCCTCTTTTATAACACGACAAAATCTTCACAAAAAGTTATTTCTCAAAAAAAAAAAAAAAAAATCAATTAGCTAACAAGCTCTCCGTTTTTTAAACTCCCCTTCTCTTTATTTATATATATATACACATATATATATAAATATATGTGTTATTTAAATACTTAATTTCTGTAGTTAAACAGGACTCATTTAAAAAAGGTTTCAAAAAGCAGCAAATCTGGCAAATATACAGTTACAATAAAACAGTTTTACATTTTATGTCAATTACACATTTAAATAAAAAAACATATTTACACAACAAAAACCACTGTACACCTATCACTAAATGCTGAAGAAAAACCTGATATTACATGACAACTTTTTACTTTATTCTGAAGCAATGTTATATACCTAGTAATATTTCAATTAACATTCCGTAGTATTGCTAGTCTCCTCTTTTTTTTTTTTTTCTTTTTTTTTTTTTTTTACACCAATATCATTTAAGAGTACTTTTCTTCTTATTTATTCGGAGTTTTATTTAGAAAATTTTACTCTCAAAAATTACTGGTGTAAAAAAAAAAAAAAAAAGATTGGAACTACTGGTACTTCGGAATATCAATGAGAATATTCGCAGATATCTATATACCTGACAACATTTCAATTTATATTCCTTAGTATTGTTAGTACGACCCGCCCCTTTTTCCTCACCACTTTATATTTAGAATAATGTTTTTCAAATGTAATTCTGATTAAGTAAGAAGTAGATTACAAAAAAATTCGTGTGGAAGGAAAGGCAGGTACTAACAATACGACGAATTATTAACAATATATTGGCAGGTATACTGTTAGTACCCGCTTTTTATTATACCACTTTATTTGTGGTGAAATTTTCTCCAGTATGTATTTAGGATTAATTAACGCTTACGTGATCTCTGACGTAGATTCACGTCATTTGAAAATCTGTAACTCCTCCATTTTGCGTTTCTTTCGCAATTTGTACATTATTTATTTCTTAAGTATATACCCAATATTCATATTTGTACTATCAATATATTATGGATATAAAAGCTTTGATTAGAAAGCGTATGATTATAATGTACATCCATTTGTAATATAAAAGTGAATACAAAAAAATTGGTTCTGAAATATTGTAACGTAGGAGAATAACGCTTACAGGTGGAAATTAATTTCAAAAAGACAAAAACATGCGGTCGCGAAAGTGTTAATCGTGAATTCACGTCATTTGAAAATCTGTAACTCCACCAGTGGGCGTTTCTTTAGGTTACACAGGTTACATTATTCCTTAACAATACAACCAATATTCACATTTATACAATCAATGCATTATGGATACAAATAACTATAAATATAGAGTATAACTATATTGTATATCTGTTTATAATATAAACATGAATAGAGAAATCATTGATTTAAAATAATGTAATGTTCAAGAATAACGCCCACAGGCGGAGCTAACTGTGAAAGTGTTAACAAGAAAAACACCATGGTTGCCAACATTTTAATTTATTTCAGAGCATTTTAGCCCAGCCTTTATTTCACATCACTTTATTTATGGAATATTTTTTCCAGTATATAACTACAATTTAAAAAAAAAAAAAAAAAAAAAAAAAACTTAAAAAATTAGTGGTATGGATTAAATGCGGGACTAAAAATGCTTCGGGAATACATTAAAATAAATTTATGAAAAAGACACTTTTTAAAAACACGTAAAAATTAAAAAAATATATTTAATTAAAAGAGACATTTATAATAAAATACATTTCAAAGATTTTCGCCCTGATCAAAAGGGCATCATCAGAAAATTAACACTTGTTTTTGTAATACATATACTTGAACGCATAGCTGCACATTATGTGAAACTAAATCGTGTTAATTTCCTGAAGATGCCCTGTTGATCAGAGCGAAAAGCTTTGAAATGTATATTAATTTAAACGTCTCTTCTAATGAAATAATTTTTTTTTAATTTTTACCTATTTTTAAAAAAATGTCTTTTTTACAAATTTAGAATGATACACGTGTTTTATAATATCTCTATAAGAGACATGTTTTCTCTAATACATTAAAATGTCGGCATCTCTGAAAATACCCTTCAAGAAAAGTAGTGTGATAAGAAAGCGAGTCGTAACAATGCTCCTGAATTAATTATAATGTTGGCATGACACAGTTTAAACTATATTTTTAGTAAATATATATATATATAAAGCCGGTAACAAAAGTGTCCGAACACTAGCGAAAATTCCTATGTAAAAAAAGTACGCTTAATACAGTTTTGCTAAATAAATCCTTGCTGAATCATGTTCTTACACTGACTAAGATCAGGATTAAACAAGGATTTATTTAACAAAACCGTATGAAGTGTACCTTTTTTACATAGGAATTTTCGCTAGTGTTCGGACACTTTTGTTACCGACTGTACATATATATATATATATATATGCACTATATATATATATATATATACAGGGCCAGATTATGGCACGGGCACACGGGGCACTGGCCCAGGGC
The DNA here is from genome assembly GCA_963930645.1 of Salticus scenicus. Lineage (NCBI taxonomy): Eukaryota > Metazoa > Arthropoda > Arachnida > Araneae > Salticidae > Salticus > Salticus scenicus. The sequence goes on from CAWVNO010002759.1 coordinate 511,988, forward strand.
CTCCAAATTTAGGGGGCCTCATTTCCAAAAATTGAGAAGCAATAGTATAAATTTTTTCATTATATGTCTATTAAAAACAAAATTGATTAATTTTTTCTTTCTATATTTTATTAAAGAGCTTAAAAAATTGTTAAATTTTGTGAATAATTTCCTAAACATTGGATGATCAATATGCTTCAGTTTTCATTTGTCTTGAACATAAAACTAATGATTTTGTTATAGTTTGCTAAAAAAAAAAATGAGGAAATAGAAGGTATAATTGAAGGAAATTTTTTAAAAATGCACTAATTTTATTTATTTCTGTTTTTGAGAATGGGTACTTTTGGAGAGCTCTTTAGAGCAGGGTAAGGGGCCTCCAAATAGCATCAGTGCCCCGGGTCTTCAAATAGCATAGTCGGGACCTGTATATATATATATATATATATAGTGCGACCACGTTTCCTACGACTAGCAGTGAGGTCGAGTCCAAAAGTTTAGAGGGATGCAGAATTGGCCGAGAGATAGTTATTTGGCAAACATCCAGTTATTCGTTGTTCCCTTATCGCTTGTTTTCTCTCAGTCTCCCCTATTTTAACACTGGACTCGTTCAATCAGCACTTGCGCAGAGGCTTCCATGGTCGCAAGAAATGTGGTTAAAGAATATATATATATATATATATATATATATATATATCAAACTATTCATACAAGTTTATTTATTTATTTATCTTTTTTTTTTTTTTTTTAATGAGAACGCAGGTTTTTTATTGAATACTATTTTACCGTTAAACACAAAATAAAGTTTATTAATTCGAGAAAAAATTATAATAAAAAATTATCAGTAATATTTTAGTTCTCTTGAATAATTTTTCAGTTTTATTAACGTTTTCTGTATCTTTCAAATACTTCACAAGCTTTCATAAATCTTGTCTGTTCAATACATACTCAACTTAATTTTTAATCATACATTACAACGAAAAGTTATTATTTCCTTTATTAATAATAAATTTCACCCTCGTATTTCCGGCAGCCTTTAGTGGAAAATTCATTTAAAAACTACACGTCTGCTCGTAATGAATTATGAATGCTACATTTCCCCTAAAATTAATTTCCTTTTCTGAGATAGGAAACTTTTAATTTCATTATTTCATCTCTAATTGAACAGTTAAGAAGTTAATGACTAAAATATTATCATCCGATTAAACCAAATAAATTTTTAATAACTTAAATGATATTTGTTTTAATCATTAATAATTATTTGAGTAGTAATTGATCTCAAATATAATACATATTAAATCTGCTCGCTGTACGATAACAACATAAATCGTGGAGCTGTTTTCGGTGCATAAAAATGTATAAGTGCCTAGTTATAATGAACAGGTATACAATCGTGGATATTTCTTTACAATTTGTAATAATTTGGCATCTTTAAAAATGTACTAAACTCGAGATTTTAAAAATTGATTCGTTATGCACATGATAAGGGTCTTGGTCAAAATAGTACGAAGATACAGATTAAGAAAATGCAGAGAAAAGGACAAATGAACAATATTGCAGCAGAGATATGGCTTATAATTAAATAGGGAAATTGCATTATAGAAATCTTTTAGCTATTACATTATATATATATATATATATATATATATATATATGAGGAGCAAACATTCAAACCGTGTTTTCTCCTTCGAATGCAATTTTTCAGAAAACACAAAAAACTGATAAATTAAAAAATAACCCTTCTTAGACCCTAATTATCATTTGTTTAGTTGTATTATTGGTTACTAGGAAGATCTGTAGGCCTACTTTACCTTACTGTAGGCCTACTTTACCTTACTGTAGGCCTACTAAATCCTTTTTCATCAGAAAAAAGGATTCTCTTAGTCTAACCTTTTCTGAAATTATATCGCACCCTATTAGCGAATTTGATTCTTTTCTGCTTTTGGGTTTCTATGAGTTTAGGTTGTATTCATTTTTTGTAAGGTCTTAATCCAATGTCATTTTTAAGTATTCGCTGTACAGATGGTTTTGATACTTTCAGTTCCCTAGCAAGTTTCCTTATGGATATGCTCTTCTTACGTGTCGAGCGACTCTTCACTTTTTGAATTAAATTTTTGGTGCGGACAATGCGTGGACAGTCTGGAGGTTGAAATATTTTAATATTGTCACTCTTTCTAATCATATTACACCACTTAAAAACAGTGGCACAACTTAAAACACCTTTCAAATGATGAAATATTCTGCTTCTGGATTCTCCACTTTTGAACATGGAAGTACCAATTTTTGTACTTTTTTGCTCTTCATACTATTCTGTAGTTCCAATGTAATTTTTGCTTTTGAGTTGTTGCACAGATTTTACCAATGCAATTGGGAATCTATAAAAAATGTATATGTCTATATATAATATAAAATTCCCATGCATACATACAAATAAATAGTAATATTCTATTTTATTCTGGTACACCCGTTTTATATATATATATATGCATATATTTATTACGGTTGCATACCTACCAACTTCCTAATTAATATTCCGTAGTAGTGTTAGGCCCACCTTTTTTTCTCACCAGTATATTTTTAGAGTATTTTTCTTCTTAATTAACCATAATTGAATTTGGAGAATTTTACTCTCCAAATTTACTGGTGTGAATAAAAGGGCGGGACTAGAAAAACTACGGAATATTAATTAAGATGTTGGCAGGTACGTACTTAAAACACTTATTATACAAGCTGAAGTTAATAGCAGAGTGCTGACAATTTTCATCTCAAAAAGCATATACCAAACACTGAAAGAAAGTAAATTTTGTGACCTATAGACAACATTTAAAAAATGCGTTTTTCAGATTTTTTTTTTTTTTTTTTTTTTTTTTTTTTTTTTTTTATTCTAAAGAAAAATAAATAAATAAAAAAATAAAAAAATTTCTTTAAATTATCACAATGCATAGATCAACCATTCCTTTCAAAAGTATTGACAAGTCCTCTTGTAAAATACACATATTGAAAAGTTATTAAACCACAGAAGGAAATACGATGTTTCTACACATATAAAAGTTTTGTCTTGGTGTAACTGTTAAAATTATATAAAATATATATAACTTTTTTTACAATGATTGGTTAAAAACAATTCTGTTTGTGCATATTTATACGAAATTTTGTACTATGCTGCCGCATTACAATTTGTAATAAATCGTGATGACAGTGACACCTGTTGAGTGAGATGTAATGAAAGTTGTTAAGAAACAATTTATACGTTTTATAAAATTCTGTACATTAGCTCTTAAGTTAGAATTCTCAAAATATTTTTATCACATATAGAGACAGAAGTACAGACAGTCGGACACTTTAGAAAAGTGACCAAATCGTGTTGAGGACGTCTAAAAATGTATAAATCCATCGAAAACCGGAAATTGAAAATCGTACCGAAATAAATACTTACTTCCGTTGAATATGGAATAAAATCAAATGTTTTATTCAAAAAGTAAAATATTTTTCACGGATGAGATGTGAAAATTATTAAGGGCCATATTCACCAACTTCTTAACACTCGGATTAAACTTCGGATCAGCGGTAATCGCTCGATTATAGGAAAATCGGTATTCTCCAACGAAAATCCGCAGTTCACCGGCTACTTTAACACTTCGTTTTTGATCCTCGAATATCGGAGGATTAACAGAGATAATTCTCGGATCTTTTCGTAACACATGCGCTTTCCGCAGCTCAGCTTCGTAAACAAATAACAAACATGGCTGACGTTGACGATCTATTCTCACTAGATGATATTGAAAGCTCAGAACTATTTTAAACATTTGAAAGAAGGAAAAGGACGGTACATCAAATTAGAGTAAATGATTTGGATTCTTTGGATAATGTGGCATTTCGATATCGCTATTGATTAAATAAAGATTCCGTGGAATCTCTAATACGAATGTTAGATATAAGGCTGTCATCTGCCACAGAAAAGAATAATGCATTAACTTCGGCAGAAAAAAAATTTAATCGCTTTACGATTCTCTTATCCATAACAATCAAAATTTTAAATCGTAGCGTAAATAGTTGTCGTCTGCGTGATTATTCTTTTTAAAAATGCTCTAAAGTAAAATTGATTCTTAATCTCTGAGTAAACAAAACCGAAGTAAACAAGAGCGAAGTGTGTATCAGTGTTGCCAATTTGCTTTTTTCTCTTTCTAATCTTCTAATCCGATTGATTAGTTAATTGAAGCCGAACGATGAATAAATGCTATCTTCGTTCTTGGCCAATCAAAACGAAGCTTTTATTTCTCTTCCAGTTAATCCATGGATCACGTAATCGTCTGATGGTGAATACCGTAGGAATTTAATCCAGTGTTAGCTTTGATTCTCGGATTTTCTTATCCATGGTTTAATCCTCGATCAATGAAGTTTGATGAATACGGCCCTAAGAGAATGTGCACAAAATAGAAAAAAATGTCTAGCTGAGCTGCTTGCCCTTCAGATTTTTTTCACAACACTATTTTTTTAAAGTTATCTTTGTCTTGTTCAATCACAAAATGTAGTTCACATTGATTGCTATATTTGCTTTAAAAAATTATTAGCATTCATAAATTCGGAGTTTTTCCAAGTTTAATATGCATACAGTTGAACCTCGTTAACGTGAACACGCTTAACGTGAATCTATATTAGAGGTCTGCACGGGCCGGAATTTCGACGCCCGGGCCCGGCCCGGCCCGTTTATTTTTTAACGGTTTATGGCCCGACCCAGCCCTGACAAAAAACGATAAAAATCAGGCCCGGCCCGATTCAAAAATATGTAAAATAACAAAAAAAAAAAACTTTTTTATAAAAAAGATTTTTAGTATGTGTTTTGCAGAGGTTTTATATAGCCAAACAATAGTACGTTCTTTAATAAAACTGCTGAAATTTTACAAGACAATTATATATAAACAGAAATTTATTATTATAGACAAGGCACAAAGACAAGCAGAAAGTCAAATCGAAAATATTAGCATTCATCAAACAATATAGGAAGGTATTTAAAATGGTTAATACTACTGAAAATGCAATTTCAACCATTTTCTCTTATATGCCATAATGTATCCGAATCTTTCATGTGCTCCGGTAAACAAAACTTTAATGTTAATCCAACCATATTCAATAGAAAAGTCGCTTTTGCCCATGATAAAAATGATGCTACTTTCGTCCACTGGAGAAAAGGAAAAGGAGCCTTAGAGAAAAAGTTACAGCGGAAAGATTTTTATAGCCTTTATACCACCTAAACTCAACAGATCATAAGAAACAATCCCTCATACACAGTAATGTATCTAATTTCTTTTGTTATGTACATGTACGCAAACTGGTAGGAAACCATCTAATATTACTTTAAATAAAATATATTAATTTCGAGGGACGCTAAAAATATTTGCGAAAAATCAGATTTCGGACAGACAGACTGATAGACAATTAAATTGACGTTACAGACACTTTTTTAACAAAATAGAACTTTATGTGACATACAAGCCTGTAAAATTATGTAAAATAAATGACTGAAGAAATATTTTATCATTTTCCTTTTTCGTTAATTAACGAGGAAACCAGAAAAAGATTCAGGCCGACACGGCCCGGCAAAAATTTCATTCAGGCCCGGCCCGGCCCGGCCCGAATATACACAAAAAAACTGAGCCCGAGCCTGAAAAAAAATTTTAAGCCCGAGCCCGGCCCGGCCCGGCCCGGCCCGAGAGCAAATTCAAAAATTCGGCCCGAACCCGGCCCGGCCCGAGAGCAAATTCAAAAATTCGGCCCGAACCCGGCCCGAGGGCCGGGCCGGGCTCGGGCTCGGGCAAGAAGCCCGGCCCGTGCAGACCTCTAATGCACAGTAATAGGTACTGTTCATTTTGCGTTTATTTGCTCTTCTTTATGGCTATTAAAAACGGGTAGAACGTTTGCACTCACCCAATACAATGATAAAAAAAATTTCTTTGTATCCCTGTAAATAAAGCCATAAGAGCTAGATTCGCCAAAATTTATGCAGTTTGTACGACGGTGACCTATAACATGTGCATAAGTTTTCAGCTCAATCGAAAAGGCGTCTAGCTGTTATCGCACTTTAACCCGCGAGGACGCGTGTCGGGTCCAATGGACCCGTTTCTAATTAGCCTCTCAAAAAAGAGGTTCCGGAAAATTCCGTGGCGAGAAACTGCCAGTTCTTGTAACCATAATTCGCCCTGTTCTAAGATGGTGCAATATAACGGCGCTTAGGTCTGGTCTGATTGGGTTTAACGTCGCACTTGCACTGCGCTGTGGGTAATTGGCGACTGTCTGGGATTCTGAAATTTGGTTCTTATGATAGATTTTGTAAAAAAGATTAAGAATGTTCGATTTTTAAACAACTTGGTTGGTACCTTTTTAAAATAAGTTGTACTGAGTTTTTTTTTAATACTTTTTTAATTACTTTTACAGTTATATTTTCATTCTGAAAATTTATTTTGTTTTTGATATTGAAACATACAGCTTATGAAAATACATTTATGTTAAAACATTGAAATTTTGCAGTGAAATTTCAGCTTCGAATAATAAAATATTTTTAACCTGTGAGAATGCGTGATGGATCTAACAGGCCCGGTTCAGGTTGAGTGGGTTTTACGTTGCACGTGTGCTACATTATGGGCGATTGGCGATGATCTGTGACTTATCCTTAAAAATGATCCTGAAACTCAAATTTGATACTCGACGGTAGGGATGACACCTCTGTTTCGGTGACTCCAGTGGTTGAGTTTGTATGGGTTTTACATCACACTGATGCTACACTGTGGGCAATGAGACATAGTTTGGGTGGGAACAAGGGGACCAGTGAGGCTACGACGGATTTCACGGGTACCAGTCACCATTAGTGTACAGTCAGTAAACAAAGTGCCCGAACACTAGCAAAAATTCCTATGTAAAAAAAGTACGCTTCATACGGTTGGTTGGTTGGGTTTTACGCCGCCCTAGTGCTGCGTAGATGGGCAATTGGTGACGGTCTGGGACTCACCCCTACAGGTGGTCCGGAGACATGCCATCGCAATTTTGATCCTCCACGGAAAATTTTGATCCTCCACGGAGAGCGGGATGGCTCTCCCGCTTCGGTGACCCCCCAGAGGTATAATTTTTGATGGTAACATGGAGGACATTGCAGTCACGACAGATTTTTCGTGCACCAGCCACCATTAGTGTACCCGACGGTCTTTGGCCAGCTCGAGTACCGAACCCGACACTTCATACGGTTTTGTTAAATAAATCCTTGTCGAATCCTGTTCTTAGTCAGTCTAAGAACAGGATTCGATAAGGATTTATTTAACAAAACCGTATGAAGTGTACTTTTTTTACATAGGAATTTTTGCTAGTGTTCGGACATTTTTGTTACCGACTGTCCGATCAGGCAACAGGGCTCTCTAAAATTTTATATTCGGATGGGAAACTTGTTTATTTTCTTCCGCAGAGGATACAAATTTTAATTGAATATCTCCAGACCACCCTTAGGTGTATGTCAAAGACCACAAGCAATTGTCCATAGCGTAGAACTAGATCAACGAAACCTTTACTTACCCTTCTTCTTTTTGCGAAAATTGTTTAGTCTATCAGCAGCTGTTGTAAAAGTCACCTATCTTTCTCTTCTATTCAACTGCATGTCTCCAGATCATCCTTAGGAATGCGTCCCAGCATAGACCTATTATAAGAGTGGACGGAGCATTCCATTATTAAGGGAATACAAGAAAAGGTGCAAAGATAAAACCACGTGAATGTTGAAAAAGGTTACCTTTTTCTACATTTATCGCGTTATTGGCGATTTTTTTGCTTTTAGTATAAATATATATATATTATTAATATTATTAAAAGATACAGCAAGCAAAACTAGTGTAAAACACTACAGCTGCTAAAATTTATTTTTACCTTGTTATTAACACTTTTGAACAAAGTTCAAAAGTTTTTATAACTTTGTTTGTCTATACTTGTTTTAACTCTCGTAGTCGTAAATAATCATGCACATTTTTGAAATAATATAAGATATAAAATAGTTAAACTAATTCAATTTAGAGAAATAAGTATAGAAATTATAAGCATTTTATAAAAATAATTACTTAAAAAGAACGAAATAATAAAATATTAAAAAGAATCTTACCTGTGAAATAAAATCCTTATTTGACATAACTTCTAGGGTTTTTAAAGTACATCTAATTACTATTTCTAGCTATAAAATTCTTTTTAAATTCAAAACAATCTAACTTTTAAAGTGAAATAAAAATTTTCAAAAGAACTTTCAAAGAAAAAGGAAAAATATCGTCTGCTTAATAAAAAGTAGAGTTTAGAGCATGGCGAGTAAATTTCAATATTGGCTAGCTTGGCTTCTGTAGATCAACAATCACGTGACCTTTTTATGAGTTATCCACGGAGTAAAAAGACAGGAGAAGAAGGTAACGCTAAAATTTTGTGATGTTGTTTTCTAATGTTTACAGATGGCGCCAGCGTGCAATCCTTCCTCCTCTCCAGCTTCCGCAATGTTATTCAATGGGGAAATGTCTCGGTTTAATTATTTTTTTTTAAATAATATCAAGCTGAAAAAATTTCGATTGAAAGGAAATTTCATTAAATAGAGTATTCTAACCAACATGTTTTTTTTAAGAGCCATTTTATACTAATTTTACTTTGAAAGAAAGCTTTTAAAAAATGACGATTCTTATGAACCGAAGCTAGCTAAAACAGATAATTGGGAGGAAGGAGAATGGATGAAATTTTGAAAAGAAAAAAAATAAACTTACTTTAGGTGCAGAAAACACGAACTCGGACTTTATTTTTCTTCTAGGGCTTCTTTTTGGTTTTTCTTATCACTATCATAGCCTGTTTTACAACTAGGAACGAAACATTTATTTGAAATGTCTGAATTATGCAGTTTTAAGAACTTACAAAGAAATTAAATTGCTTAAAATAAAAAATTTTAAATGTACTCCAGCAAAATTCTATTGAAAACAACAGTATATCCGCGCCGAGGTAGGGAGGAATGACAAGTGGCGCCCTCAATATTTACCAAAAATTTAGATCACAGTTTCGTAGCTTTCTCCCATTGGACCTTCAACTCCTATTAATATTACTCCGTGGAGTTATCTTTGCACTCAAAAAGGTTGCCATTGTCTCGTCCACTCTTATAATAGGTCTATGCGTCCCAGACCGTCACCAATTATTCATTGCACGATATTAGTGCGACGTTAAACCCATCTGACCAAAAAACCAACCAACTCTTCCGTACAACGTGAAATAAATACATCGAAGCTGTTTTTAGATTAGAAACAGAAATCTCATGTCTGAAAGGCCCAAAGAGCAATTTCGTATTTATGTTTTTATGTGAATAAACGTTTCTATGAATGTTTAAAATGCATCGTTATTTAAGCTACAAGGATGATGTAAATCGGCTAGAATATTTACTGGTGGAAATATCAAATGATGAAAAATCCGTAAATGATTTATGAAAGTATTAGTACAATAATGCATTTTTCATAAAATATAGGATTTTTTTTTTTTTTTTTTTTTTTTTTTTTTTTTGTCTGATAACATTAAAAACACGTTATTATTTCATTTATAAATTCCATCATTTTATAGTCGGTAACAAAAGTGCCCGAACACTAGCAAAAATTCCTATGTAAAAAAAAGCACACTTAATACGGTTTTGTTAAATAAATCCTTATCGAATCCTGTTCTTAGACTGACTAAGAACAGGATTCGACAAGGATTTATTTAACAAAACCGTATGAAGTGTACTTTTTTCACACAGGAATTTTTGCTAGTGTTCGGACACTTTTGTTACCGACTGTACCTCTTTTTCAGATTATGCTAGCGTTTCGTGTTAAAGAAAGCAGCGCGCGCCCTCCCGGGTTAAAGAATTTGGGCCCATAGGACATAATGATAAATGATTTTTCTTTATGTCCCTGTCAAAAGATTATAAATGCTAGATTCATCAAAATCAATAGGTTTCGTGCTATGGTAACCTACAATCTACATACCAACTTTAAGCTTATTTGAAGAAAGCCCTTATATAAGTATAGTCGGTAACAAAAGTGTCCGAACACTAGCAAAAATTCCTATGTAAAAAAAGTACGCTTAATACAGTTTTGCTCAATAAATCCTTGTCGAATCCTGTTCTTAAACTGACTAAGAACAGGATTCGACAAGGATTTATTGAACAAAACAGTATTAAGCGAACTTTTTTTAAATAGGAATTTTCGCTAGTGTTCGGACACTTTTGTTACCGACTGTATGTTAGGAAAGTAAAAAAAAAGCTGTGATAAAAATAAGTGATAAAACTAAAAAAAATTAAAAAAGGTGATGTGTGCTTAAATAATTTTACCGCCGACTGTATACAATTGGAGGTTGCATAAGCGGGGAAGCCATCAACTTCATGGAGGATCAAAATTGTGATGACTTGTCACCGGATCGCCGTTAAGTGTTGAGTCCTATACTGTTGTCAATACGCTACCGAAGTGTGACGTCACTAATTTTCTCTGTGCACACACCAACCAGTGTGTTCCCGTGCTAATTGGCCAATGTCCGAGATTCAATGGGAACTGATTAGTCCGAGAGTCACTGGTGTGTGCCCACACTGTAAAAAAAATAACTATTACCAGCTGCAATCTGTGATTTATTTTATCCAATCACAGAGAATTTCTTGCAAGAAATTCTCTGTGATTGGATAAAATAAATCACAGATTGCAGCTGGTAATAGGTTTTTTTTTACAGTGCAGAGAGGGTCAGTGACGTCGTCAGTTCGGTAGCGTATTAACCATAGTGTAGCACTAGTGCGACGTAAAACCCACTTAACCTACAATTTTAGAAGATGAAAAAAATGTTTGTCAATAAAATTTCGCAGAATTTTAACTGAATATCCCTGAATACTCTTCCGTCAATTAACTGCAACTCTCAATGAATTTTTGTAAATTGGAAAACTGAGCGGTAATTCATCATCATTGTTTCGACAAACGGCCATACCATGCTGAAAGTACCGGTTCTCGTCCGAAGAGCGCCATCATTGCTTTGAAAACATTTGGTGAGTCGGTATTTATTTATTTATTTTTTAATTTGATTATTATTTTTATATGAAATTCGTAATCATGAAATTTTTGGGTTGTTCGATAAATAATGTTTTTTAAAACCTTCGTTTCTGAAAACCAAGGATTCTTCCAACGTGGAATTTTTCAACTTACCGAAAGATGGCAAAAAGTCATCCAACAAAATGGTCGGTCAATATACTTATCATTGATTAATGTTTGTTGGTAATATAAATGAATTCACTTTGAAAAACATGGGGGGAAAAAAAATTATTTATAGAACAACCCAATAGATAATTAAAATGGGAAGTTTGACACCCTTGTTTATATCATGTTTTCAAAATTGTTTTTAGCATATTTACAAGTTTTGAGGTCCCCTGGATCCGAAAATTTGTTTTAGAGATTTATTTTAGCAGTTGGTCATTGCGGGTGTCTCTTATTAGCATAGCTTAAGAAAAAAATATTAGTAGGAAGTCCATATTCCGTATTCTAAATCCATATTATTATATAATGATGCTGCACTAAACTTTTCGTTGAGATTAAGCAAATAATTCTTGTACATCCAAGAGAAATCAAATACATTGTCTTTGTAATTTCGACAAGTCTATGGGAAAAAAAATTTCGGGATTAAAAGGGGGGGGGGGGAGAGGATGCCTTTCCTGACCTCCCTAGCGAAAGTACTATAAGTAATTCTATAAAAAGAATTTATGTATATATATATATATATATAGTTCTCGCCGCTTACTAAAATCACATTCGTTCTGAGCTAAAGTGATTTTATTAAGCAGCTGATTTTTATATCCGGCGAACGTTCCTGCACTTGAGGAAAATGTATTACTTCCCTGAATTTCAAAAGAAACTTCAAAAGGTACGAATAATATATTTAGTAAACAATATTAATTAATTTTTGGTAGATAATTAACTAATTGTGTCTTCGATATAAGTAAATTAAACGCATTGTAAGTTTCCGTGCAGTTTCGTTAGAGGAAATTCATCATTACTTTACCCAAAGTTCACGTTGTTCTTATAAATTTAAAATCTTTTCGTTTAAACCTCATGAATTATAGTAATTTCAAAATAATAGCTAGAAATTGTCTTTTAATAATTAGGGAAAAAAAATCATTTCAAATCAAATTTGTATTTTTATTACTACGCTTTGAAAAATACGTTCCTTGAAATTGTTACGGAGATAAACTGCGGGGGCGTGTTTAATTTGTAACTGTGCTGCAAGTATACAATCTTGAACAATGAACGATAACGGAGGGTTTGTTGTGCTTTAACTTTTTTTTTTTTTTTTTTTTATAGAAAAATATCTCAATGTAAATAAAAAAAATTTTAGTGTGCATAAATGATATTTTTGGCTGCTGAGAAGATATTTTTGAGTTTATTAACCGGCGATGCTGACTTTATTAAGAGGCGGCTTTAAAAGTAGTTTGTATTGATTTGATTCCAGTCCTGGCGATTTGATCAGATTAAGCGGCTTATTTTATTAACCAGTGATTTTATTAAGCGCGGCTACTGTATATTGAAAACAATAGACTAACCGTTTCTTTCATCGTTTTCTTAAAATTTTATACATCGGCAAAGATTTAGGTGCAATATCTCGTACAATTATATGCTGTTGCTGAGTAGAAATTTTCCATTCATCAAAAATATTTCTTATCTCAACTGCGTCTCAAAGGAAAAAGCATGCAGCAAACTATAACCCTTATTTTTCCTCCAGAGACTAAGTGTAATCTCAAATATAATTTCAAGTTTCAAGAGTGATTAATTATCTAGATCTTTTTACTTTCTTCTATATTCAATAGACGAAAGTAGCGGATTCGTAACAAAAATTCGACCTCTGGTTTTTGTAGGATTTACACGTTTTGAGAGCTGTAGAACACGATTTGATCATTTTTAGAAAATGTCTGTCGACGCTGGCTGCAATTGAAGATCACAAACCTCCTGGTGCGATAATTGCATGAGAAGGGGGTCTCTTTTGTAAAAGAGCAATAAAAAGTAATGTCCTTCATTGTAAATGTGTGCAAAATGTCGCTTTCGGACAATGGATAATTTGAGTTTTGACGCTCTGTATGTTGCTAGTATCTGAAGGATCCTTAAGTGTAATCTCCTATATAGTTTTAAGTTACAAGAGTGATTAATTATCTAGATCTTTTTTTACTTGATTAAAGAAGTCTAATTGCTCGTGACTTAATTAACTTGAAACTACAGTTGGTCGAAACTTCACTTATTCTGTGGAGGGGGAAACCTTTTTAATCTACTATTTATAATCTCCACTGTGGTTTTTTTGCAAATAGCCATGTTATGAAAACTTTATTTCAGTTTCAATAAACAAGTTTTGAAAGTGAGTAGTATAACTGAACTTCAAAAAATTGTCAAAGAAATACACTAATAATATAGTTTTTAATAAGAAATCTATAAAGTTTTGTCGATCATGCAGAACAGTCAGGCCTCGTTAACATAAACAATGTTAACGTGAATTACTTTTAACATGAACTGTTTCCACAGTCCCCGTCAAAATGAAGATTAGTTTAGTTGTATTAAAATTAGTTACTGATAGCATGAACTACTAATAACATGAACACATTTTTTATCCTCCTTGACAATCACGCTAATAAGGTTCGACTGCATTTAAATTCTTATTTTTATAGCATGGAATTTAATATCTATTAAAATTTAATTGATCTAAAATATGCTAATTAACAAGAAAAGTGACATAAATTCGCAAAATAAGTCTGTCAGATATAAAAGCAGAACGTTTAGCTTAGGACGATTTCAAATCTCGATGTCAGTGGTTATGATAAGCCATAATAGTGAAGGTGCAGTTAAATCCCCATTCAATGTACTTATTTAATTCAATGTTTTTAAGTTAAGCTGAAAACCGATACACATACAGATCAACAGGTAAAAATTGGATTTTCGTGTTCAGGGAACCTCAAAACGCATGCACAAATAAGAGAGGGGGTTGAAATTAGAACTAAAAAAAAATACATCGTTTAAGGTACATGTATAAAAAATTCATTTCCTCCTTCAGCAGTGTTCATCGGTATTTTAAAATCTAGCAAAGAAGTTTCATCAATTACTTTCAACAGAAATTAACGTTTAGCTTAATTTTCGGTAGCCCAGTATATAATCTAAAAACTGTACAGAGCTGTCAAGTTACTACTAACGAAAAATCAATCTCACACCACTCTACAGATATAGTAAAACTTATCCTAATAAATCGCAAATATTTATTATAAGAAATAGAAAAGAAAATTTTCTGTTAAGGTTAAAGGGCAATCGAAAAAACTTGGCCCCTCTGACTACAATATACATCACCCTGCGTATGAGAAAAACCTAACGCAAAAGGAAATGAACTCCCAACAATGTCCAAATATAGAACCAATATAGCCAAATTCTTTTGGTAGCTCTGTAAACTAATGATGAATGATTTCCATACCACAATCTACATAAAATATGCTATTACATGTAGTAGAAGAAAAAAATATATGTTTAGAATAGAAGGGGAAAAAAAGAAAAGTATAGAAGAAAAAAGTGTTTAGATTAGCCTATAGATGTTGCATTCTACTTGCTAGAAAATTCCTCCATGGACAATAATGTACTTGATTTCTCTTGAATGTACGAGAGTTATTTGCTTAATCTCAACGAAAAGTTCATGTTTCGAAGAAATGTTTCAGTCGTATTTCTAAGAGATAGATCTTGTCACATCGCCTGTAAATTTATTTTATATAAGAGAAGGGGTTCAGCTAAATAAAACGAAATGAGGATGATGTATGTGGCTGATTTGACTAAGCAAGTGTTTTTGTCATGGGTGGAGCGCCTTTCGTGGGGATCCTTCCGATGAGCCCTGGCTTGAATTCATGCGAGTTTCGGAGAAAATTACAGAAAACTCAAAACTGCTAATACGACAAGTGCAGCCTTGATTCAAACCTACGAAACCTACCAGCTTCGAAAGCAAAAAACCTCTCAGCCATAAATGTCATGAGAGAATGGTGTTCACTCAGAATTCTTACAATGCCATACAGATATTAAGTTTATTTAAAATCTGGAAAATTTTATAGAAATATTAGAACAGATGATAAGAATTATTACACGCACACATACACATATATATGAGAGAGGGGTTATTTTTCTGTATATATGATAAATTGACATCAATCTTAAAATACAAAATTTAAACTAGATGGTTTGTTGAGTGAAGTAATCTGTTTCGTAATGAATGGTTTACAGACCACATTCCCATACAAAGCCTACACACAAGACATCGAACTATGTAATCAGTCGCCTGCTATTAGGCTTGATGGAAATCCCCCCCCCCCTCCCACCACTCCAGAATTATTTTAAAGTTGTTTTCGAAACTGAGTATTTTTTGTATAATAGTCCGCAAGCAGTCAGTATGTGTGTTCATATGTCTATTATCAGAGTAACTTATATACAGATATGAGTAAAAAGTCAAACAGTCTTTCTAAATATGTATCATTCATGTGTATATATATATGTATATATATATATATATGTATATATATATATATATATATATATATATATATATATATATATATATATATATATATATATATATATATATATATATATATATATATATATATATATCTATCAGGGCCTGATTATCGCACAGGCCGACAAGGCCTCGGCACCTCTGTCTAGAGGCACCAAAATAATTTTTAAATTTAAAAAATGCTATTTTTGGAAAAGATTTCTTTAAAAAAAAATTAACCAAAAGTTAGCTAACGATAATAATCTTTAGTTGAAAGTAGGGATTTTTTAATATCTTTTAACCAATTATCCGATTAAATTAAAAAATACAACATTAGCTAGATAATGAAGTATACCAGTTTTCGTGGAGATCGGTCGAATGATTTAATATTTTACAGCGGACCAAAAAATCCAGATAAATTTTCACTTGCAGACTTAGTTATATAATACAAATTAAAGAACTTTGTATCATCCTAATGGAAAATATCTTTACATTTTCAGTAGTATTTGGTCATGTGTTCATATTTACATACCCGCTGACTTCGTATGGTATGAATGAGGTAGATTAGGATTAAAAAAGAAAACAGTATTATAAAGAATACCTTGTAAAAAATTACATTTCTATGCAAGTGGATTCCAACAGTCATAGAAGAAAGATTACCCCTGCACCAATAATAATAATTTGAGGTCTCCTTGCAAAAGAAGTTAAAACTAATTTCTTATAAAGGTGATGCTTTAACTTTTTTACCAGCAGTCAAACTTTGTGCACAAATTAGATTAAAAAAAAAAAAAAAAACTTGTTCAAGAGGGGGGGGGGCACCAAAATCGTCCTGGGCCTTGGGCCCCAACAGGTGGTAATCAGGCTCTGTATATAATACAGTCGAACCTCGTTAACGTGAATCTCAAGTGTGCTAAAAGATTTGTTCATGTTATCAGTAACATGATCTTCATATAACTAAACTAATCGTCATATTGACAGGGATTGTAGAAACGGTTCATGTTAAAAGTAATTTCCGTTAACGAGGTTCGAATGCATATATATATATATATATATATATATATGTGTGTGTGTATTTATGTACATGTATTGAGATTAGACAAATTGTTCAATTATACAATGGCATGCGAAACAATCCAAATACGTAATATTTAACCCTTTGCCCGGAACATGTTTTCATCATGCTTGTCGGGAACATCTGTCTCACAGACCGCTATTTTTAGAAAAAGGTGCTGAATATATTTAGCGAAATTTCGTGGCGATAAATTGTGAATTCTTGCAGCCATAACTTTACTTTCGACATGCCATCATACTTTTGATCTTCCCCCGCTTAAGTGACCCCCAGAGCTATAATTTGGTATATTATATGATTGAATCATCTGGTTTCTGAAATTATTCTCTTTTAATATGATTATAGTGACCAGTTTAGAGTACTTTTATAAATACGAAGCATTAAATTATTAAAAGAATGTAATTAAGGCGTTAATTTTTGAATTCTAAATAACCACACTAATAAAAGGTTATAAATAAACAATTTCTTATTATTTTTCGAACAGCAGGAAATGAGTCTGCGCTCGGATTCGAAGAAATTTTGTCACCCTGTTTCGACTATTGAGTTACAGTCGGTAACAAAAGTCTCCGAACCAAAGCAAAAATTTCTATGTAAAAAAAAAAAGGATTTATTTAACAAAACTGTATTAAGCGTACTTTTTTTACATAGGAATTTTTGCTAGCGTTCGGAGACTTTTGTTACCGACTGTACTAAGAAAAGCAATCAAACTTAAAAAACAAAACTTTTAGAAAGAATTTGCAATTGACATTTCTACGTAATGTGTCTGTTAGTGCTCAAAAATAGATTCATAATATTCTCATAACATTTTACATGTTTTTTTTTTTTTTTTTTTTTTTTTCCAACATTAACTAATGTGATTGACCATTGCGCAGCACTAGTGCAACGTAAAACACATCGAACCAACCAAACAACCGTCAACACTAAGCGGCTCCAGGCCCTGCTCACTTCCTTGTTTAAACAAATTTTACGTTGTACTAGTGCCACGCTGGGAACAATTGGCATCGATCCGGGACTCATCCCTAGGGTTGTTCCGAGATATGCCATCCTCTACAGGTTGAGTGTATTTTACGTCGCACTAGTGCTGCAGTTAGATAGACTTGGCGTCTTCAACATTTATCGCCAAACGTGTCGGTACTCTATTCTAGAAATATGCATCCACAAGTCCCTACACTAAGCCTAACTTTTAGCGGTCTGAGACCGATGTTCCGGTATAAGGGTTAAGGGCGACGTTTCTCGACACATTTTAACATTTAGATTGCGATAAACAAAAGAAAATTTTTATCTATACATTTCTTCCCCCAAAATAATTTTCTTATAGAATATAATATGAATAAAGTAGCATTCATTTACAGGGCTAGATCAAAGAACGCTAGTACATCATTAGGCTAGTTTTAGAAATCGCTCAAAATTCCTTTTGAGTTGCATTTTACTTTTTTCTTTCTGTGCTAAATAAAGTAAACTGTAAATTGCGTGGTGATGAGGAGTACGCAATTAACATACAATATACCAGAGCTCTTAAAGTTGAGCGAATAGATTCTTCTTTACTAGATGTAATTGATAAAACGGGCTATAAGTAAACTGCTTTTGAAGTTTAAGTCCCTCGAAAATAAAAAGAAAGTTTCTGTCTGCCTCCTATCAGCATAATTCAAAAAACAAATTAAAACAAGTTCAAATTTAGTATTTTCGAGACCAGAAAGGATGCCACGTGAAAAGTTTGATTAAAATCGATAAATTTCAAAATGCATGGTATGGTGAATTATTATTATTATTATTTTTTTTTTTTTTGAAAATTTTTGAAATAATATTTTCAATTTTAACTGACTTAAAAGTTTTATGATAATGGAAACAGTGTTTAAACGAGGGGTGGAAGGAGAGGAGTCATGTATTTTCAAACAGAAATACAGTCGTATCCACTTAATCGGGTAACGGATAATCGAATACCTCGCTTATAAGAATATGAAGTTAAAGAACAAATTTGTTTCCCCATAGAAGTAATGTTAAATTTCCTCGTTTAAAGAAATATTTTTTACATGTCTCATCCGTCAAAATCCACGTATAGAAGAAATACCTATTTATCGTGCTATAACTTTTTTCGTAAAAATACCATTCTTAAACTTTATTATGCAATTTTTCACATATCTCAATTTGTTCAACAGTTATAAATTTTTATTAAATGCCTGTGTTTTATAGAAATGGGCGTATTTCTAAATGAAAAATAAAATATTTGTTTATTTATTTTTTTTTTTTTTACGATATTGATTGTCTGCCCGATTAGAAGTATTCAAGCGTGTTTAAGAATTTAATCACTTTTTTTTTTTTTTTTTTTTTTTTTTTTTTCCCCAATTAAAAATTATGTGTTCTAACATTGATCGTGTCTTCAGAGACCCATGATAAACTGACAAGGTGCCAAAAAATGCGATAACGTGACCGGGTTAAATAACTGTGACCCGATATTTGATGATCTGATATCTTAAAATATATAAAGACATTCAGTGTATTTTTTTTTTCTAAATAATTAGTTGTTTTCTTTAAATAAAGCATATTTAATGCATTACTTCTATAGTTAACGCTTAATGTTCCTACATTTTGAGAATTGCCCATGGAGAATATTTTACAAATTGGATATTTTTTTTGTAAGGGAGGGGGTATAAACATAATTTTTTCTTTAATTCGTGAAGTTAAATTTCCTAAAATATTGATTTTATAAAATTCTCTAGCTTTTTTTCAAGAAACTTTTTAATTTGGGGTTAAAGATAAGTATTTAACCGATAAAAGTCGAGGTCAGTGTTATCCTGACTCTCTTTACAGTTGATTATATTCTTTGTGTGATATACGAAAAAGTAAATATATACATACATGAAATACCTGGAATGAGATTTTAACAAAATACAGCGAGTAACATACATATACTATGTGCCCTCCCCCCGCTTTTTTTTTCTTTTTTTTGCTCCGCTGCCTATCATTTTCTCTTTTGTATATTTAACGGCCCTCTTCATTTACCGTCGCCGGAAGGCCGAGTCAATGCTATGGGGAAATTTTCTTTACAAATAACTTGTTAACTAATACATATTTTTAAATTCTGCTTTCACATTCAGAAAATTCCCAACTGTTAAATTGACGGACCTTTTTCTAAAAATGTATTTTTTTTTCAAAAATTGCAATAGGAAAAAATTTTATATATTGTAAATTCGCATTTTGCAGCTTCAAAAAAAAAAAAAAAAAAAAAAAAAAATTTAAAGGTTCGTCAATTTAACAGCTGGGAAATTTTCAGAATGTGAAAACATATTTTAAAATTATGTATTAGTTAATAAGTTATTTGTAAAGAAAAATTTCCCATAGAATAACATTAGCTTCGGCTTCCGGCGGTGGTGAGTGAAGTGGGCCCTTAACGACTTCTTACTATAATTTACTGTTCGGAAAGTCGAGTGGAGTCGCTCTGGAATTTATTGTATATCTTAACACAAAACTTAGTTATAATCCCCCCTCCCCCAATTTAGAAATATCGTGTATTGTATAAAAAAAAGATCTAAAAGCTACATGCATTAAAAAGAAGGAAAAAAAAAAAGGGGGGGGGTCAAAAATTATCTACCTTGAAATTTAAGGATCAATTTAATTAATGTCTTAATTTATTATAATGAAATGCTAATGTTAATAGGGTTCTATAAAACAATACAATATTAAACTTTATTTTTTGAGAATTCTACATTTTTTATTTTTTTTTTAATGGCCTTAGCGTGATGAAAATAAAAAACAATATTCTTAATCCTCATTTATAAAACAGTTAAAAAAAAAAAAATCTAGAATGACTCCCCTCGACTTTCTGAACATCAAGTGATTAACAGTTGTATAAATAAAGTAAGAGATGCGCATCTTACTTTATACAACTGTCATTAAACAAACAAAAGAGAAAATTATAATAAGGTATGTAAGTATTTTTCTCAATGTAGTACGTTTTTTAAATTAACGCCATTGCCCTTCAAATATTTTGAGCATACATCACGATGATAAAGGAATTTTCGTTGTGTCCCTGTAAAAATCTATAAATGCTAGACTCACTGAAATCTAAACAGTTTTGCAACAGTCACCTGTAATAATTATATAAATTTTCAGCTTAATCAAATGAGGCACTCGGACGCTATCGCACTTCAAATAATTTGTGGCCATAAACCACACTGATAAAGAATTTTTTATTTGTGTCACTGTAAAAAGGACTGTAAGTGCTCGATTGTACAAAACTGATACAGCTCGTTCGAAAGTGATCTAACATGCATATAAATTTTCAGCTCAATTGGATGTAGCGTTTAAGACGCTATCGAGCTTTAACGAATTTGAGCCCATAGGGCATAATGATAAATAATTATTCGTTGTGTCCTTGTAAAAATAATATACATGCTAAATTCAGCAAAATCAGTGTAGTTTGTGCAACGGAGACTTACAACATGTGTATAAATTTTCAGCTCAATCGAATAAGATGTTTAGACGCTATCGAACTTTAAAAAAAGTGGTCCCATAGACCATAATGATAAAGAAATTTTTGTTGTGTCCCTGTAAAAATCTATAAGTGCTAGATTCACCGAAATTTATACATCTTGTGCGATGGTGACCTGTAATATGTATGTAAATTTTCAACTCAATCGGACGAGACGTTTAGACGTTATCGCATTTTAAATAATTTGAGCCCATAAGTTGAAATAATTAATTTTTCTTTGTGTTCCTCTAAAAAAACTAAGTGGAACAGGGTCCCAAATAAATATAGTTAGTGTGACGGTGATATATAACATGCATATAAATCTTCAGATCAATCTGGTATGGCGTTTAAACTTATCGTAGAATTTGAGCGCATAGGGCATAGTGATAAAGAAATTTTCGTTGTCTCTTTGTAAAAGAACTATACGTACTAGATGCACCAAAATTTATTCACCTCGTACAACAGTGACTTATACTTATAGCATAATTTTCAGCTCAACTGAATAAGGTGTTTAGACGCTATCGCAGTTCAAAGAAATTGGGCCCATATAGACCATAACGATAAAGAATTTTTCTTTGAGTACCTGTAAAAAAGCTATAAATGCTAGATTCACCAAAATTTGTACAGTTTATGTGACAATGATTCATAACATGTGTATAAATTTTCAGCTCAGTTGAATTAGGCATTTAGACGCTATCGCACTTTAACCCGATCAGGTTATCTTGGGTCATTGGAGACCCGAGCCATTTTTCTTGTCTCATCCCCAGAATCTACATATAGAAGAAATACCTATCTATCGTATCCAAGATTTTTTCAGTAAAAATACCGTTCTTAAATTTTATTTTGTAATTTTATTTTTCAAATTTGTTCAAAAGTTATGAATTTTTTAGTAAATGCCTGCATTTTATTGAAATGGTTGTATCTCTGATGAAAAATAACATATTTGTTAATTTTTTTTTTTTTTTTTTTTTTTTTTTTCAATATTCATTGTTTGCCCTTAACCCCTTAACGCGTGCTGCCCTCGCTGCGAGGACGCAAAATTTAAGATCCAGCTGCAAAAATTCATCCCGGAAATTTTTTAGCAAAAATTTACGTTTATAACATAGCAGAAAAGGCCAGTTTTTTTATCCTTAAAATTTAAAATTTTTCTTAGTTTAATTTAGTTCATGAATTACGGTGGCAGTATAATTTAAATGATCCGAATTGTCTTGCCCCGCAAAGGGTTAAAGTAGAAGCAGTCAAGAATTTTATTAGATTTTTTTCATTAAAAATAATTACGTGTTCTAGCATTGCTCGGGTTTTCAGCGACCCATGATAAAGTGACAAGGTGCCGAAAAAAGCGATTACCTGATAGGGTTAAAATATTTTGGCCCATAATGAAATTTTTTTCTTTGTCTCCAAAAAAAAAAAAAATAAAAAAAAAAAAAAAAAATAAGAATAAATAAACTTTGTTTATAAGAAACAGAGTTGTGCAAAATCCTAATTTAATTAATCTATAAAAATATTATATTGAATTTTAAAGTAAAAAATGGAAATATTGGGTTGTTCGGAAAGTAATTTCGTTTTTTCCTTCGAAAATGAAAGACGATTTTCTTATATTGTATAAATATTTTAATGAATTATATATTCTCCACTTTGATCGGTTTCTTAGCGATCTCACGAGTTGTTATTTGGCAGTTTTTCATAAATCAATACTTTATTTTGTCTATTTTGTCTTCATTAGCACAAACTGGTTTTCTAGAACGTTATGCATCTTCAACTCAAAATTGCCAGAACAAAATTTGGTATACCAGTTTTGACAATAGCGTTCTTTAAATAAATTTCCTGTGCACACATCGTATACTTTTTTCCTTGTTTTGAATAGTATTTTCGCATTTTTGATAGCAAAAACAAAATATGCCGAAAATGTCGCTTCTGATTTTCTTTATTTGATAGGGCACCAATCAAAAACTATTGAGCAGAATAAAACGACCTTTTTCACAAGCAAGCCTTGCTATATGAGCTGTCACAATATGTAATGGCAATGCAACTTAAATTTGAAGAAGGTGTGAAAAAAAATACAATTAAGTCCTCTGCTGAGAAAAACGAAATGACTTTCCGAACAACCCAATATTTGCATGTAATCACAACTAAGAATTTCCAATATTTTAATTGAGAATTTAACTAACATCACATAAAATAACGAGTAATTGCTTTAGGTAATTAGTGACATAATCGATGTTTAAAATGTTTAAGATTTTAAATATAAATTAAAAGTTTAGAATTAAGTTATCGTAATGTTAACTTAAAATTTATAGTTACAATTGTGCGTAAAGCTAATTCATTTTTCATTTAGTGAAGATTAACCTGTAATTATAAGCAATATAATTATAGTTTTTAATGCTGATTGCCAGATTAAAATTAAATTTACAGGCAATGGTAACTCATATATATTTCGTTTGAATAATTAAAAAAATTTGTCAATGCATGAAAATTGATTTTATTTTTTATTTTACAGATTTCCCTGTTACGATTTCCCTGTTGCGATTAATAAAGTTCATACCTTGTGTCTCATCGACGCCTTACAGAAGGTTTTACCTTTTGGATAAGTTTATTTTCAACATCAAAAAGGTAATTACTCATTATTATTATTTTTAAATAACTACTTTCTAATAACATTAAAGTTGGTATATCTATATATTTTAGTTTTTTCTCACATGTCTGGTTAAGAATGTGTAAACAATTTAGTTCAGAAAAAAAAAAAAAAAAAAAAAAATTTAGTATGCCGTTTTTACTTTCTTCTATATGTAATATAGAGAAAGTATTGGATTAATGAAAATTTTCGACCTCCGTTTTTTTTCATGGATTTACACGTTTCTGGAGGTCCTGAATACTAATTGATACAGAGGCTGTTCGCACATTTTTTAGACGATTTTGATGAAGTGTACTGAAGCAATTTCACTCATATTTCGTGTTTTAATTGTTCAGTTTGATAGCCCTTGTTCTTAACTATCATTCTACATCGTAATTTCTATGATAATAATGCTTTTTATAATATCGGAGGAGGTATATTTTTCTACTCCTCTTGAACGGCTTTCCGAAGTCCACAAAGCGTTGTAAGTCGGTGTGTGGATAATGTTGATTTTAAGAGTCAAAAAACACAAAAATCCAACAGTGATACATCAGGAGATTTAGCAGGAATGTCAGTGAAGGGTATGGTTTTAATTCCCGTTTTTTGTTCCTTTTTTTTTTTTTTTTTCTCTAGAAAAGCTATTGCGGATTGCGATGTGTAGCTGCTTGTTTTGTCTTGATACAGTTCAACGGATTGATAGCATTGTGGATAAAGATCTGGATTTTCATTTTAAAAAATTGGAATTAAAATATGTTCTTGATAGTATTTAGAGCTGATTTTGACATTTTTGTCACATTTTTTTGCTTTTATCTTGCGCTTGTATGAAAAACCAGTGGCAATCATAAATCCTTTAGAAAAACTTTCTTTTGATGCTTTGAACCATGTAGCAAAAATTTTTTTCTCCACTTCTGTGATAATAAATTGATCTCTTTTTATTGCAACCACTTAAATAGACTCAAGATTCGTCTATTGTTGCGACATTTTCCCATTTTTCTCCTGATAAATGTTTTTCATAAAGATTTCACGAAAAACTCTCTTTGGAAAGAGCGGAAACCTATCTTTCCCTCCACTGCCTTTCTAAAAGCCCATTTTTGCATCTAAACAAAAATTCTAAATATCACAAAATAAATAAAACTTCCAAAAATATAACTGTTGTAAAAATAAAATTCTCCATGCAAACGATTTTTTCTTACTGCGAAATAAAATCGTCTAAAAAAATGTGCGAACAGCCTCTGTAGTTCTTACAAAATATCTGTCTGTGTGTATCACGTTTTTTGTGGAAGCTGTATCTCACGAACCAATGAATGAAATTTAACCAAACTTGATATTTAGTTGCACGCTGACATAAACTGGTGCTGATTAGATTTGGGGATCAATCGCTCAACAGGTGGCGCTGTGATCGCATTTTATGCAAACTTTTAACATAGCAGTATAGGACAATATCGTATAAATGTGCATAATAAGAATTATTTTAAACTTGTGATTGTAAAATTAATATGAATTATTGATAATGGTAGTAGTTAACTTGGAAAAAAAATCTGTGCACGTGGGGGCATCGGTTACCCCCCTAGAGGGGAGTACACCCTCGGGGGAGTAAATTTTCAAGATAGGTATCTTTCGAAAGGTCTCGTTGATAATAGTAATAGTTAACTAGGAAAAAATTTCGTGCATGTGGGGGGCATCGGTTCCCCTCCCCTCGGGGGTAAAGTTTAAAGATAGGTATCTTTCGAAAGGTCTCGTCAATACCTTTAAAACGAATTGTTGAACTGTAAATCTGTGATAATTTAAAACAAAGTTATCGATTTTTTTTACTTCTCACAAAAAAAGAAAAAAAAAAAAAACTTAGAAAAACGTAATTTTTTTTTTTTTAAAGAAATTTAACCAAACTTGGTATTTAGTTGGTCCCCGACAAAAACTGGTGCTGATTACATTTGGGGATCAATCACTCGACAGGTGGCGCTGTGATCGCATTTTATGTAAACTTTTAACATGTCAGTATAGGACAAAATTGCATATAAATGTACATAATGAGTTATTTTAAACTTGTGATTGTAAAATTAATATGAATTATTGATAATAGTAGTAGTTAACTAGGGAAAAAATTCTGTGCATGTAGGGGCATCGCTTTCCCCCCTGGTGGGGGGGGGGTAAATTTTCAGGATGGGTAGCTTTCGAAAAATCTCGTCAATACCTTTAAAACGAATGGTTGAACTATAAATCTGTGATAATTTAAAACAAAGTTATCGATTTTTTTTTTTTTTTTTTTTTTTACTTTTAACAAGGAAAAAAATCGTAATTTTTTTTTTAGCGAAATTTAACCAAACTTGCTATATAGTTGGCCCCTGGCATAAACTGGTGCTGATTAGATTTGGGAATCAATCGCTCAACAGGTGGCGCTGTGATAGTATTTTTTCTAAATTTTT
Source organism: Salticus scenicus (assembly GCA_963930645.1). Taxonomy (NCBI): domain Eukaryota; kingdom Metazoa; phylum Arthropoda; class Arachnida; order Araneae; family Salticidae; genus Salticus; species Salticus scenicus. The sequence continues at coordinate 538,084 of CAWVNO010002759.1, forward strand.
AACATGGCAGTATTGGGTAAAATTTCGTAAAAATATACATAATGATAGTTATTTTAAACTTGTGATTGTAAAATTAATATGAATTATTGATAATAGTAGTAGTTAAGTCAGTGTTGCCAGATTTGGGGACTTTTTTATTCAACCCCCGCCGCTAAATTTTAATTGTAACAGTTGCCTAAGCACTTCGAAAGATAAACGTCTATTATGTATAGCAAATATCACTTCTCAAAATTATTGGTGAGAGTTGAATAAAAAAGTCCCCAAATCTGGCAACACTGAGTTAAGTAGGAAAAAAATTCTGTGCATGTGGGGGCATCGAATCTCCCTTGAGGGGGGGAATAAATTTTCAAGATGGGTATGTTTCGAAAGGTCTTGTCAATACCTTTTAAAACGAAGGGTTGAACTATAAATATGTGGTAATTTAAAACAAAGTTATCGATTTTTATTTTACTGTTAACGAAAAAAAAAACTTGGAAAAATAATCGTGGTTTTTTTTTTTTTTTTTTTTTTTTTTTAATATTGTTATTGAGCGAATTTGTATAGGAAAAGGTAGAAGAAAGTCTTGTAGTGGCCACAAAATACTAGTTTTAATATTGTTACTGAGTGAATTTGTATAGGAAAATATAGAAGAAAGTCTTGTGGTGACCACAACATACTAGTTTTCGTTGTTTTTTAACCAAATCGTGATTAAGAAATATAAACAGAAGTAAATAAATATAAATTTAAGAAAATTTCTTTAAGACCCTCGCATACTTAATTCATGAAATTTATAATGATTTTATTAAACATTACTACAAATTATATTACTATTAAATATTCTACAGAAAACATTTTTACTCTCTTCTACATGTAATATAGAGAAATTATTGGATTCGTGAAAATTTTCGACCTCCGTTTTCTAATGGATTTGCACGTTTCTGGATGTCCTGAACACGAATTGATAGTTCTTACAAAATATCTGTCTGTCTAAATCACGTTTCTTGTGGACGCTGTATCTCACGAACCAATGAATGAAATTTAACCAAACTTGGTATTTAGTTGCACCCTGACATAAACTGGTGCTGAATAGATTTGGGGATCAATTTCTCAAAAGGTGGTGCTGTGATTGCATTTTATGCAAACTTTTAACATATGACAGTATAGGACAAAATTTCGTATAAATGGGCATAATAAGTTATTTTAAACTTGTGACTGTAAAATTAATATGAATTATTGACAATAGTAGTAGTTAACCAGGAAAAAAAATTGTGCATGTGGGGGCATCGGTTCCCCCACCCCTGGGGTGGGACTACCCCCCAGGAGAACTAAATTTTCAAGATGGTTATCTTTCGAAAGGTCTCGTTGACAATAGTAATAGTTCACTAGGAAAAAATTTTTGTGCATGTGGGGGCATCGGACCCCCCCTCCCCTGGGATGCAAAGTTTCAAGATGGGTATCTTTCGAAAGGTCTCGTCAATACCTTTAAAACGAATGGTTGAACTATAAATCTGTGATAACTTAAAACAAAGTTATCGATTTATTTTACTTTTAACAAAAGAAAACTTTTTTTTTAACGAAATTTAACCTAACTTGGTATTTAGTTGGTCCCCGACATAAACTGGTACTGATTACGTTTGGGGATCAATCGCTCGACAGGTGGCGCTGTGATCGCATTTTATGTAAACTTTTAACATGGCAGTATAGGACAAAATTGCATATGAATGTACATAATGAGAGTTATTTTAAAATTAATTGTGATTAATGATTGTAATGATTGTAAATTGATTGTAATTAATGATTGTAAAATTAACTACTATTATCAATAATTCATATTAACTAGGAAAAAAATTCTGTGCACGTAGGGGCATCGCTTTCCCCCCTGGGGGGGGTAAATTTTCAGGATGGGTAGCTTTCGAAAAATCTCGTCAATACCTTTAAAAACGAATGGTTGAACTATAAATCTGTGATAATTTAAAACAAAGTTATAGATTTTTTTTTACCTCTAACAAAAAAAAAAAAAAAAAAAAAAAATTTAATTCTATATTAAATAGAAAAAAGTATTGGATTCGTAAAAATTTTCGACTTCGGGTTTTTGATTGAATTACACGTTTTGAGAGCTGTAGAACTCGGTTTGACCATTTTTAGAAAATGTCTGTGTGTGCGTGACAAAATTTTTTGGCAACTGTATCTCGGAAACTACTGCACGGAATTTCATACAAATTGGTATGTAGTTGCACCTTGACATAAATTAGTGCCTAACAACTTGTGGTAAAAATTGTCTTACAGGTTGCGTTGCCATCCCGCTTTTTCTAAATTTTTAGCATGGTGATATAGGACAAAATTTAGTATAAGTGGTGCATAAATAGAATTTTTTTTAGTAATCATTATGAAATTTACAAGAATTAAGAATTCTTGTAAGAAGAAAACTTTTTTTTTAAACGAAATTTAACCAAACTTGGTATCTAGTTGGTCCCCGACATAAACTGGTACTGATTACATTTGGGAATCAATCGCTCAAAAGGTGGCGCTGTGATCTCATGTTTTCTAAATTTTTAACATGGCAGTATAAGACAATTTCGTATAAATGTACGTAATGAGTTATTTTTTACTTGTGATTGTAAAATTAATGAGTTATTGATAATAGTGATAGTTATCTAGGAAAACATTTTTGTGCATGTGGGGGCATCGGTTCCTCCCCCCCCCCCCCCGCCCGGAATGCAAAGTTTCAAGATGAGTATCTTTCGAAAGGTCTCGTCACTATCTTTAAAACGAATGGTTGAACTAAAAATATAAGATAATTAAAAACAAAATTATCGATTTTTTGTAATGTAAACGGATTTTTTTTTTTTTTTTTTTTTTTTTTTTTTTTTTTTTTTTTCAAATATTGTTACTGGGTGAATTTGTATAGGAAAATATAGAAGAAAATCTTGTGGTGGCCACAACATGTTTTCGTTGTCTTTAACCAAGTTGTGACTAAGAAATATTAACTGAAATTAGTAAATATAAATTTAACAATTTCTTTTTAGACTGTCGCATACCTAATTCATGAAATTTATGATTTTACTAAACATTACGATATTCTACAGAAAACATTTTTGCTTCTATATGTAATATAGAGAAGGTATTGGATTCGTGAAAATTTTCGACCTCCGTTTTTTGATGAATTTACACGCTTTGGGATGTACTGATCATGAATTAATAGTTTTTAGAAAATGTCTGTCTGTTTGCACTGTTAAAAATTTCTGTAAATTTAATGTAAATATTTATCCAGAGTCTCTGTAAATGTACAGTGATTCTTAGTTAAAAGTGAATAATCGAGATTCTCAATCTTTATTCTGTATTTTTACCTAATTTTATTATATAATTTTTTAATTAAAATTGACTGTTTCTACTTTAGAAAAAGCATTCCAAGTCCGAAATATGTTCTCACCAATTATTAAATTAGTATTAGTTATTAAAATGAATGTATAAAATAAGTTTTTTAACGTCTCCAATTATTACTTTTTTCTGTATTCAATAGAAGAAAGTATTGGATTCTTAAAAATTTTCGACCTCGGGTTTTTGATGGATTTACACGTTTTGAGAGCTGTAGAACACGATCTGACCATTTTTATAAAATGTCTGTCTCTGTGTGTGAAAGAATATTGTGGCAACTGTATCTCAGGAACTACTGCACAGAATTTCATACAAATTGGTATGTAGTTACACCTTGTCATAAATTAGTGACTGTCAACTTGTGGTAAAAATTGTCTTAGAGGTTGCATTGCCATCCCGCTTTTTTTAAATTTTTAGCATGGTGATATTGGACAAAATTTTGTAAAAATGTGCATAAATAGAATTATTTTTAAGTAATCATTATGAAATTTACAAGAATTATTTATAATAAAAATAGTCAACTGGGAAATTTTTTTTGTATGTTTAGGAGCCTCGCCCCCCCCTAAGTCCCCCCTCCAGGGGAGTAAATTTTCAAGATGGGTATCTTTCGAAATGTCTCGTCAGTACCTTTAAAACGAATGGTTGAACTATAGATCTGAGATAATTTAAAACAAATTTATCGATTTTTTTTTTTAATTTTAACAAAAAAAATCTTTTTTTTTTTTTTTTAACGAAATTTAACCAAACTTGGTATTTAGTTGTCCCCTGACATAAACTGGTGCTGATTAGATTTGGAAACAATCGCTCAACAGGTGGCGCTGTAATAGTATTTTTTCAAAATTTTTAACCTTGGCAGTATAGGGCAAAATTTCGTATAAATATACATAATGAGTTATTTTAAACTTGTGATTGTAAAATTAATATGAATTATTGATAATTGTAGTAGTTAACTAGGAAAAAAAATTTGTGCATGTGGGGTCATCGGTCCCCGTCCCCCCTGGGGGAGGAAGGTATATTTTCAAGATGGGTATCTTTCGAGAGGTCTCGTCAATACCTTTAAAACGAATGGTTGAACTATACATATGTGATATTTTAAAACAAAGTTATCGATTTTTTTACTTTTAACAAAAAAAAAAATTTTTTTTTACTTTCTCTTACCCATAAGGTAGAGAATGTATTGTTTTTGGGTCAAATTTTCGAACGCGAGATTTTGTTATATTTGCACGTTTTGAGGTACCCTGAATACGAAACTCATGTTTTTAGCAAATGGTCTGTGTGTATGTCTGTGTGCCTGTATGTCTGTGTGTGTCTCTGTTATCAGCATATCTCAAAAACCAATTATGGCAGAAAGTTCAAACTTGGTATTCTAAATGTGTATCATATAATAGGGATACTACAGTAAGTTTTTCGTTAAGATCAAGCAAATGGTTCGTGCACAGGGTCAATCAAGAGAATTCTAATACATTACGTCTATGGGGGAAATGGCAGGAAAGTAGAGTTTAACGTATATAGACTGCACTAAACCAAATGAAACGAATATATATTTTTTGTAATAGATAGTTAGCTCGGAAAAAAAAAAAATTGTGTATGTTGGAGCCTCGCCTCCCCCCTCGTGGGGAGTAAATTTTCAAGATGGGTATCTTTCGAAAGATCTCGTGTGTACCTTTTAAAACGAATGGTTGAACTATAAATCCGTGATAATATAAAACTAAGTTATCGATTTTTTTTTTACTTTTAACAAAAAAAAAAAAAAAAAAAAAAAAGAATTTTTTTTTTTTTTTTAATACTGTTACTTAGGGAATTTGGAATTTATATAGGAAAATATAGAAGAAAGTCTTGTGGTGGCCACAACATACTAGTTTTCGTTGTTTTTAACCAAATTGTGATTAAGAAACATAAACTGAAATAAGTAAATATAAATTTAAGAAAATTTCTTTGACTCTCGCATACTTAATTCATGAAATTTATAATGATTTTATTAAACATTACGATATTCTACAGAAAACATTTTTACTCTCTTCTATATGTAATATAGAGAAATTATTGGATTCGTGAAAATTTTTGACCTGTTTTTTGATGGATTTACATGTTTTTCGATATCCTGAACACGATAGTTTTTAGAAAATGTCTGTGTGTGTGTATCATTTTTTTTTTTTTTTTTTTTTTGGACGCTGTATCTTACGAACCAATGAATGAAATTTAACCAAACTTGGTATTGAGTTGCACCCTGACATAAACTGGTGCTGATTAGATTTGGAGATCAAGATTTGGAGAGGTGGCGCTGTGATCGCATTTTTTGTAAACTTTTAACATGGCAGTATAGGACAAAATTTCGTATAAATATGCATAATGGAGGGAGGGGGGTTAAAGGTAGCAGGGGTGCAAGTCTAAGGGTGACTGCCGAATGACTACACGAGTGCATTTATGCGAGATTCAAAGAAAACCACGGAAAAATTCAAGCAGCTCTATTGGGGAACGCGACCTTTGAACGAACCCGGTACTTTTCGTCTACTAGCTCTAAATGCGAAACCACTGTAAGTCTTTAAAGAAAAAATGGCGAGAAAAGCATTTTTTCATTTTTGATAAAATAAAAAAAATAATGTGGGGGAGGATATCTTTATATCTTTGTTTTAAATCATCGCAGATGCATGGCCCAACCATTCGTTTCAACAGTATTGACGAGTTTATTTTTAAAATATCCATATTAAAAATTTCCTCCTTCGACGCCGGGTGGCAGGTGTTGGTGTATGAATTAACGCCGACTTCCTGCATGAAGATTTTAAGTCTAGGTGGTGTGAGCCTTCCGTGTAGGACTTTCTAAGAGATCCTGTTTGTGCGAGTTTCGGTAAAAAAGTAAGAGAAACTCATAAATATTAAGACGACGAGCTCAACCCTGGATCGAACCCGGCACTTCCCGTCTACAAGGGAAGAATAAAAAAACTGGTGAGAAAAAGTTTTTAATTTTTTTGTTAAAAATGAAAAGAAATAAAAATGGAATATCATTGTATCTCCTCATCATAGATCCTTGGTCCATCTAGAGCCCCTAAATAAAATAATAGGCCGGCGCATCGCCGCCATTTTTTTTGCCTCCAAAGAGGACAGCATTCCCGCTTGGCGTCCTTATCGCTTCCCTAATGATTTTAAGAAATCTTGATCTGAATGGATACAAATTCTTTGATTAAAAAGAGTATAATTATAATGCATACCAATTTGTAATATAAATGTGAATACAGAAAATTTTGTTCTGAAATACTGCAACTTGGGAGAATAACGCCAAAAGGCGGACATTTCTGTCAAAAAGGCAAAAACATGCGGTCGCGAAAGTGTTAACTGACGTAGAAAAAACTATTAGGTATAATTGGAGCCCCTAAATAAAATAATAGGCAGGCGCATCACCGCCATTTTTTTTGCCTCCAAAGTGGACAGCATTCCCGCTTGGCGTCCTTATCGCTTCCCCTAATGATTTTTAAGAAATCTTGATCTGAAGCTAATCCGGTCAAGATAAGAGCAATAAGCAACAATAATATTCCTAAAAACACATTTTTTTTCACAGTACATTCTCAGGTTGTCATTTTATTCTGACAATATCCTGTGGATGTACGATGTGTTGTTAGGGCGGTTTCTGTTTCTTTTACAAAATGTCGCCAAAACTCAAATACACAGTAACAGAAGGTCTGTGAACACTTTATATTCACTTCTTGAAGGATTATAGCAGTTTATCGCTAAACAAACTTTCATATCATAGTTTACTTAGCTAAAATTATGAAATATAATAAAATAAGTTACTCTAATGTAACGTAAGACGATTAAAAAAAAAAGTTTGTGGTTTGTTTATCAGGGAAACGCGCTGGGTACATGTGGCAATCCTAAGGCAACAAAATGCCTGATGCGCCAGCTCGTATATATAGGAGTCTTAGATCCAGCCATTTGTTTTAAAGGTATCGACGAGTAAAAATTTGTAAGAATAGTCATATTAAGAATTTACTTCCAGGAAGGAAAAGGTATTTTTGTAAGTGTTAAGGCCGTTTGACAACACAAGATTCCTAGACCTAGGTGATGTCCCCTCCGTGTCGGTCTTTCTCAGGGACGCTAGCCCATTATTACACGAGTTTCAAGAAAAAACCACGGAATACTTCAAAAGGCTAGGTCAATGAGGATGACCTGGGATAGAACCCGACACTTCCTGTCTACCAGGTTTGAGTGCAGAACCGCTCAGCTGCTGGAAGGGGAGTAGGGGGTACAGGAGCAATGGCACTTCGTATACAAATTATTGTATTGTAATGTACAAATTATTGTTATTGTAAACAAATTATTTCAATCTTATAATGTTTGGTAAAATATTCTTCATTTTGTACATTTAAATAAAAATTTTCTCCTATACTGTTGTATTAAAGACTATGATAACTGGGAACACATCGCCACTTAATGAGCGATGTACACCGGAAGTTTAAAGACATTCATTTATGTCAATGTACATATATCAACTTTTTATGTAACTTAAAAAAAAAAAAAAAAAAAAAAAATCAAAGCAGTCTTTGGGGACTGCCGATAGAAGTGAAAACTAAGTAACTTGTGAATTGTATCATCGAGCTATTAAATTATTATTTTCGAATTATTTTTGGTTTGTAAAGAAGTGTTTATGATCTGTATTATATGATTCGGCACAATATTTGTAGCTACCCATATTAAATGAACTAAGCCTTATATTAGGTAAAAATATTGATTACTTATGAAATTATTTTAATTAGTAGCTGAGATATAAAAAAAAAATTACGATTCAGGAAATCTCTAAACGTGTAAATTAGGTGAAATCTCGAATTCCACTTTCGATAATATAAAAAAACTTTAAAATATCTTTCGAATGATGTATTAAAGATAATTTAATCATAATTAGAAATTGATATATTGAAATTTTTAAAATATTACAGCGCCATCTGGCGGTAGAAATTTCTGTAAGCTACTGTTTGATTCCAACTCAACAAAGCTTTCAAATGATGTATTACTCATGAATTTATTTTAATCCCAGCAAAAACATAAATGTAAAAAAAGAGAGCCAAGTTCAATACAAAAATTATGCTTGGCTGGGGGCTTCGCTGCAAAAAGAATGGAGATCTAAATGAGTGCCAAGTTCTATGCAAAATCGAAATATGTATTTATAGGAACAAAATAACATTATGAACAAGTATTAAACTCTATTTCTTTGCTTTATTGGATACCTATAACAACTGCTTTATTTAAAAATGTGATATCTTAAAGTAGATTAGATTTGACTTGGCCAGTTTTCATTACATCAGTCATTTTATAAAGTTATTCAACATTTTAATTCTGATAAAAACTGGCCAAGTCAAATCTAATCTACTTTAAGATATCACATTTTTAAATAAAGCAGTTGTTATAGGTATCCAATAAAGCAAAGAAATAGAGTTTAATACTTGTTCATAATGTTATTTTGTTCCTATAAATACATATTTCGATTTTGCATAGAACTTGGCACTCATTTAGATCTCCATTCTTTTTGCAGCGAAGCCCCCAGCCAAGCATAATTTTTGTATTGAACTTGGCTCTCTTTTTTTACATTTATGTTTTTGCTGGGATATCATTACTTTTTGTAAAGAAAACTAGGCAGGTATTGAAATCTAATGTTTTTTCTTGCGTTTCCGCTGCGTGGTTTTCTTTTCTATGCTATTGACTACATTCTCTTGAACGTTAGAGATAATAGTGCGCATTGCCCATTCTTTATCTGCTACCTTTTTAATACGCTACCTGTTTATTCATTGAATCTCATATATGTACTTCACTTTTATACTGTTCAAAAAAACAGTTCATAAACATAAAACTAATCAGTTACATGAAAATGTTACGTCATGCAATGGCCCTTAATAGAAATAAAAGTCAGTTTTGAAGTAGTCAGTCAGTCAGTGCTAAAATTTATTTTTTGACTTTTTTTGATTTTTTGATTTTTTCCTACGCTTACACACAATTACCGAGCTGGATTCCAAATTTCATCTTTCTAGGTCATCTGGAAGTAGGTTAGGTTTAGGTACTATATGTCAGTCAGTGAGAAAATTTACGACCTTTTGACCTTCATATTTTTAAAACCGTTTGAGCTAGCTTCATGAAATTTGAGCTTTTACATGTCCTTATGGATATAATTAAACACACGTAGTTTTATGTGTTTACGTTAAAGAGGTTTTGAGTTATAGAAGGGTCAAAACTGGCACCAAGTGGTTCGTGTAATATTACACTCGGCGCTACTTAGCCTTTTCCTTTGCTTGAACTTGGCTTGACACGCTGCCGCGTGTCTAGATTAATAGCCGAGATACAAAAGAAAAGCTATTCAGGAGACCTCAAAACGTGTAAATCAGGTGAAATCTCGAATTCCACTTTCGATAATGTAAAAGAACTTTAAAATATCTTGCGAAATGATGTATTAAAAATAATTTAATCATAATTAGAATCTGAAATACGCGTATTAGAATAAAATTTAATTTCCAATTAAAATGTAATTTTTTTTCCAAAATCGATGAAATTTGAACTGCAACTATATCCCCTGTGTTGTTAATGGCGTACAGGAAGTTTGAAAGAATTTAGAAGAAAACTGAAGCATTTTAAAATTTGCAATTTTTATTCCTAGTAGAAAAACCTACAATTATTATCCTGCAATTCATAAAAACTAGTGCTTAAAACAAATCGCTACTGCTTCAACGTTTAACAAAATTAATCAGTGATGAATATTATTTCCGAACTTTCAAAAATATTTTGTTTCGTATTTTTTAAATTTGTTTACATTTTATATGTGCCTATTATTTGAATATGCTTAAATTATTTACCATCATATATGAATTATTGATAGATAAGTTTTTATTAATATTGAAGAAATATTTTATTCTAAAATTATTAGAAATCGTCTTTCCATTTTGATGTCTATTTATGAATTAATAACTGACTCTGTATCTGCAAAAGAAAACTGTAAACAAAAGCAATGATCTCTAATCTGCAAATTCCTGTAATCCGCACAACCTCTGACAAAACTTTTGAGAGTTAGAGGGACTTTACTGTAAAACAAGTGAAAAGTTTTTTAGTAGTTCAATACTGCACTTTATTTTTCAATTTAAAATAGATAAATACAAACTATGGATTTTTTTTTTAATCCCAGAGAACCTGCAGGAGAGTTTAAAACTAAGTATCTTAGTACTTATTGATACAGTTCATTGGGTTACCAGCTTTGAGTTTATACAAAAAATTGTATCCTTAAAAAAAAAAGTGCAAACATCATGGCTAATTCTGTAATTATCCACTTGTACTGTTTGAAGGTATAGTAATATGAGATAGTATCTATGCAAAAAATTCTAAAAATATTAGCATCGAAAAGTAAAAACCCATCACCTGTATATATTTAGTGTTTGTTATCAAATAACTTATTTTTCTAAAAGTATTTTTAATATTAATTATATTATAGTTTAGATTTGACATATTTATGCTTTGAGTGTATATAGCCCATAAATTTTGAACATCTGTTTTGTCTTCTGGTTGTTTCTTCCATTTCTTCCCGTTTTTTCCAGTTTCTTCCGGAAGAAACCCAACCCTGAAAAGAATACACATGGGGTTATTTAAAACACAAAAAATATAATTATTTACTTTGTTTGCTAAACCTAACATGATTCAACACCTGACCTATTTTACCCCACATGTGCTTTTTTTAGTTCAAAATATTATTTTATTTTTTTTCTCACAAAAGTTTAGGAAATTCATCTTAAAAATGTGCTTTTTGGAATATAAGAAAATACTGTAAAATTTGTTTTGAATTAGTTCAAAACCAAAGTTTTTCTTATTAACAAATTCGAGTTACCAATATGAAACACACAAATAATTAGTACTGGCTGTAACTAAAAAGTATCAGTTGCAGTAAATTTTGCATACAAGATGAAGACTAATATAAATAATATATAAACCCAGCAAAATTAGAATTTAAAAAATGTTTGGATGCTTTCTGAAAGTTTTTTTTCGAAACTGACCTATTTTACCACCTGACTTATTTTACCCCACCTGACCCTACTGGTCGATATGGGGCGCTATTACTTTGCAAATTTACCTGCGAACGGGAAGGATGTCGTCTGCATAGTAAAAAATTATTCCCGTTGGACATTTTGTGCGATAGTGACTGTCTGTAATGAAAATAGTTTGCATTCATAATGGGGGGAAAAAAACAAACAAAAAAAAATTGTACTGCGTGGATTTGTATAGGAAAATATCAAAGAAAGTTTTTGTGGTGGTAACAACATAATAGTTTTATTTTTTCTTGCCTACATATGATAGAGAAAGCATTGTTTTTGTGCTTAATTTTAGACATTGGATCTTTGCTATATTTTATATTTACATGTTTTGAGGTTCTCTTAATCCGAAAAGCATGTTTTTAGCAATTGGTCTGTGTCTATGTGTGTTTCTCTGTATATGTGAACTGTGAACCTTTTACCAGCGTAACACAAGAACAAATATTAGTAGGAGTTTTAATCTCGGCATTCTAAATCTGTTTCTTCATCTGATTCCTTCGTAATTAAAACAAGTACTACTAGTTTGCGTACAAGAAATCACAAAAGAATTCTGAAACATGATGGTCTATGAGAGGTATTTCTTTAACGCACATTATATGTATTTACATTGCAGAAAATAAAATTGAAATGTAATATTCAGATGCAGAAAAAAACTGGCTTCCTGTGGAATATAGTAGGTTTACACAGTCGCATAAAATATTCAGAAATATTATGAGATCTAGATGGAATTTGCAGAGAATTTTCAGTTATTTTATATGGGGTTTTCTTTCTTTTTTTTTCCATTATAACTTTTTAGTACTTTATACAGTATAGGATCCGTTATCCAGAAAGCTTGGGACCTGGGATATTCTGGATAAGGAGTTTTTTCTGTAATTTGGAACACTTCATTATATGAATAAAAATGGTGCAAAATAATTTCATAAATAGCAGTGATAAACATGAATAATATACTACATAAACACTTTACCTATATATTTGTTCATTTTAATAAATTATTTCCACAATATAAAAAAACATTCTTAATTAAAATTTTAAACTATAAATATTAATAGTAATAATAAATGAAAAATAAATAAACATATATAAAATTTAATTTTGAACCTGAGAGTAAAATCCTTTCATTTGGATTTTGCAAGCATTTCTACGATTTTTCTTTTGCTTATAGTGTGTCTCTGCTCTGATACTAATTGTTCATAAATGTTTCAAATATTTTTAGCACATAATGCTAAATATTTTATGAAACGAATTCTAAAAATAATGGAAATTAATAAAAACTATTTAAAATTTTTATAACAATTGGGACTTCATGCATGCGACCTGAGTTCAAGGATAAAATTAATCTGCTATTGGGCACTTTAAGAAGTATGTGTTATGAATGTTTATCTATTAAAAAATACCATAAAAATTCATTTTCTAACCTAAATTTGCATCATTTTCAGCAATTATTTGGACAATTTTATGCTCACCCTATTTCCCCACAATAACACTGTAGCATTAAAAAAGTAGGTTACTAAACTATAATTCTGACCACTGCTATAGTATAACTTTAATTCTTAAATTTTATGATAATTAAAAATTTTGGTAGTTGGCATTTTGCATTCTGGTTTTCGGAACATTCTGGATAACGGGTTTCCGGATAACGGATCCTATACTGTATTCTATTTTTATAAAATATTCAGGGCTTCACAAAAGCAGTCAATTTATTTCTTCTATTTAAAGCTAAACCTGTAAACATATCTTTGAGTTTTCCTCTTCCATAATTCAAACAAATATTACAAATTGTGCTTTCTGGTACACAGTCACGGTATAGGGATTCAGAAAAATATTTGGATACATTGCAGCATTTGTGAGTTATTCATTTAAAACATATTAAATATGCTCATGTTCTTCAAATTAATAATGAATGTAATATATAGAGGGGTCGATCCAGGCAAAATTTGGGTCCCTTTTGCGGCCCCTTCACAAAATTCCACATAGTAAAAAGGGACCCTTCACAAAATTCAAATTCATGAAAAGGGACCTTTCACAAAATTCAAATTCATGAAAAGGGACCTTTCACAAAATTCAAATTCATGAAAAGGGACCTTTCACAAAATTCAAATTCATGAAAAGGGTCCTTTCACAAAATTCAAATTCATGAAAAGGGTCCTTTCACAAAATTCAAATCCATGCAAAGGGACCCTTCACAAAATTCAAATTTATAAAATGAGTCCCTTCACAAGATTTTGTTTTATAAAAATGATCCTTTTATTAAATGTTTTCATATTTTCAGTATTATTTTTAATTTATGCCTTAATTTGGCTCAGCGAAACTCTATTAACTTGATATTAAACATTACATAAAGTGACTGTAAAAACTGAAGATTTTACACAATATTTTACTTTTTCACAAAAATATTTTATATTTCACAAAAATAAATAAAAACTTCACAAAAATATTTTGTTTTTCACAAAAAAGGGACCCAAACCTGGATCGACCCCTGATATATTAGTCAGATGCAGGGCCCGCTTTACCATTAGGCGAACCTAAGCGGTCGCTTACGGCCGCTGAAAAAGGTGCGTCGCCAAAAAAATTTAAACACTGTCCAAAATTTAAGGGGAAAAGAAATGGATGGAAGAAAAGCGAAAATCATAAGCCAATTTTTGATTTTTTTTTTTTTTTTTTTTTTTTTTTTTTTGAGGAATATGTGTATATTCATTTGTAAATTGAAAGTAACCTTCTTTAAATATTTTAACTTTGCATAAAAGCACCTTAAGCTTTTCAGGGGCAAGAAAATTTCACTCATTTAAAATAAACTACCACCGGAATTTGCGAACAAGTCTAAAATAGGAGAAACAAATGAAGAATTTTCTTCATGTTATTAAAGTAAAATTTCCAAGATGAATTTTTGCAGTTGGGAATTAAAATTAAGTGCTCTGCTCAAGGTACTAAAATATTGATTTTTAATAAACATACGCTTTGATTTGTATTGTGATAATGAATGAAAAGTTTGATCTTTTCAAATTAGATGGGGGAAAATGATGAGGGGCTGAATGATTTGCAGTTTCAATCCGAACAATTTGGTTTTAGATCTAAACATTCCACCACCTATTAGAATAACAGAATTTATTCACGATAGTTTTATTAAATCTGAAAAAAAGCCCTTTAACTTGACATCACTAACGCATTTGACATTTGCGCATGGCGGCCTAATTTTTAAGCTCATTCAGCTTAAAATTCTAACTCCTTATATCAAATTCCTCCATAATCAACTAAATAATAGAACTAAGAATAAAAAAAATAGAAAAAAAAACACTATTAAATTTATAAGTTCCTAAAAAAAAAAAATAAATAAATAAATAAATAAATAAATCCTGAGTTTTTTTACATTTGTGAAAACTAGTTGGCGTAGGTGGACTCTGCTCAGTTCCCCATCATATTTATGTTCTCATTTCTAATACGAGATATATTATAATCATGTTAAGAGAAATGAATTTGACCAAAGCTTGACACAGTAACAGAAGGAAATTCCCGCCTAATAGGCTATCCACCATTCACTTTGATATATTTATCTTATTCTAATCTATTAATTTATTTTGTCAGGGTCAATTCCGTTGTTTAGTTTTCATGCTACTATTTCCAGTGCAATAATCCTCAAATTCCAATTTATATGAAAAATTTTCAATATAATTATGTTGATGAAATCTTAAATTACGAATAACTTACGAAATTTTCCTATTAGAATATTTGTAGTCAATCATGTTCAAACAAGTATCATAAATGTTATTTTGAAGTTGTCTGATATATTTATGATCCTCAAAATGGACGTTTATGCTCAATTTTGCCCTATTCTGCCATGTTAAGTCAATCGTAAATTCTAAATAACTTACAAATTTTTTAAATTGGAAAAATTATAGTTCGAAATTTCTGCTCGCCAGCTCGCCATTGGCAAGTGGAAATTTTACTGTGGCGAGTAAAATTTCGGTCTAAATATAGAGAGAATTCTTACAGTATACGGTGCTACAAAAGAAAAAAAATATTTAAAAACGTAAAATCGTGCAAATCTTAAGTAGTGTGACCAAGCATTCTCTTTTTAAGAGGACAGTCTTCTTTTTCAACGCTCTGCCCTCCTAAACGAAAAAAGACATTACAGG
Organism: Salticus scenicus; assembly: GCA_963930645.1. Classification (NCBI taxonomy): domain Eukaryota; kingdom Metazoa; phylum Arthropoda; class Arachnida; order Araneae; family Salticidae; genus Salticus; species Salticus scenicus. The sequence goes on from CAWVNO010002759.1 coordinate 553,622, forward strand.
ATTAAAAAGTCCTCTTTTTCATGTTTTTTGTCATCTGTCCCCTTTTCAAATGAAAAGGATTTAATCTTAATTTTTAAAAATTTTGTAAAACTGGGAAGCTCAATCGGCTGTTGGCTGTATCGAACGGTGAGCACTAACTTTTTTCTCCGTTATGTTCGCAAAAGAACAACTTTCTAATAAACTCGCCAAAGCATATTATGGTTTATGTCTATTCATAAAATCATTGAAGGTTATGCTCCGGTTGATAATATTCCTCATAAAAATAGGCCCACCAGTGACAGAGAGGTTCTATCCTCGAAGCTGGTATATGTGAGGCGCTGGGTTCGATATACGATCGCGCTCTTTGGCTTAGTCGCTAGGAGTTTTCCATGGTTTTCTCCGAAAATAGCCTGAATATGGGCTAGGACCTCTTAGAAAGACCCCCACGGAGGACTCCTACTCAGGCCTAAAGCCCTAGTGCAGACAATTGGCCTTAATGATAACATACTACCACCACCTCACAAAAATATGTAAAAGTTAGTTGAATTCATTTTATGTCCTGGTAAAAACGCTACCACAAAGCGACTGTTTTCTTCAATGAACAAAATGTATACATGGGAAAAAATACCCTTTATATACCTAAAAACTTATTAACTACTAAGACTAATTTAGATTATACTTGTGAGAATTTTTATAAAATGTTGATAAAGAATGACTATTCGTTAAAACAAATCGTTTCATCTGCCGAATATTAATTTAATTTTTTCATTTGCCAATTTTATTTTTTCTATTATGATTTTAATAAAAAAATGTATACTAACTTCTTTTGTGTAACTACATGAAAGTATCACAAAAAAAGGTTTTTGTCTATAGCAAAAATTAATAATTAAAATACATATATATATTGCTCAGTGATACCTATAAAAATTAAGGATTTTTCCTCTCGTATCCGTATATTATTAATTTAAATTAAGGTGTACTGATCCAAATTCATCATTTGAGATAAAAATGTTTGCACCACTTATGTAAAGTAGCTTGAATCTGTTTTTATAATCATTTTCATTCAATTTTGTGGCCTCTAAAATGACCTCTTTTTCAAAATTGAATGTCTTCTATTTTCTTATAAAATAAAAGACATTACCTAATTTCTCCTCTTTTTCCAATAAAAAATTCTGGTCGCCTTATACGTAAAAAATAGAGTAAGTCAATCATATATTTTGGCGAGTAACATTTTTTTTCAGCGAGTGTAATCTAAGTTGAAATTTCGGGCCTTGATATACACAATTAGGTTCATCGTTATATTTGATACTTCCTCCAGCTTAGTGAATTATTAAAACATTTAAAACAATAATAACTGATAACTTCATTCTTTATTACATAGTCTTTCTCAGATGTGAATCATTCTCAGATAATTCTTAGAGAATGTAAAAGTTCCTATGCAGTCAAGCTTAATTTAAGATGCATGAAGTTCACATATGAAATGAGAACATTAAAATAAATATTTTATCATTTCAAACATGATAGATTTTATTAATCTTCAAATTCTAGATGAGTAAAAAAGATAGGTGGTGTTTTGGGCCATAATTTGTAAAACAACAAATTTCATTATTAAAATATATTTTTAATGACATTTTAGTGTATATTTACCTTTTCCATAATTATTTTTTAAATTAAAAATCAATCTTTTTCTTACAGTTTTAAAAGTCTTACTTTTATTTGAACAAATATGTAACTAAAATTTTATCTACTATATTAGTATTATATAAGGGTTCTTTTTAAATATTTTATTTTTTTCTGTTTTATAGATACAATTTTATGTAGTACTAAGTTTTTATAAAAAATTTGCATATTACACACATACAAGATGATTATACTCAAGTTCTTGTAACTAAAATTGATAAGCTCATATCATGACTCGTCCCTATACCGAGTTTGGTGGCAATCTACTCGCCCGCTTAACTACAAAAAGCTGTTTGCAGTAAAAGTTTAATGACTCTGTATTTATATTTTATTATTTTTTAGTTTAGTTTTTAATAAACAACTTTTATGAATACATTTCTTTCAATAATACATAAAAATAAAGAAATTCTTACAACTACGTGGTTATTGGCTGAATACTTAGTCCAAATTCGGCCGAGTAGGTTGAATACCAAGTATATACTAAGTACTTGGTACAGCTCTAATTATCACATGAAATGAAAGAACAACTCAAAGTTATGCATGCAAGCTTATAAGTGTTCAATGTGAGCACTTTTCATGGCATGGCGATGGCACACATTGTCGGTAGCTCAGTTGTATCCAAACGTTGTTTAGTGTTTGTGGTGTAACTGTTGCAACAGCTGCCTCAATCCTGTTTTTTAAGTTGGGTAGGTCAGCTGGTAGTGGAGGATCCTTTTATGAATTCACACGATCCTTTCATGAATTCCCACAGGTAGAAATCACATGACATGAGATCGGTTGAGCATGGACGCCATTTTTATTACTAGCGCTTTCTACAGAATATGCTAGAGCCTGCTTTCTAGTGCATATGCGTACCGACAACTGTTTGAGTTGCTCTTTCATTTCATGTATTAATTATGATATTAAGTTTTACTTAATAAATACTACAAAACATTAAAACCCCGATATTCTTTTAGAAACACACTATATTATAACTTAAATTGTGAAGATAGCTTTTATTTTTGAAAAATGTCAATAGATGTCACTACATGATACTATATGATTGACAATTTTATTTATCTGAAAAGGGTTAGGTACCATTTTGGTACTGGATTCTCGATAATTGGTCCTATACTGAATTTATTTTTTTATCATTATTGTATTTCTTTATTGGTAAAGAGGTGATAAAACCAAATAATCCTTTAAAAAAAAAAAAAAAAAAAAAAAAAAGGTATTTTGCATTTCTATGGATATTAAAAAAAAAAAAAAAAAAAAAAAAAACAGAGAAATAAAGAGAATCCTTTAAAATCAAGTCTTTATTTTCTACTTATAATCCTTAGTAATATTCAATATTTTAAAGTCATTGGTTAATCATGATTCAAAGCATTTGAATTTGGGCAGATTTAGTTCTTTTATGTAAAGTTAACAAGTTATATATATATATATATATATATATTATATATATATATATATATATATATATATATATATATATTATGCAATTCAGATTCCGATTACACAATTTATCTTGACTGAAAATTATTTAAAAACTTTTTTTTTTTTTTTTTTTTTTTTTTTTCGGATCAATTAAATATTTAAATTTGATGTAACTGATTTAAAAATATTAATTAAATTTTGATTTAAAATATTTATTTTAAGTCAGAGCCGTATGTTTTCTGAAAATCTGATTAATAAGAGTTGCTTTGGTCTGCAACCAGTTATCCAAAATAGTCTTGACCCTATCATTCCAAATAACGGATTCCCTACTATAGTTGACTTTACATCAATGCACAAATTTTCTTTTAATAAATTTTCCCTTTCTAAATTTGATAATTTGAGGTAGACTCAATTTCATTTAATCTGAACCATTTGAAACTACTGTATTCACAAAAAATTGTGAAAATGACATGTATTTTGTTTTATTGTAATATTAGTTTTTATTTGTTTATTAAGACATAACCTAATCGTGACATATTTCTGTTTTCTACAGTTTTAATCTAACTATGGAATCAACTAGTTCTTCTAGTGGGTCATTCCATGTCACGCCATCCAGGCCATGACACCCACCGACACAGATTTGGATGAAATTTGGTACAGTTATAGAACATTTCATACTGATTCTAGGAGTGCCAATTATTTTGAGATCAGTGAAGTAGTTTTCAAGCTATCAGCATTGATGTACATGGAAAAATGGCAGATTAGGCACCATTTTGAATGGTACATGTATATATATAAATGCTTGTAACTGCTCTTATTTTTAACATAGAGCCTTCATTATTATTATTATAATTATTATTATTATTATTATTTTTTTTTTTTTGGTTTATTTAGAATATAACAAGCTTTTAAAATTAGGTAAAAGGTAAAGTCTAAAATTACATTAAAAACATTAAAACCTTTAAAATTACATCACACAAGCGCTTTCAGCTGCCAACGCCGCAGCCTTCTTCATGTGTGTCTTGCTGAACTCGATCGTCGGGCGTTTCAGCTGTCTGCTCTCCTCTCCAGCATAGGGCGCCACCCGGCATCAATTTCCATTGGATCGCTGTTGCAGGAGTCGTGGTTCGCTAAAATTTCGACGTTTTCTCTTTTGATTGCGTAGAAATAATTATTATAATGAGCTATTTTGCTGAAGTTTTTAAAATCTATTTTAATATTTTCTTTTTGGTTTATTTTTGTTAAAGCAGTTGTTATTTTATTGTATTTTATATCACTTTCGTGTTCTTTTATCCGTGTTTTTATTTTCTGTTTCGTCATACCTATATAGCATCCAGTTGTTTTATTTTCGTTGATGTAATTAATTTTATAAATTCCTGCGGTTTATGAAAAGTGGATTTCGTCTTTATCATTTCTGATTCTTTGGAATATGTTGCTACTGGGTTTTATCGGTATATTTATGTTTAATTTCGCGGCTTCGTTTTTTATTTTATTACTTACACCTTTATTATATGGAATTGGGGGGATGTATTTTTGTTTAGGTTTTTGTGCGTTATTAATATTGTCAAGTTTTTTAAATCTATTTCTATTTAATTTATTACATTTAGCGTTTATAATTTCATTACTATTGTTAACAATAGTAATGAAATTATAAACGCTAAATGTAAAACTCCTTATAGATATAAAATAGCAGCTATACAATATTACATAAATCGCGCAATAAATATATGCTCTAACAAAACCTTACTAAAACAAGAACTTCAAAAAATTACTGAAATATGTCAAAATGCAGGTTATAAAAAGCACCTAATAATAAATAAATTGTATAGAAATAGATTAAAAAAACTTGACAATATTAATAACGCACAAAAACCTAAACAAAAATACATCCCCCCCCAATCCCATATAATAAAAGTGTAAGTAATAAAATAAAAAACGAAGCTGCAAAATTAAACATAAATATAAAGATAAAACCCAATAGCAACATATTCTAAAGAATCAGAAATGATAAAGACAAAATCCACTCTTCAGAAACCACAGGAATTTATAAAATTAATTACATCAACGAAAATAAAACAACTGGATGCTATATAGGTATAACGAAACGGAAAATAAAAACATGGATAATAGAACACGAAAGTGATATAAAATACAATAAAATGACAACAGCTTTAACAAAAATAAACCAAAAAGAAAATATTAAAATTTAAAAACTTCAGCAAAATAGTTCATTATAACTATTTCTACGCAACCAAAAGAGAAAATGTCGAAATTTTAGTGAACCACGACTCCTGCAACAGCGATCCAATGGAAATTGACGCCGAGTGGCCCCTTATGCTGGAGAGCAGATAGCAGAAACGCCCGACGATCGAGTTCAGCAAAACACACCTGAAGAAGGCTGCGGCGTTGGCAGCTGAAAGCGCTTGTGTGATGGTAATTTTAAAGGTTTTAATGTTTTTAATGTAATAACAAGCTTTTATTTACCAAAGTTTTGTTTTCTTAAATCTTTACAATTATTTATAATAGTGACTTTTGGTTATTTTTCTTCATATGTAATTTGAGTAACTTAAACAGACAATTTCTTCCATTGACCCTTCTTCTATTTTCACCAAATTTTGTATACAGGCAGCCCAAACTACGTTTTTATGACTGATAAAAAAAATTTTTGATGGGCAGTTAACAGGATTTTTGTTTAAACAGTTTTAATTTAACCTCCCCGACATTACCCCTTCCACAAAAAGATGCTTTCCTATTTCATTCTGATTTTAATATAAATCCCATGATTTACTATGAGAATTTCTTGTTTTACAACAGAATTTAATTACACAGCTTATTAAATACTTGATTGAAAACTAAGAAAATAAAACTTAACTAAATTTTTTTTTATGTTATTTTTAATTTCCATTGACAGATATAGTGTTTTGGTTTATGTATGAAATATTTGTTAAAACAATTTTTCTTATTAATAGTGAAAACTAACTGTATTATAATGCATTCAATTTTTATACTATTATACTTTTATTTTACATACTTCAATTTTATCATAGTTAATTGATATTTAATGATGTATACTTAAATGTGGTTTTGCATACAGAATATTATGGGGAAAAAAAAAAATGAGCAGAGAAAAAAATCTAGTTCAGTTTTATTTTCTTAGTTTTCAATCAAGTATTTAATAAGCTGTGTAATTAAATTCTGTTGTAAAACAAGAAATTCTCATAGTAAATCATGGGATTTATATTAAAATCAGAATGAAATAGGAAAGTATCTTTTTGTGGAAGGGGTAATGTCGGGGAGGTTAAGTTAAAATTGTTTAAGCGAAAATCCTGTTAACTGTCCATCAAAAATTTTTTTATCAGTCATAAAAACATAGTTTGGGCTGCCTGTATACAAAATTTGGTGAAAATTGAAGAAGGGGCAATGGAAGAAATTGTCTGCTTAAGTTACTCAAATTACATATGAAGAAAAACAACCAAAAGTCACTATTATAAATAATTGTAAAGATTTAAGAAAACAAAAATTTGGTAAATTAAAGCTTGTTATATTCTATGTTAAAAATGAGAAGAGATACAAGCATATTTTTTATGCAACATTCAACATGGCCGTCGGGCAGCCATTTTGGCATGTATTTAAATGCTGATAGCTAAAAAACTACTTCACTGATCTCAAAATAATTGACATTTCTAGAATCAGCATGAAAAGCTCTAACTGTAAAACATTTCATCCAAATCGGAGTCGGTGGGTGTAATTTTTTGAAATTTCTGGATGATTTGACATGGAATGACCCTAGTTCAAGCTATGACCCACTACCACCGGAAGAGGAAAAAACTATTCCAGGTACTTTTTTTTTCTTTCTTTATCAGATTTTTTTAATTATTTTAAACTTTTTCAAAAAGAAAAATATATTTTTTTTTAGCCTCCAGTAAAAATTTTAAATGTGTGAAATTTTGTAGCTCTGCAATAACCAAAACATGGTTAAGCAGCACACAGGGAGAAAGATAGTTGTGACATTTTCTTTTGTTAATATACATATTTTAAGTCCATAAAATTTAAATTGAAAAGCAAAATTATATATTTTTTGTCACCAAAATGTGCAAAATTTTACGAATATTTTAATGATTAATATTAAAAGTTAAGCCTTGCTTTCCCAAGATCAAGGCATTACTGCAGAAAAATTGCTTTCAGGTGCTGATTGGCACGTTTGGCGAAAATCACCAGCACACCGCCTTTTTGTAACCTTTAGAAGTTGAAACATTTCACTGGTTACATTTGCTATCTCTGGCACTTTTTGAATGAGGCGGGCATAACTAAATTTCAACTACAAAATGGAGTCAAAATGGGAAAGCGAAGGTTAATTAACATGTGACTACTATGCTTTTATCATGAATTAATATTAAAAGATCACCTTTAAAAAATGTAATTTAAATTCTTTAGTTATTTTTATATAAAAAATATTAGTTGTATGACTAACCTAGAGATGTAAAATTTCCAGAAATTTTGAGGCAATGGAAAAAAAAAATTCTGGAAAAAAGGGAAAAATTGAATTTTTATAGATAAAAATAGGGTTTTTTCAAAGTTATAATATCTTAGAAAATATAAAGTGTTATAAATTTAAAAATACTTGCAATTCATATTTTTTTCAGAACAGAAATATACAAAAAGCTTTTACTCCCTTTAACATTCATTGGTTTCGCAGCAAAACCAAACATTTGACATAATCTAACAATTTTTATGCAGCAGATATTTTATTGTTTCTCCCATGTTTTAATCGGGTTTTAAACTTTTGTTCCCTTTCTGTTCTTTAGATAGCAGTACTATTCAAAAATTAAATAATGCTTCAAAGGAAGCTAAATGCGTAAGTCACTTGAAGTTTCTTAGTGTGCGCGGGTGCGAAATGCTGGTTTGATGATGCACTAATGTCTAGTTTTTTTCATTTAGTGAAGAGCTGGGCTATTATTTTCACCTTTAACAACTTTCACAAGTTTTTGTAGTCGATAATGTTTACTTACAAAGTGTTTTATGTATTAAAGATTATTTAAATTTAATAAGGTTAAAGTATAGGTGTTTCAAACAAAAAATTTCTCGAAAAGGAACAATGCTAATTTTTTTATTTTTTAAATATTTATGATCAGCTACGTGTGTAAAAACCTTTTAAAGTTAGTTTAGTAATTTTTAAAATAAATTAAGTATTGAACGTTAAAGGGTTAAAAAAAAAAAAAAATAATCAAAGCAGTCTTTGGGGACTGCCGATAGAAGTGAAAACTAAGTAACTTGTGAATTGTATCGTCGAGCTGTTAGATTATTATATTTGAATTATTTTTGGTTTGTAAAGAAGTGTTTATGATCTGTATTATATGATTCGGCACAATATTTGTATCTACCCAAATTAAATGAACTAAGCCTTATATTAGGTAAAAATATTGATTACTTATGAAATTATTTTAATTAATAGCTGAGATACAAAAGAAAACTGATTCAGGACACCTCAAAACGTGTAAATCAGGTAAAATCTCAAATTCCACTTTCGATAATATAAAAGAACTTTATAATATCTTTCAAATGATGTATTAAAAATAATTTAATCATAATTAGAAATTGAAATATTGAAATTTTTTTTAATTATAGCGCCATCTGGCGGTAGAAATTTCTGTAATCGACTGTTGGATTCCAAATCAACAAAGCTTTCTAATGATGCATTACTTATGAAATTTTTTTAATTAGTAGCTGAGATACAAAAGAAAGAAAACCCATTCAGGATACCTCAAAATGTGTAAATCAGCTGAAATCTCGAATTCCACTTTCGATAATATAAATTGGTAAAAAATATGTTTCTTCTCATGGAAAGCCTTCGCTGATGATGACACGAGTTTCATGATTTTTGGTCACCCAAAAGTGCTCAATGCACCTAAAGAAGTTTTCTCTTCAAATGGAAAACCTTCGCTGACGATGACACGAGTTTCATAATTTTTGTTCACCCGAAAGTGCTCAACGCGCCTAAAGAAGTTTTCACTTTAAAAATGAGCTTTTCTATTTCATAACTGACAGTACCTTTACTTGTAGAAAGTATCAAAAATTAGTCAAATCATTCAAAAATTAATTTTGTGTAGGGTGTGCATTCCTATGGAATGTTCATCTCCTGCCAGCATTGATACAATGAATTTAAACTAGAATCAAATGGCAAAAAAAAAAAAAAAAAAATTATCGACTTGAACAGGATCTCTTTATATCCAAAATTTGAAAACTAAATAAAATTTAATGATTCATCTGAAAATCATACAAAACATTTCAGGAAATTTTGGAGTGGAAGGCTGATATTTTATATCAACTATGTGAAAAATACCAGAGCCGGGAATTGAACCCGGGCTTTCTGGTTTACGTGCGGATGCTCAAACCACTGAGCTACCCTGGCTGATTACCAGCTAATGCACTTCTCACATAACATTCGTTCACTTAACATTCGAGAAGTGCCTAGCTGGTAATCAGCCAGGGTAGCTCAATGGTTTGAGCATCCGCACATAAAGCGTAAGGCCCGGGTTCGATTCCAGGCTCTGGTATTTTTCACATAGTTGGTATAAAATATCAGCCTTACACTCCAAAATTTTCTGAAATGAATTTTCATGGTTGATGAATAAATTTCTAAATTAAAATCATGCAAAACTTTTCAAAGTTTTTAACTGGAGCTGGTAACAAATTGAGCAAAGTTAATAATGTTTGTGATCAGCTAAAGTTCGCGCTAGATTGCGGGATCGCAGGAATTGCACAATATTAAAAAAAAAAATTCCGCTTAAAAAATTTTCATATGCGTGCTTTTTCCGCACTTATTTTCCCGCGTTTTTTTTTTTTTTTTTTTTAATCTAATTCATTGAACTCCGCGAATTTATTTTTTCCATTTTCAAAAAAAAAAAAATCGCGTTTATCGTTCGTTAAAAAATAAATAAATAAATGAATGAAAATGCAACAATTAACGATGAAATGTTCTACAAAAGCTCCTGATTCCTAATCTTTCTCCATCCACAACATAAATGTTAATATCCATTTCAAACTTACTTTATGAGATTCTAGAACCTGTATAAATAAATACAATAGTTAAATATTTCTTGCTCATGTAATTATTTTTTGCCCATGTCCCCCTTTATTTATCTCCATCTAGCGATCAGCAATCAAATGTTCTGCAGAAGTCTTGTTTCCCAATATTTACCCATCTGAAACATAAATTATATGTATAATAATAATTTTAAACTTGTTTTATTAGATTCCAGAAGTAGAATTCAGTTTAAAATTTCTTACTCTGTAATTTATTTTTTTAAACCAACCCCCCCCCCCCCCCCCACTCCCACCACCACACACACACACACACACACACACACACACATTTCCATCTCCGGAATACGGATTGTGGTCAATGATCAATTCTAGAAACAATAAAGCAATAGAAGTGCTGAATATTTCTGACATATGTAATTATTTTTAGACCTTTTAGTGCTGAACTTAATAAATCTATTTATTTTTTTCTCAATGAAATCTTTATGGGGTGTCATACCAATACCAAATTTGTAAACATGGGGGAAATGAAGAATAGATTTTTCAGGTAAGAAAATTTTTTCCAAATCAATTTAAGGAAAATAATAGTCAGTTGGTTTTATGCCTGTTTGAAACTAATAATTAGCTACTGCTACTTTTATATGAATGATTAATGTACATACATAAAAATCATATTCTATATTTGTTTGAAAAATTTGTTTTACTCTTGGTGTGAAATGTTAATAAGATTTTATGTGGATATAAAAGTTATTTGCCAGTATATTGAAGAATTTTTTTTACGCTAATGAAAAAATCCTGAGTTTATGTCATCAGTTTATTGAAAGTGACGTTATCAATATTCAACTAATCATCCAATCAATCATATTAGCGAAAAATGTTCAGCTAATTTCTAATTTCAGCAATCACATGTCTGTAATTTGCATATTTCTTGAAAATACTTTTTTTCTATAAAATGTAATTACTGACTTAAATTTCAAAAATCTCACTTAAATTTTCAAAATCCCACTTAATTTTTTTGTTAGAGTGGGACAATCCCACTCTTTTTTCCTTAGTGCGAACCTTGGATCACCCTGTATCATTAAGTGAAAAAAATGAACTGTAACTTTAGGATTTGTTAATATAGACCCAGTTCAATTTCTGGATGAATTTGTGTGACAATAGCGTGTTAAATAACGGAGATATAAGCATTTATTTTAAAACTCCAAAAAAAAAAAAAAAAATCAACAGGTTTTTTATTTATAATATACAGAGTTTTAAACAAAAATTATTCCCACTTTCAGATAAGTTGAAAAACACTTCTAAAACAATATACCACAATCTGAATACAAATAACTTAAATATCTTATGAAATATGAACATTTTTATGAAAAACGTTTTTACAACGCATATGCGAACGTTAAAACATTATTTATTGCATAGGTTGAAAGCTAGATGTACTGAGCAACTTTTGTCAAAAGTGCATTTGAATAGAATAAAAATTAAGCGAATTGTAGGAAAAAGAATGAGCTAGATTTTAGATATTTTCCTAAAGTTGAAAATTTCTTAAGGGGTTTTTCGCATACTGCATAATTACTTTGAAGATAGTTATTTCAACCACGCCCCAAATGTACTTTTTTGTGAAAAACCCCTTATAAGCTTGTAACTCTAACATATTTTTGTTTATTTACTATGATTTTTGAAATCATAAGGGGTTTTCCGTAAAAAACAGCCTTTGGAAAGTGGTTGAAATAATTTGATCTTCAAATTAATTATGTGGCATATGAAAACACCCTTAAGAAATTTCAACTCTTGGAAAATATCTAAAATCTAGCTCATTCTTTTTCATACAATTAGTTTAATTTTTATTCTATTCAAATGCACTTTTGATAAAAGTTGCCAAATACATCTAGCTTTCAATCTATGCAATAAAAAATGTTTTAACTTTCGCACATGCGCAATAAAAACGTTTTTCATAAAAATGTGCATATTTCATGGGATATTTAAGATATTTGTATTTAAATTGTGGTATATTGTTTTAAAAGTGTTTTTCCAACTTATCTGAAAGTAAAATAATTTTCGTTAAAAACTCTGTATATTATAAATAAAGAACATGTTGATTTTTTTGGAGTTTTAAAATAAATGCTTATATCTCCGTTATTTAACATGCTATCGTCACACAAATTCATCCCAAAATTGAGCTGTGTCTATATTAACATATAATGAAGTTACAGTTCATTTCGTTCACTTAATGGTACAGGGTATCACAAACATTATTAACTTTGCTCAATTTGTTACCAGCCTCCTAATTGTTGTCTTAAACCAATTTTCACTAAAAAACATGAGAAAAACCCAGTTCTTTAAATACTTAATGTTTGAAATCATTTCATTGAGAGATAAGTTTTTAATTTGAAAAAAACTGATCGTTTGCAAATCTTGCTAAAGTTTTGGGCAGGAGTATACATAATTTTTTTTTTTTTTTGTATATGACAGATATTATTTCTGTGTTGTGTATGAAAAACAGAATGTATATAGAATTAATATTCACAAGAAATGAAATTAATTACCACCGAAACATAATAAAAATATGTTTAATATTTATTTTATTGAGAACTGTATTTGTAATGCTTTTTTAAAGATACTTCATAATTATTTTAATCTTCAATTGTTCATGGGACTATAAAACTGTGTTGAAAAATATCTGAAATAGAATAAAAGTGATTGTTATAATAATTGATGAGCCATTTCTGTGAAATTAAAATTTAAAATGTTAAAATTTTATAAACATCAGCAAGATACGATATCTAACTGGGTTACACAATATTTAAACTTCTATTCATGTGATGAGTTATATAAATCTACAAAAGTTGTGTAGAGATTGATTTACGAAACAAAATTAATTTTAAAGTACAGTAAACTCTCAAAAATCCACAGCCCTAAAATCTGCAATTCTCTGAAATCCACATATCATTTGCAATGTAAACAAACATTGTCACAACTGATTTGTTGATTAGTGGATTGCAGAAATTCAGCTGTATTAGGAGATAAATCAATTATAAACTTGTGCTGGTGAATCACCAATCACTCAGCATGTTACAGAGGAGGAAATGATAAGTGCAATTATATATAATTATCAAAAAATAAATCATTAATTTAGAGAAGAAAGGAAGTTTTCATGAAAGATTTTCTCCCATGAAGATAAATATTCAAACTTTCTCATAGCACAAACTCATGTGATTGACCAAGAATTGCTGCCTTTTTTTGCAGGTTATAGGAAAATAAATACTACATATAAATATTCTTACTTAAACTACTAATGATCAGATTTTTCAAAAATCTAGATAATTTGTAACTATAATATGATGTATAAAAATTGATCTTTAAATTAAAATTTCATGAAATATTTGTGCTTCTGTTAGGCACACTTTATTTCAGTGTTGCATGTATAACACATAAATTGTTTCTTAAAGATTTGCTACTCAAATGAGGTTCTAAGATGTAAATAAAATAAATTATTCTAAAATCTGCAAAATTCAGAAATCCGCAAAACACTTTGTTTTAAGCTATGCGGATTTTTGAGTGTACTGTAAAAAAAGCCCAAGTTAAATAAATGTTATGGCCTGTAACTGCATTAAAATGTTCCAGTTAAAATTATTTTATTAACGGGAATAAATAAATGAATAAAACTGTTGTGTAACAACCACACTATTTCCATTGCTCATTTCTATGCATACTATACTCTTTTGGAAACAGTGTTAAAAATAAAATTGCCTTACATTCTTATTTAAACCTTACTGCACAGATGAAAGTTTTTGTGTTGTTAGTTCTTCTGTGCTTAGTAGTATTTAGTAAAACTCTCTCATCAAATGAATCCAACAGAAAACTGTTGTGGCCACCACAAGACTTTCTTCTATATTTTTCTGTACAAATTCACTAAGTGTGAATAATTTATTAAACTACAGTAGAAGATTTTTATAACGCAATTCAATATGAAGCAAATCTCTATACAGCGCATTACTTCTCAGACACAAACAATGAATTTTGCAGTTAAGAAATGTAAAAAAGTGTTAGTTTGTAGAGAACTTGGTGTGATACATTTGTTTTCCTTTATCTTCTTAATTCCGACCTTTTTAATGAAAAAACTTGCTTTCATTACTTTTTTTTTTTTTTTGAAAATGAGTCATAATAAATGATTTGGTACAGGCATATATGGACTATTTTTATAAAGTAAATTTAACTGTGAAACCTATTACAGAGCTGCCAACCTTTTTAACTTTTAAATCAGAATTGACACCAATATTTTTAAATAGAATATGTTGTATATATTTTCGACAATTAACATTACCGAAAACAGATTTAAACATTTTCCGGTTTGAAGTCTCCCTTGAAAAACGGAAGACTTGGCATCTATGCTATTACACATCCAACTACTGTTCTAAGGAATGTAATTGAAAAATACCCAACTTTGTTTTGATTGTGTTTCATTACTTTTTTTTTTGAAAATGAGTCATAATAAATGATTTGGTACAGGCATATATGGACTATTTTTATAAAGTAAATTTAACTGTGAAACCTATTACACATCCAACTACTGTTCTAAGGAATGTAATTGAAAAATACCCTACTCTGTTTTGATTGTGTTTCAACATATTCTGCCATGTTTACAAGATAAATTTAATTATGTGTGAAACATGATCTATATAATGCAAAATTCTTTATAACGCAAAACCTCTAGTGTGCGTTATAAGAATCTTCTACTGTATTATTTATTAAAAATATTTAACACGATGAATGCAAATGATTTTCATCTTAGAAAAATCCAACACTAAATATCCAAAAAAAAAAAAAAAAAAACAGTTTTATCCTATATAAATCACATCTTTAAAAAAAAATGAGTTTTTATAATGGTTAGCTCACATATCAAGTTTTGTACAGTTATATGCCATATACGCTGAGATAGTCATCTTATTATCGATGAAATTTGCACCATAGCAGCACCACCTATTGGCCAATAAGCATCCAAACTAAGTCAGCTTAATGTCTCATGACATTCTCACATATTAAGTTTTGTTTGATACACAATAGAACCCAAGGTATAGCCTTCCTTTAAAATGTGGAAATCTCTGTGTAGCAGCTCCACCTGTTGTGTGGTTTACACCAAAAGTTGTTAGGCACTAATTTTTGTTAAGATGCATCACCATACAAATTTATATGCAATTCTGTGCAGTAGTTCCTGAGATATAGCCTTTCCTTAAATTGTGGAAATCGCTGCGCAGCAGCGCCACCTGTTGGCCGATAAGCATTCAAATTGAATCAGCATAATATCTCATAATGGTCTTTTCATATTTCAAGTTTTGTTTGATTATATGCAACAGAACCTGAGATATAGCCTCCCATGAAATTGCAGCAATTACTCTATAGCAGTGCCACCTGTTGAGCAGTTGACACCAAAAGTTGATAGGCACTAATGTAGGTCAAGGTGCATCTACATATAAATTTATACATACCTCCGAACAGTAGTTCCGAGGATACAGTTGCCACAAAATTTTTGTCAACCACACACACAGAGACATTTTCTATAAAGTGGTGAAATCATGTTCTAGACCTCTCAAAATGTGTAAATCCGTCAAAAGGTCAAGGTGCATCTACATAATTTATACGTATCTCTGAACAGTGGTTCCGGGGATACAGTTGCCACAAAATTTTTGTCACACACACACAGAGACATTTTCTATAAAGTGGTGAAATCATGTTCTAGATCTCTCAAAACGTGTAAATCCGTCAAAAACTGTAAGTTGAATATTTTTACAAATCCAATACTTTCTTCTATTGAATATAGAAGAAAGTAAAAATGTATTGAACTGATATTTATGTATTCCTGTATTGTTTATCAACTAATAGGCTATGCCAGCTTCACTGGTCTTTGGTAAGATTTCTCGTGGCACTCAGCGTGTTAATAGTCCAATAATACCATTCATAATTAAACAATTTTTTTGTTATTTTGTTAAACATATCTTTGTTTTTCTATTTATTAGTGCGATATATTCCCAGAATGCCCCAGTAAGACTAAAAAGCTAAAGAAAAGAGGCGTGTTGAAGAATTTTATTTCTTCACTTTTTATTTATTTATTTATTTATTGTTGTGAGAAATACTTATTTAAATTATGATTGCAAGTTATGTGTGCTAATGTCTTATTTTTTTTTTTTAAGCCCGTAAAAGAACAGAGTTTGAAATGCTGACTCCTCCTCCTCCTCAAATATCAGTATCCACTAATAGGAGAGGGGTTCAACGTAAGTATACCATGTTTTCTCTCGAACAATTTGCACATTAATTTTTTGTTTGTTTTCTACAAAATTTCTAAGTTATATATCCTTGAAATCTGAATTTTCAATAAATCTAAATCTTAAAAATTGATTAAAATATTACTTTTATTTTGAATTAGTATATAATTAATGCTTACTTTTTGTTTTAGGATATGATTTAAGAAGCGTGCCCAAAAAAAACTATAAACTTGAAATGCTGACTCCTCCTCCCCAAATATCAGTATCCACTAATAGGAGAGGGGTTCAACGTAAGTATACCATGTTTTCTCTTGAACAATTTGCACATTAATTTTTTGTTTGTTTTCTACAAAATTTCTAAGTTTTATATCCTTGAAATCTGAATTTTCAATAAATCTAAATCTTAAAAATTGATTAAAATATTATTTTTATTTTGAATTAGTATATAATTAATGCTTACTTTTTGTTTTAGGATATGATTTAAGAAGCGGGCCCAAAAAAAACTATAAACTTGAAATGCTGACTCCTCCTCCCCAAATATCAGTATCCACTAATAGGAGAGGGGTTCAACGTAAGTATACCATGTTTTCTCTCGAACAATTTGCACATTAATTTTTTGTTTGTTTTCTACAAAATTTCTAAGTTTTATATCCTTGAAATCTGAATTTTCAATAAATCTAAATCTTAAAAATTGATTAAAATATTATTTTTATTTTTGAGTTAGTATATAATTAATGCTTACTTTTTGTTTTAGGATATGATTTAAGAAGCGTGCCCAAAAAAAACTATAAATATTAAGTAAGTACCTTTTCATTTGTTGTTGATTTCTCGCTTTGCTCAATTTAAAAATATAGTGCAGTCGCAGAATGATGGAATTTTTTTTTTAGTATGTACGCTTGTATGTATAGTTTTGCATATTTCATGCTAAAGATTACTAGTTCCTTCCAACAAAAAAGGAATGACTAATATTCATATTGATATATACATATATTTTTTTTTATCTAAAATTTTTATCGTGTGTTACTACTTATCCTTTAATAATTTTATTTTTGCGTGTGTAATCTAATTGCAGCCACTAAATGAAAGAAAATATATATCTTAAAGCACAAAATGTTTATTCTTGTTTAAAGTGTATTTGCTGATTTAAATATACATGGAAATTTTATTTTAAACTAGGTGTGGTGGTCTATCCTGCTTGGTGTATAATGAATCTACTCTGCTCTTGGACTGTGATGTATAATTGTCAACAAATCTTGATGAAATTTAAATACATTATTCAAGCTCCCTATCGGATATAAAGTGGAATAAATACCAGCACTAGTTTGTATAGAGGGACAATAAAAAGTATTCCAAAGCACTGCATTCTATAAGAGGTATTTCTATAAATCAAATTTTAATAACTTTGCCCAAAGTTTAATGAAACTGAAATATGCTATTCATATGCACCAAAGAATTCTTTTTATGGAATATAGTATGATTAGTATTAGATTTACATTGTCACACACAAATATTTACTTTAAGACATATTAATAAATTTGTTTACACTAAGCATTTTAAAAATTTTATAACAATTTTTAAGGGTGAATATGATTTCAATTTGTGTGTCTGTCTGTTTGTCTGCAAGTGCTCTAACTCACAAAAAATATTTGATTTTTCTTGAAACTAGTATGTTATTGAAGTTCACTATCGGATGTTCCCTATTGAAAATGGAGTGAATACCTCTGCTGGATTGTGTACAGATGCACCCAAAAATATTCCAAAGCATTGTGTTTTGTGAGAGGTATTTCTAGAAACCGAATTTTAATAACTTTATTTTGCTCAAAATTTAATGAAATTAAAATGTTATGCACAAAAGAATGCTTTCTATAAAATATAGTATAAAGAGTAATTGATTTACAGGGCTACATAAAAATATTCATATGCATTAAGTGCTATTAATAAAAATTTCCTAGAATTGTACTTTCGTTTACGTCAAACATTTTTAACATTTTCTAACAGTTTTTAATTGGGAATATGATTTCAATTTGTGTATCTGTCTGTCCAATTGTTCGTAAATATTAAAAAAAAAAAATTGGTGAAATTCCATAGTGAACTTCAATTATTAAAAATGACATTAATAGGTCCTGTACAACTAGTTTGTGTGCAGGAATAATTAAAGAAATGCCAGTACATTTAAAGGAAATTTTAATGTAATAATCATACAGAAATTTACATATATTGTTAAATTCTAACAATGTTTTGTATAGAAGATATGACTAGCCTTCAGATTTATAGGGCTATGTTAAGATATTCAGATACATTAAGGGCTACAATTATAATGTAAAAGCTACATTTTCTTTTGCGTTAAGCCTTTTTAGCACTTTCCAACAATATCTACGAGTGTTTTTAAATTCAATTAGACTATCTGCATACTTTTCAATGCTTCTGTCCGTCTGTTTTGTGATAATGTAGGCAAAAAATATTGAAAGTTATATTGCCTGTACGTACAGTTAAAAAGGTTTAGTAATCAATGCATACTATGATTTTTCATCCTTTTTTTTTCATATATATATAGGGTAGGTGCTCCAGTGATTGGCATGCTCCAGTAATTGACATCTATCCTGAAATAATTAATAATTAATAGTAAAAAAATAATAAAATCATATTTTACATATAAGAATTTGGACATTTTATGTCCATCACTGGAGCATAGGGTGCTAATAACTGCTAAAATGAATAACTAGAAGTGTCAAGCACTGGAACATAAGGGGCTAATTACTGATAAAATGAAAAACTGGCAGTGTCAATGACTGGAACATTGAGTGGGTGTCAAATAAAAATTCATAAAAAAAAAATAATAATAATTGTTATCAAATGTATATATTTAACATACATGTGGTTCTGAATGTCTTTCATGCCATATGTACTAACTTAAGATTTCTAAAAATAGTTTCTGATGACTAGAACATTAAAAAAAAAACATCAGATTGCTCTGAAAGTGTCAATTACTCGTGCACTTACCCTACTCTATTTAAAAAAAAAAAAGTGTGTATAATTTTTACTAAATTTTCATGGTTATTGTATATGTTACACATTGAGTGTCATGCGAGTCATCGATGGCTGACACTAAACTTTCCATTTAGTCGACGTCAACCACTAGTGGCTGATAGTGTAAAATATAAAACAATTACGATGCTTTAAGTAATTACTGAAAATTTATTTATTACAGGATATCACTGAGGCATTTTAATGAATTTTATTGAAACACGGTAAACATAAGGCGCTTCTAAGCAGCGCGCGTGGCCTGACTGGTGTAACCTTAAGATTTCTCGTGGCGCTCAGCGTGTTAATAGTCCAGTAATACCATTCATAATAAAACAATTTTTTTGTTATTTTGTTAAACATGTCTTTGTTTTTCTATTTATTAGGGCGACATATTCCCAGAATGCCCCAGTAAGACTAAAAAGCTAAAGAAAAGAGGTGAATTGAAGAATTTTATTTCTTCACTTTTTATTTATTTCTTTATTTTTTGTTGTGAGAAATCCTTATTTAAATAATGATTGCAAGTTATGTGTGCTAATGTCTTATTTTTTTTTTTTTTTTTTTTTAGCCCGTAAAAGAACAGAGTTTGAAATGCTGACTCCTCCTCCTCAAATATCAGTATCCACTAATAGGAGAGGGGTTCAACGTAAGTATACCATGTTTTCTCTCTAACAATTTGCACATTAATTTTTTGTTTGTTTTCTACAAAATTTCTAAGTTTTATATCCTTGAAATCTGAATTTTCAATAAATCTAAATCTTAAAAATTGATTAAAATATTATTTTTATTTTGAATTAGTATATAATTAATGCTTACTTTTTGTTTTAGGATATGATTTAAGAAGCGTGCCCAAAAAAAACTATAAATATTAAGTAAGTACCTTTTCATTTGTTGTTGATTTCTCGCTTTGCTCAATTTAAAAATATAGTGCAGTCGCAGAATGATGGAAATTTTTTTTAGTATGTACGCTTGTATGTATAGTTTTGCATATTTCATGCTAAAGATTACTAGTTCCTTGCAACAAAAAAGGAATGACTAATATTCATATTGATATATACATATATATTTTTTTTTTATCTAAAATTTTTATCGTGTGTTACTACTTATCCTTTAATAATTTTATTTTTGCGTGTGTAATCTAATTGCAGCCACTAAATGAAAGGAAATATATATCTTAAAGCACAAAATGTTTATTCTTGTTTAAAGTGTATTTACTGATTTAAATATACGTGGAAATTTTATTTTAAACTAGGTGTGGTGGTCTATTCTGCTTGGTGTATACTATACCTACTCTGCTGTTGGACTGTGATGTATAATTGTAAACAAATCTTGATGAAATTTAAATACGTTATTCAAGCTCCCTATCGGATGTTTCTTATGTAAAGTAAGTGGAATAAATACCAGCACTAGTTTGTATACAGGGACAATAAAAAGTATTCCAAAGCACTGCATTCTATAAGAGGTATTTCTATAAATCAAATTTTAATAACTTTGCCCAAAGTTTAATGAAACTGAAATATGCTATTCATATGCACCAAAGAATTCTTTTTATGGAATATAGTATGATTAGTATTAGATTTACATTGTCACACACAAATATTTACTTTAAGATTTATTAATAAATTTGTTTACACTAAGCATTTTAAAAATTTTATAACAATTTTTAAGGGTGAATATGATTTCAATTTGTGTGTCTGTCTGTTTGTCTGCAAGTGCTCTAACTCACAAAAAATATTTGATTTTTCTTGAAACTAGTATGGTATTGAAGTTCACTATCGGATGTTCCCTATTGAAAATGGAGTGAATACCTCTGCTGGATTGTGTACAGATGCACCCAAAAATATTCCAAAGCATTGTGTTTTGTGAGAGGTATTTCTAGAAACCGAATTTTAATAACTTTATATTGCTCAAAATTTAATGAAATTAAAATGTTATGCACAAAAGAATGCTTTCTATAAAATATAGTATAAAGAAAATTATTTTAACTTCCCAAAGTATGTAACTATTTTGCTGAAAAATCAACAAAATTACTGCCTTAATGTTTCTAATTTTTATTTTGCTGCAAATTCTTGAAATAGCATTATTATTTTGCTGTTAAATGTGACAAAATTTTGTACTATTTTCAAAGTTCATTCCAGAAACAAAAGATTATTTTAGTGTAATATTATATATTTGCTTTTTTGGTAGCAAATTTCTGAAACGTGCAATATTTTCACAGTTGATTAGGGAATTATGGGTTTATTTCACTACTGTTAAAAAGAAATTACATTTATTTACAGCTAAATAAAATGCTGAAGTTAGGTGTAATTTTTGCTGCCAATTTCCAAAATAATGAATATTTTGGCACTACCAGGAATAAAACTTTTTTTTTTTCAATATGTGCGTGGCTGAAATATGTAATTATTTCATTAAGTTTCTGCTTTTTTGTTTAAATGTATGATTAACAATATGCAAAATTTGCTGATTCTTTTTTCTGCCAACTTCAATGAATTTACTAATTGATTTGTTTACTGTAAGTTAACAATTGTACACTTTTGTGTCTTAATTCAAAAAATGCATATTTTTGCATTTTATTGTGATAAATCTGTATTGTATGCAAGTTCAGACTTTTAATTTTTTTATAAAACAATTTTATTAGTTAGTTATTTTTGTTTGTTATTCTTTTTTTAACAAAGAGAGATGGATATAACCAAGGTGAGCCTGAACCTCAGACTACTTCTGAAACACGAGATACAGCAGACCCAGACCATAAAGTGAAAAAAGGAGAGGCGACTTCGACTAGCGACCGCAAAGAAACGTGCCATCTTAAAGAAGTTTCATCAGATGAAGATTATTTAATATCTAAAGCCAGCAAGTCCACAACCTGAGGCACCCCACAACAGCTGACACAGAGAGCTTGTAAATATTTGTAGAAAGGATGTAAATAAACGCAAAAGCCTGGTGAGTGTCTAAGTTGTGTGGTGTTTATTAAAATCACTGCACGACTAAGATAACTCTCCCTGGCAATGCAAAGAAGAATGTACATCGCTTCATCAAAGGATATAGAGGTAATTATTTATTTATTATTTTTTTTATTTTTTAGTTAAATTATGAATTTAATTATTTTTAAAATTAATTTCATGTAAATAAAAAAACAGAATTTTATGACAATACTTATTTATTTAAATATTAATATATAAAATAATGATTATTGTTATATGAAAGATCAGGACCCTGTGCATTTTCCGGAACGTGTGTATACGCAAGCGAAGTGTGATGTCACTGACCATCCATGGATGCAAGAAAAATATTTCCTATGTTAATTGCCTATTGCATTTTTTGTAAAAAATTATTAAAAATCAAGGGAAATTATTTCCTGATTTCAATCCTTATATTTAGGTATACATATGTATTAGTTATTGTGTGCATGCGTTAAATTAAGTTGTTTTTGCTGTAAAATTGATAAAATTTGAATTTTAAATTTCAAAACTCTAGAAAAAAAAATAGCAAACTTCCATATTCTATTGAAAACTTAAACATTTCATTCCAAAGGATGATAGTTACATAAAAAATATCCAATATACTAATTAAAAGAAAATGATAGTAAATATTCTATCATAATTTGAAGTCAAATTTGTTTTCAAATGTCTAAATAAAGTATCTGATAAAAGATACTAATATTTCGCAACGAAATAATTTCATATCTGTCGTCCTTGACTGAAAAAAAATATCGCCAAATTATTTGGCGAGCATATTTAATTCCTTCCAAAAATCATAGTTATTTTAACAACGTATATTAAGAAAATAATCAGTAATGTGAAACAATATTTCGTACAATACATATTACGAAAATATACATCTGGCATGTATATTTTCGTATTACGTTTTTGATCGCCAAATACAAAGAACTCAAAGGACGATAGTCTTAAAATTAAAATTTTGTCAGTTTGACAGCAAAATAACTCAATCTAACACATGCACGTGATAACTAATACATATCTATACCCAAATATGGGGATTAAAATCAAGAAATAATTTTCGTTGATTTTTAATAATTTTTTTCAAAAAATCCAATGGGCGATTAACATAGGAAATCTTTTTCTTGCATCCATGGATGGTCAGTGACATCATCACTTCGCTTGCGTATTGTCCTGATCGCCTTCTTCATGTTTGTGTTTTTTGTTGCAATGATGGTCGCAATCCAATTTTCTTTTATTTAAATCATCATCTCTCAATAAAGAATTATCTGAAATATTAGGAAGCGCCTCGTCCTCAAGATTTATTGAATCACCGGTATCCCCATAGTGCGGTTTGTCCGGTTCAGTTGGATGACCCATTGTTTTGTCTAGTATCTTTTTAAGTATTTGCTCTGTGTTTGCACTCATTTTCCTTAATCAAAAAAAAAAAAAAAAAAAAAAAAATTCGAAAGCCAAAATTATCGCCTATGCCTTTAGAATAAAAATGCGTACCTATGCACAACATTCGTTTTGGACACAATATACTGATGCCGTCATCATCAGTACATAATCTGAAATTGCTAGATGACCACTTAATTGGTGGTAAAGCCACATTTTCACTTTTGCAATAAGTTTATTCTACCCATTGATTTTGAACACAAGGGTGAAAAGCCTTAGACCAGTGATGATCTTTATTTTCAAGTAATTTATGATGTTTAGTAATCATAGGAGCATTTCCAGTTCTAGTAAAATTGGCCACAGTGACTCCATCATGATGAAAGCAATATGAAAATAAAAATAATTATAAGATAAAAAACTTTTTATAAACCATGTTTTTAAATTTTCTGTTGAATCATATCTATAGAACTAACTACATTAGCACTTTATCAATGCGTATTGTTACAAAATTGTATTTATTTTTCTATAAATTCTTTCAAAGAGGCTTAGTAAGTTGATAAAATGTCAATTTTCTGCATTTCCAGTTCATTTTCGCATTAAAATAGCTTAATTTTCCCTTTAAAATGCATTAAAAAAGCTCCAATAGGCAGGTAATGGATTTGGCGAGAAAATCCTTATTATCGATATTCCAAAGATGGATGTTCTAATGTGATTGGTTAAAGAGTTACGGGAAATTTGAATTTTAAAAAAAAGTTGCAGTTGGCACCAAAGTGACACAATGAACTGTTACAAATCGGTTACTTCAAGGACAGCTCCGAGCCAGACGCCCTGTAGCGTGCATTCCACTGACTCCAAACCACTGCCGTTTGCGACGTGAGTGGTCTCAAGCTAGAGCTCATTGGAGGACGGAGAGGAGATCTGTTGTGTTTTCTGATGAAAGTCGGTTCTGCCTTGGTCGCAGTGATAGCCGTGTGTTGGTTAGAAGGAGGCCAGGTGAACGCCTGCTAGCGACCTGTCTGCAGCCTAGACACACAGGGCCTACTCCTGGAGTTATGGTTTGGGGAGCAATTTCGTATGACAGCAGGAGCACTCTCGTGGTTATCCTACGCACCCTGACTGCAAATTTGTACGTCAGTCTAGTGATACAACCTGTTGTGCTGCCATTCATGAACAGCATTCAAGGGGGTGTTTTCCAACAGGATAACGCTCGCCCTCATACCGCTGTTGTAACCCAACATGCTCTACAGAGTGTCGACATGTTGCCTTGGCCTGCTAGATCACCAGATCTTTCTCCAATCGAGCACGTATGGGACATCATGCCCAAGTGCAACAGGCATGGAACTCCATCCCACAAACTGATATCAGACACCTGTTTGACGCAATGCATGCACGTTTGCATGCTTGCATTCAAAATTCTGGCGGTTACACCGGTTACTAATGTACCAACATTTCACATTTGAAATGGCTCTTCTCGCCAATGGCTCTACCTGTGATCTTGAAAATCTAATCAATTAAATATGTTACCTAGGCAAATGTATTGCTGAAATTTCATTACTGTACAATAATTTTTTCTTGGTGTTGGGATTTTTTTTTTTTTCCATCAGTGTATATTTGCATCATGAACTACGTTAGCACTTTATCAATGTGTAGAAAATCTTTAAAGTGATAATGACGTCAGTTTTTGCCAGATGCATAATTTAAGTTTTTACAATCTTTTAACGCTCACGTTTAATTAAATGTATTTATTTTTATTTCAAAAGAAAATGAACTCGTCAATTTTTTTTGGCAACAATTAAATTATAGCTAATATTTTAATGACTATTTTTATTGCTATTAGGAGCTTATTATTTTCATATTTTAATTAGTTAAAAGAAAACTATTCGAACATCTGAGTTTGAAGTATTGTGTTGTCACCACGTTCTGAGCTACTGTGAAAATTTCAAATGTCTAGCTAGTAGGGAAGTTAGTTAAAAATAGATTGCAAAATTTGTACCGAACAAACACCCAAACAAACGAGAATAGAAGTTAGTAAAAACATGGTAAAAAGTAAGGTGATTTTGCCCGATTAAATGACAGTTGGCGATATATGTCACTCGCAAATAATTCCTCTTTAGTTATGCAGCCTTTTTTTTCATGGTGCTTTTCTCCTGTGACAATGTTTCTGGATCGGGTAGAATTACTCTTTTTACGAGGACGTTGCTGTCTAGTCCTCCGTACCAAACGTTTCGTTTTAATATTTTTTGTGGGTCGTCCAAGTAATCTTAACTGTACCTTAAGTAATTTCATTATTTTTATTAAACAAAGGCATGACCCAGGAATTAATTTTCTTGGGTCTAGTTTATTGTGATTTACTGCCTGTTGAACCGCATGCGAGTTCAGACTTTATTTCATATGCATTTTCCAATGACTAATTCAAAAATGCTATTATATCACTTGTGTTATTTTTCTTACCAGATTTGTGTATGATTTTTGTTTGATCTCTTGAAGTTTCCTAGATGGCAACATCATGTGAATTATATGCACTCTTTCTTAACTTAACTTTATAATCATATATCGTTATACTGTTATTGATAAAGAAAACTTTTTTTTAGATATTATTATTATGATTAATGGGTTCTTTTCCTTTATCCGGGCGCATGGAAATCGCCAAATACTACTAACCAAATGCGAGCCATGTCGCCAAGCGAAGCGAATGTAAAAATAGTTTACGGAATAAAAGTCGAAACATTACATTAGAGTTGTAAGAAATTTAGGGTTGTAAGAAACCAAGCCATGGCCCCATACAAACAATCACATTACGGTTGTAAGAAACTTTGGTGAAATTCTACATTATTTGGCGATTTTTCGAAGTGAGCCAAGTCATGGCCTCGTACAAACTTTCACTAGTTGCCAAGTCGCCAAGCCCAAGTCATTTTTCGCTAAACCAAGCCATGACCCCATACAAACATTCACATTAGGGTTGTAAGAAATTTTGGTGGAATTCTACATTATTTGGCGATTTTTCAACGCAAGCCAAGTCGCCAAGCCCTTAATAGTATTTGGCGATTTTTCCCATGCGCCTGGATAAAGGAAAAGTACCAATTACTGTAACTAATAATTAATTTTCTTTAATGTTAATTGAAACTAGATAACACAATTGTTTTGATTTAAATAAAATCTATTTCTTAATTACTCTGAAAAATCTTAATTTAATAATAATTAAAAATAACAGAATTTTTTTCAAATGATTAAATATTTTTTTTTTAATTGAGTCTTTATATGTTCAACTAGCCGAATAATTTTATATTCGGCCTAGCCGAATAGTTTTAGATTCGGCCAAACTGAATTTTCGGTGCATCCCTAAGTTGTAGACTGTAATGGCACCAAATTCTTTGGTGTACCTACAAGCACTATACACAAGACATACCACTCAAACACTATACACACACACACACAAAAAAAAAAAACCTTTTAGATAATCCCTAATGATACTGATGAATCCCCTGCTCCTTAAATCATTTATAAGGGTACTATAATAGCAGTATGGTACAGAATCTTATTTGAGTACTACAATATAACAGTAAACAGTACAATGCTTATATGGACAAATAAATCAAGTAAAGAGACATGCAAACAGAAGCGGGTAAATTTTCATGAATTTCCTTCAAATAC